>OW285222.1:13655140-14262663 GCA_935421205.1 Xylocampa areola
ACACGATATCTCGTGGTAAGACTGGTTGTCAGACTTTCAGGCTTCTGAATAACCGTAATAGCTGTCAGATCTTCATCTGACAATCGGGACCGATAGTTTCATATAATATGAAATAATTCTCACCCTGGATGGGTGAGAATTATTTAATAAACCGACCGCGGCATGCACAGCTTAACCTCGACTTATTTGTAGACGTCTTAATTAAATAATGCAATTAACACAAATGTAATGACTAATGACACATGAGTGCATGTTAAAATCCATTAATCCGTTTGCCGGGTGCCAAAGAAATCGACATATATACACATACATACACTGGAAAAACATAACCCTCCTTCTAGGGCAGTCGGGTAACAACTGTTACAAATACCATGATACTTTAGAACCCAATTCTCAAACTGTCTCTCGTTATGCAACACGCATTGTTAACTATTACATGTTTTACTTGACTATGACTTCAAATGTAATATTTAATTACTTGAGAATTGTATGTAGCCCTTATACATTGTATTACGAAAATAATTACTTAGATATATTATGTACCTTCGCCAAAATTAGTCGGAAGGTACCGACAGAACACAACCACTTCGGCACTGTTTTCCAAAATCCAGTTAAAGGGACAGTTTTAGAGGTGATACTAGAAGACAGTTTAAAAGATTGGTTAAAGCAAAAACCTTTCATAATATTCTAAAGCGGTTTAAAGTTACAAAGATGATAAACCCCACAGTTAATACAAATAAACTAGTACCACAAACGATTACTAAACCAGATAAGACTATCTTCATAATACAAACAAATTAATACTCGGACGCAGTGACATCAATATTTAACTAATATTACTTACTCATTATCTACTGTATCACAATTAATCTCTTATTTCAATCATTACAGGTACACGTCTGCTGGAGATCGCACGTGTCGGATTAAAGAGTTAAAATTAAATCACAAGCTGTAAACTAAAATTCCAATTTCAAGTGACACTGTGTACTAAAATTCCAAATTCAAGTTTAAATTTCAGAGAAATAATAACAAAATTTGAATTTAAAGTATTCTTAAAATAAAATATCAAATTCATAATTCGAATCAGTGTACTAAAATTCCAAATTGGAATTAAAAGTGATTGTTTTGTGTTCATCACTTCGGAGTGGATGAAAGTGTAGTGTTTAGTGGATAACTGTGTATAATGAGTGGCGGGTATGGATGAGACCCAGACGATCCACAAGACCTGCGTGAGGGTTAACTCCGCGGAGGATGACGAGTCCCGGGATGAGGTCGACCATGAGTTACCAAAGAAGAACCCTTTTGTGCGGGTAAGTGCTTGAATGTTAAACATTTTTATGATGTGTTGAACTGTCACAGAATAATTGTAGATCGTTAAGTGTAGGAAAGCACAGCGTTATACTGGTATGTTATTGCAATACCCTATTAGATAATAATTATTTTGTATATAGCTATTTTATTTTATTATTATTCAGAACTAGCTGATGCCCGCGTCCTCGCCCGCGTGGATGTCGGATATCGCGACCAAAAGTAATCATAAAATTTTGATCCCGGTCCCGCTTTCCAAATACCACTTCATAATTTTAAGTATTAAAATGGATGTAGTATGTTATCCTTAAGAGATAGACATATGCCATCGCGGACTTTTCTGTAGACCTATATAAGATACACAATTCCACCATACATCATTTTGTTATATCTCAAAGGGTTTAGACAGCGCACGCCAGAATAGCTCGCAGATGGTAGATTTTTTCCTACTTACTTGACTCTTATCGTCATATTTTGGACAATTCACACAATATCTTTATAAATTGTAGCCTATGTGTTATTCTGATGTATAAGCTATATTATTGTAAAGTTTCATTAAAATTCATTCAGTAGTTTTTACGTGAAAGAGTAACAAACATCCATCCATCCATCCATCTATCCATCCATACTTACAAACTTTCGCGTTTATAATATTAGTAGGATTATAAACTGAGGAGTAACGAATAACAATCCGACAAATTGTCCGATTTGTTGTGATGTGTTTCAATACACCCATTTGTTTATTTATAATAAGCATTCGCGGGTTTAACCTAGGACTTTATATAAATACTAGCTCTGCCCTGCAAATATTGTTCTGCAATATATTCTTTTTGGATAAGGCCTCCCTTATCACCTAGGGGTATAAAAATAGCCTAAGTACCAACACAAAAAAAAAAACAAAACATAAAGATTGGTCAAGCCGTTTCGGAGGAGTTCGATAACAAACACTGTGAGAGACAAGAGATTTTTATATATTAGATTAGGTGATAAAAATAAATAAAAGACTAAGAAAAATCACAGTTTATACACCCGGTATAAACTGTTTTTTTTTCCATGGGGGTAGGCAGAAACTATAGAATGCCACCGAGTGCTTTTTGGAGGTTTTTACCCGACAACACAAAAATAATTAGGTATATCATATAGCTACAAAATAAAAAATCGTATTATATTAATGGAATCGTACATATAATTTCGTCATCATCATTCACAATCATGTAATTTTAATCAATAAAAGTAGCTGTTCACCTTTTCGGGTTCCATACCTCAAATTAACAAATCATAATTAAAGGTGTGCTATAATGAACAATGTGTAATCCCTATCGACTTGCCTTCAAGAAACGATACGTAATTATAATAAAACAACTTTTAACCGGATTAATCGCGTGTATTATTGGTTTTTTGTTTTTCCTGACGTTTCGAACACTTTGCAGCGTTCGTGGTCGCAGGAGGACTAAGGTGTCAGGTGTCTCAACAGTTTGTTTAAAATTATTTCAGTCTACCGTACATATAATTGATAAATTCATAAAATTATTTTTGTCTCTGATACATGTTTAAAACTAAATCGCGACGGTATTTCCTAAGATCGCGCAAACCTAAGATATTACTAAACGATACGTAATTAGTGCATTAATACAACAAAAATGTAATTTTTTTTTTCTTGATACCCACATCATTTTAAAAGTATTGTGCATCTACTACTTACTAATTTACTTGAGTACCTACATTTCTTAAGTCAACGTATCTAGAATTTAAGAATAACCTGTATTTCCCATATTAAGTGAATTGTATTCTTTTTGAGGAATAAATGTTTTAAACCGTATAAGGTAAAAAAGGAACCCTTATACTCGTAAGATCACTTTCTTGTCCGTCTGTCCGTGTGTCACCACCGATTTTCTCAGGAACGGGTTGACTAAGCAAGTTGAAATTTATACCAGAGACTGAGGTCTATAGTCCCTAGTAAGTGTATAAAATTCTTTTTTTTTTTTGATTTTCAATTTCGACCTGCTAGGTCAACCCGATCCTAAGAAAATCGCTGGTGAAACACGAACAGACGGTATAATGGTTAGGTACGGAACCCTTGGCGCACGAGTTCGACTCGACCGGTTTTTTAATATATCAACATTTCCTTTAGTCACCCTAACTGGGGGGAGATTAGTCACAGTTCTTACTTTTGTTTTCTTTTAGTCATACATCGACGGCGACACGTGACCGCGGCGCACACGCATCAGGCATCCTTTGTACCTACTTTCAAAACACCTATTGTATGCATTTAATGAAACATTTGTACTTAAAATTTTCGTAAACTTTGACCTCCGGGTTTGTTTCGGAATATCTTCTCTAATTCTAGGAAATGCCGACGCGATGTACTTTATAATTACTGACAGCTGCTTTCAGCTGCTGAGCGTGAGGTCCTGGATTCCATTCCCAGGTTAGTAAATTCTCAGTAGTGGCCGGAGTTTAGGAGTTGGTGGTGTGACGCCCCCGCCCCGTGCTTCGGAGAACACGTAAAGCCGTCGTCGGTCCTGCGCCTGATCTCTCTCCGATCATATCGGATTGCTGTCCCATTAGACTATGAGAGTAAAGGAACAGGGAGTGCACCTGTCTTTGCGCATATACTGGTGCACTATAATATCTCCTGCGTACTTAGCTGATCTAGGTGGACACAGGCCGCCGTGTGTGACTGAAATACGGTCAGGAGGGAGTATTATTAATTACTAACAAAAAAATTATCTGAAGAGTAAAATTAACCTTTTTAGTCATAATAACTAAGCTCCCAAACTAATATAAGTAACTAAATTCTGAGTCGGCACTAATATTATTCCACGCTGCATTTTTATACTATTTTATTTTGATTATTTTTTAATGTAATTCTTCTTTGATTTTTTGCCTCCATTACTATTATAGACCAGTGGGGACCCATTTTGGACCCAATGTAGTCTGCAAGTAATAGAAATGTATAGTATCAACATCAATCAAGAAATTAAATCTTCTTCTTATCGTCTGGTTGATGAACAACCTAGTGTCAGAGTTTAAAACACCCGTAGGTCTCGTCTCTGACATGGCTTTCCACACCATCGAGAACATGTCTCTCAGGTGCTGGTTTCCTCACGATGTTTTCCTTCACCGTTTAGTGACTTCGAAAAGTCAATAATGCATACGTTGGGTTCGAGAAAGGAATACCAAAGTTATGGTTAAGCATGGCTATAGCCAGGGGGACGTCAATAGGTCTATACGTGGAAAAGACTCCCTAAGGGTACCCCCCTCCCCCTATATATTCCTGGCTGCGGGTTTTTAATTGCATAACAAACGCTCGGCAGCCTGCTCGCAGTATTATTAAGAATTTTAATAATTATTCATGTTCTTCTTCTTCTTTTCGTGTGGTTGATGAACAACCTAGTGTCAGTTTAAACCACCCGTAGGCCACTGACATGGCTTTACACACCATCGAGAACATCTCCAAGGTGTGCTGGTTTCCTCACGACGTTTTCCTTCACCGTGCTCAGATGAAGATCCTAATGGTCACCCATCTTCAGATCGGCCGCGCTGTTTGTTGCTTAACCTCATCGATCATTTACCGCTTTTCAACGAGCTATGAGCGCTAGCCATTACTGTCATAAAAATATCTGAGAAGATCGCTACGCTAATCAAATTCATAAAAAATTATTAACCGGTCTTAAAAATCCCGTACATCTCAAACGGCAGCCGATACAGTCAGCATCAGGTTCTAGTGGCATTCAGAATATTCAAAATATTCAGAGCATATAGTTAAATTTAATTTTATAGCAAATACCAATTAAAAGTCCTAAGAAAAAGAATCGATCTTGCGAACCTTTTTGTGAAGGGTTTGTGTTTGGCCGCCAACTCCTCTAATGTTATGTGTGTGTCGACAATGGAACACGCTTGCCCAGCAGAAAGCTTTTCACTCGAGCTTTGGAGACCATCAGATAACCCTATCAGACCCTACCAAACCTATCGTGAAACACTGACGTCGACGACGACAGGTAGGGTTCCTCTTGAGAATAGAACCGCTCGATTGACATTGGAAATATGACAGTTCATACATTCAAATACAAAAATGTTTAAAAATGATTAAAGAATCGGGATAAACCGACATACTTTAATATTATGATAACTATGGTGCAGGTAAATTTTTTTTTACATTAAAAAATATTTTATTGCACTGATTTAATATTGGAATTGGTATTAACTTCAAGAGTAACCCCCGAGATCTTTTTTATTTTATTTTATTTTGAACATTCTGAGTGCTACTATAATTTTGATACTGACTGTACATCACAAAAATATTGAGACTTATCTACTGGTCAAACTGGAAGTTGCAGAGAATGAATCATACAAGCACATGGTACACAAAATGGTTCATCAGTATTCTTGGTACCAAATGTGGGACAGATGATTGTCAGTTGCGACGCAACGTCAACAAAAAGTAAGTCAAGTGGCACATCGACCTCTTGATGGCATCTTTAGTGTTGCCACCACTGCACTGTTACTTTATATAGTATTTATTTATTGTATCTGTGGGCTTACTCTTGAAAATAATTCCGCTCGATTGAGATTGGAAATATGTCAGTTCGTACTTTTAAATGCCAAAATATCTAAAAAATAATGATAGGTTCGGGATAATATGAAGACATACTTTAAAATTAAGGCAACTTTAATGTAGGTAAATTTATTTAACATTTACGCATTATTTTAAGGCGTCTATTTAATATTGAAATTGGATTGGAATTGGTATTAGTTTCAAGAGTAACCCAGCTTTATTGGTTATGGGTAAATATTTACTTAGATTTGAGTTAATCTTATCATTTTATTTATTACTGGCCGGTTGGTCTAATGGTCGCAAGGGCGACTGCCGAGTATGAGGTCCTGAGTTCGATTCAAGGATTGGCCAAAGTGTTCCTTGAGGTTTTCTGTTACAAAATTCTCAACAGTAACCCGGAGTTTGGAACAGTACCCGGGAGATGGTTATAGGCTAACCACCAATGACTGCATCGGTGAAATGTTAGTGACAACTGTGTACATCCCAGCCTACGACTTCAGGGAGTACAGGCGTGAGGCTGTGTATTTTCTTATTACTATCTGTGAACCGCGGTTTCACTCACCGTTGAACTCTCGACTCCTAATAGTGTGATGATAAATTGCCTATAGGCTTCCTCAAGAATTAAGCTATCAAATGCAAAAAGATTTTATCAAATCCGACTGGTAGTTCCAGAGATTAGCGCGTTCAAACATAAAAACAAATAAATACTTCAGCTTTATTATATTATAATAAAACAACTTTTAACCGGATTAATCGCGTGTATTATTGGTTTTTGTTTTTCCTGACGTTTCGAACACTTTGCAGCGTTCGTGGTCGCAGTCCTCCTGAAATAAAAAACCAATAATACACGCGATTAATCCGGTTAAAAGTTGTTTTATTATAATGTGTAGTGATCGCGCAAACCTAAGATATTACTTTATTATATTAGTATCATTAGACATGTATATTGTCTATGGGTAAATATTTTTCATAGATTTAAGTTAATCTTATCATTTTATGTATTATTATTTGTATTACTTGGTGTTTTTTAATAAGTTACCTAAATCTTGGATGCCTTATTGAGTGTAGCGTTATTTAAACTCACTCAATGCCTTAATGAGTGTAGCGTTATTTAAAAAAAAGCTTAGTTCTTTTTTAGTTAGTAAAACGTACTATAATATTTCAGAGATTTTTGCAGAAAAGGAAAATGCATTTGTTTAATTATTTATTCATTTAATTTGAAATGTATGTTGAGTGTGTACTAGTATGTAGTCATTATATTTAATTTTTTTTTTACTGGTCTTGTACCATTCGCATGCCTGATGGTAAAATGTGGCTGAACTTATATAATTGTAATTAAAATCATGTACTGTACCCATATTTGCGAAATAAAGTATCTTAAATTCAAATTCAAAATTTAAATTATTCATTCTGTAAAACTCTTGTCAAACAAACTTATACATATAATTTTTTTATCTAGAAGGCGACGGTATTTCCTCTCAAACTACGACTAGATCATCGCTGTCGTCTAATAGTAACTACTCGTATATGAGCAAAACAAGACCAATAAAGAGATGTCAAATTCGAATTTAGGCATGTCAAACTAAAATCTCCGAACATTTTTAGTAAGCACAATTTTAGGTAGAATCTAAAATTTGAGACATCTAACTAAAATTTTATGGAAATATGGTAACATGATTAATTTGAAAGAAAAATTGAATGAATTTATCGTAAAGCAGGCTCAGCACGAAAGATTTGGTTTGTTTTTAGGTCAGGTTGATGCTCCTCAATTATTTTGATAATGTGATTTAATATAAAAATAAATATAGCTTTTAATCTTTGAGGATAAGCAGATGGAAAAGGCACAATACTACTTTAATTAAATATATGTCAAAGAAAAGGAAACCTGTACTTCAACGTTATACAGATAAATAACTTCACAGAAAGATAATACCTGCCCTTTCATCTACTAAGGAGAAAACACTAATCAAAAAGTAAAACTTGACTATAATTACTCCATCTTAGGATAAGATCACCAACAATTTCCTCATTATCTCTATAAGGAAATCCCGTGATGTGGCCGGTCTCTCTCAGTTCCAGGTATCGCACGGTATGCGAGTAAAAGTGCCAGTGTCGACAAATATACTCATGTTAGCAGAGATATAGAATGGACTAGATTTTGCAAGTGTACGTACTTTTTATGCCAATAATAGTATTAATAAACTTAACATAGTACCCGCTTGTATTTTCAAAGTTAAGGTAGAGCAGCATCTATTGTTGTGTGTTCAAATTTCACCGACACAGGATTTAGAATAAAATTAAATACTAAGGCAGCCCCCAAATAAGTCCACCCTTCACCGCTTGTTAGTTTTTACATACATACATAGCATCACGCCTATATTCCCCGAAAAGGTAGGCAGATGTGTACACAATTGTACACCCACATTTCACCAATGCTGTTATTGAGACCCATGTAATAGGTGGTGAGCCTATTGCCATCAACCGGGCACAATTCCAAATTCCGGGCTGCTACTGAGAATTTCCTAACAGAAAAACTCAGTAACACTTTTCCCGACTCCGGAATCTAACCCGGGACCTCGTGCTCAGCAGTCGCGCTTGGGACCACTAAACCAACGAGGCAGTTTGTTAGTTTTTAGCTAGAAATAAGAAGCAGCGCAACAACCTCCCCAGTAACACGTCTGCATTTTTCAGTTAGTAGTCAAAATAAATAAATACATAACCATAAAACAGTTACAAAATAGTACGGGCCAAAATATAGTCCCTTGGGGTATACCGTAACAATGAACCCATTATACGAGCATAATTTTATCGAATCAGAGTTCAGCTCTAATATAATCGATTTCATACAAAATTCTAACGCATTTGTTCCCCTTTTTATATCACTTTGGTAAATATTTCTAACTAAGTTACTTTGATTAATACAATAGAATGCTTTAGTTAGTACCGATAGCATATTTTGGAGGCAAGTAAAAAATAAATATCTTTTAGTTTTACTACCAAACCGAGTACGGTTTAAACCTTTTTAGATATCCGGAGTTTGTAGAAACCTTTGTACAAATTATAACTTAGATAAGCATCATTATTCATCGTTACACATGTGTCTACATAATTGTATTATTAATCACCAAAAACAAGTTCATTGACGCACTTTAAATTTTAATTGTATGAATTAAATTATTTTTAAATTTGCACGCCAATAAATGGCAGTATATGATGTACTAAGTATAAAATTTTAAGAACTGTAACGACCATATTCAGAAAAATAAATATATTGTGTCGTATTTATATTTGCCGCTAAACACCACAAAAAGTAAATAACCGGAAAAAAAATTAAGCGCTTTTATATAACTTTTTACCTGCCTCAATGAGTAAAATGATTTTTTTACAATAATTTAAAAATAGTGTTTTCTTTTTAACGAAAGGTATAAAGATGCGTCACTTTACAAACATTTTTTTTTCTTAATTACTCTTAGAAATATAAGTACTCGCAAATAGATATTTAATTATTTATTTATTTAAAAGATAGGTACATTATAAGAAAATACTAATGAGTAAAGCCGGTAAGGTTGTTAGGCATCTCTTTAGGATTTCACAACAGACCAGGAAAGTGGCCCGCCCTTACCCACCGAACATGTTTGTTGCCCAACCTGAGCGAGGTAATACCGCTAGATGACATAAAATAATATTAATTTCTCAGACGAATTTGACAGACTGCTTTCAGACATGCTGATATCTTAAAATAAGGTTAATACTTTGCTTTGAAAATACATAAATACGTCTTCTTAATATTACGTCCGTAGTATTCTTAATTTTAGTTTTATGATTGTGTATTTTCTGTATGTTTAACCTGCTTACGAGGTCAAAATAAGTACTTCCTTTCTTTCTTCTTATCGTATGTTTGGCGAAAAACTTCCAAATAATAAGACATTTAGATCATCTACATTTAACTGCCTCGTTGGTTTAGTGGTCTGTAGCGCGACTGCTGAGCAGGAGGTCTCGGGTTCGATTCCCGGGTCGGGCAAAGTGTTATTGAGTTTTTCTGTTAGGAAATTCTCAGTAGCCGCCCGGAGTTTGGAAATGTGCCCGGTTGATGGCAATAGGCTCACCACCTATTACATGGGACTTAATAACAGCATTGGTGAAATGTGGGTGTACAATTGTGTACACCTCTGCCTACCCCTTCGGGGAATACAGGCGTGATGCTATGTTATGTTATGTTATGTTACATTTAAAAAACAAGAAATGTTTTATTAAGTTTTTACCTTCAGTTGAATATAGATTCATTGCAATGAAATGCCTCGAATATAGAAATTTTTATTGTAGTAGTTCTTATAACATTCGATGGAACAAAATTTTTCACCACAAATTTGCCTGCGTTCAGTTGCTCCGCTCATTCCACGCTTACTGCTTGCTCAGCTAACAGTACAACCTAGCCTACAACCGGACAAATTTGTCCATACCACTCTCATACCTGTTGGAGTTAACTTTACCATAAGTTAAAGTTGAATTTTAAGTTTATTGCTAGTGAGTAGTGACCTAGGTACATCCTATATATTTCACCGTGGGAGAGCCACGCTTCGGCACGAATGGGCCGGCTCGACCGGATTGATACCACGGCCTCACAGATAAACCGGCGTGAAACAACGCTTGCGTTGTGTTTCGCCGAGTGAGTGAGGGTACCGGAGGCCCAAACCCTTTAAAAGGCCGGCAACGCACTCGCGACTCCTCTGGGGTTGCGGGTGTCCATGGGCGGCGGTAATCGCTTACCATCAGGCGAGCCGTCTGCTCGGTTGCCCCCTATTCCATAAGAAAAAAAAAAAAAAAAAAAAACCTACTGCATAGGTACTTATTATAAAATTGGAAATTATTTATTTATTTGCTCTAATATAGTATTGTTACAGGTATAAAATTACTTAAAGTATGTTATGCCCTTTGCATAGTAAAAAACTCGTCGTAACATAACATAACCGAATGGCACAGATAACTAATATAACCAGCGCGTGCGATCACGTCTTTCAAATGGAATGTTGCCACTGTATTAAAAATAATAATTATTTTGTATTAAAAGTCAGGTCTCTCTGTGCACATAATAATATTTACATATTATAATCTTTTTAATACATGATAAATTAGGAAGTATTTAGGTGTAAAATAAAATAAATTGTAAATTATATATTTTTAGTTTAGTACCAAATTGAGTATTACGTATTGATGTATATGTAAAATTCGCATCCTTTATTGATATTAACTAACTAGTTATAATTATTAATTAACTATTATTAAAACTAAAGCTACTTAAATAATAAAAAGAAAACTATTATTTAAATTATTATTATATTTATTTATGTTATATTTATTTGCATCACCGGTGTGACGTCATCACGTCAGTATTCGGCTATCGCTGAAAATCAGCGCTGGGGCTTTGTCTGGCATAGGGTCGCAGCATTAAGCTGAGCGAGGGCCGTATTGCGTGTTTGTGACGCATACTACCCCCTTATGTCTCAAAAGTATTTGTATTTTTTTTTATTTGTTGTTTATATGTATGCGTCTCCAATCACGTAATAAAACACATTTTCTTTCTTTCTTTCTTTATAACCAGCCCATAACTGTCCCACTGCAGGGCAAGGGCCTCTTCAAATGCAGAGAAGGCACGAGCATTGATCACCGCGCTCACTGCAAGTTGATGATTTCAGATTATTAAGGCCAGGTCTCCTAACGATGTTTTCCTTCACCATATTTCTGTGATGCCTTAGATTAAACAAGAAACATATATTTTTTGTATAGTAATATCTTCGGTTTTCGCGATCACAACACATTATAATAAAACAAATTTGAACCGGATTAATCGCGTGTATTATCCTCCTCGTGCAATCACGAATACTGCAAAGTGTTCGAAACGTCAGAAAAAAACAAAAATCAATAATAAACGCTATTAATTCGGTTAGAAGTTGTTTTATTATAATATGTTCTTGTAATTCAAGATAAATCTTTGAAAAGCATTCACGCATGCTTAGCGAACTCTAAAGTTATTATATTAATGAGTTCGCTAAGCATGCGTGAATGCTTTTCAAAGATTTATCTTGAATTATTAAGGTAATTGCATTCTTTACGGCATTGTATTAACTGCAAAGTTGGTCGTGTCGGTTCGGTCACCAGTATAGGGACTGAATTGATTGCAATGACGTCACCATAAGACGTGTTAAAATATGGAAGAAGAATTCGCGGTGGTGAGCAGAGGTCGAGATGGCTTAGTGGTCAGAGCGCCTGGAGTATTCATCCGGGAGGCGCAGGTTCGAATCCTGTTCGCGACCGTATTCTTTTTCCATTTAATATAATAACTTAATGTTCTTGTACTTAAAAAACTTTCATAAGACACGTTCGAAACTAGTCGGGCAATCCCGGAGAATGCACGTGAGTAATAACCGTTGAACAATAATTAATGTAAGTACATATGACATTGCAAAAGTCACATTGCATTGGCACTTATCAGGTTTGTACTCACAAACAGTGACTAAAAAGACAGTCGCCACTACCCATTTCTACCATAAATAATTAATTCACAATCAACTCAAAGAGGCCTCTGCAATCTGCAATAGAAAGCGATACATATTCCCATGCCAACGACATAAACAATGGGGTTCACAAAATAAGCTATTATTTTCACCCAAACACACGTGCGTTCGCGTTTGTTTACTAACTTTCACTGACGGATAATATTTGTTTTTTTTTTGTATGGCATCTCGCAGGTCAGCCTAGGAGGTTGTCGAATGCTTAACCGGGCTTTCGTGTGGTTGCCTTAATAATTTTAAGACCCCCAGCCAGGGCATTCAACTTATAAACTAAGCGACAACACGCTAAGGGCACCTCCTGCGGGTTACGAGCCTTGGCTTAGGGCGTCGCTAGTGGGAGGACAGCAAGGGACTGGCTGGATCGGATTCAAATCATTATTATTATTTAGGGACGAATTTAAAGCTACAGGCTCAGCGGCGCGGGCTGGCATGAGCAAGGGTCGGGGTGGAATAATATTTGTCCCGTTCTGGTAAGAAAAACAGGAATATTTAAAAGATAAATATCATAGCTAGAACAATTTTAGGCTGACGGATATGTCTAAGACATTTCATACAAGGAAATTATGCTCTCACCGGCAAGGATTCAGGGTCGAGTCATGCCTGTAATCTAGCTATTAACAACTACCCCTCACATAAAATCTATGAACTCCTTGGAGGAGGTACCAGATACTTCAAGACAGCGTACGTAATGTAGCCTTCATATTAATTATTGTTCAACGGTTATAACTCACGTGTATTCTTCGGGATTGCTCGACTAGTTTGGAACTTGGAATGGAGCCCTTAGTCATGAGCTTAGTGATGATTCTGCTACCGCCAGTATTTTTCTTAAAATTTATAAATTAAGACGAAGATTTAGAACAGTGTACAATATTAAAGTTATTATATTAAATGGAAAAAGAATACGGTCGCGAACAGGATTCGAACCTGCGTCTCCCGGATAAATACTCCAGGCGCTCTGACCACTAAGCCATCTCGACTTTATCCGGGAGACGCAGGTTCGAATCCTGTTCGCGACCGTATTCTTTTTCCATTTAATATAATAACTTTAGAGTTCGCTAAGCATGCGCTAATGCTTTTCAAAGATTTATCTTGAGTGTACAATATTACTGGGGTAATCGTTTTTATTAAATCAACGGGGCGTATTTCCTTCAGAATGAAAATCAACAAAATAATAATTCTGTTTATTTTTTTGTTGATTTTATCAGTTGCAGACATAAAAAATATATAAAAATTGGTTATTTGGCTAACACAAAAACTACAACTGAACAAGTTTCGTGTCGACCTAAATTGCAAAACATTTCTCCAAAACTACTAAACCGATTCCGATGCAAACAAAAACTAAATGAGGTTTTACTTTAGAAAAAACTACAAAGTTCTTAATACTTCTGGCATTTAATTTCACTTTTTTTGACACTGTCGTGATTCATTCTTCATTTTACTGTTAGACTGAAGCTCTGTGTAAAAATCTTTGGTAAAAATGCACTTGACTATGGAAAAATAGAGCGTCTCTAATGGTAACAACATTAAAAATTAAGTGTGCCTAGTCTAGGAGACGCAAGCACGGCGGCTGAACATAAACTTCTAGGTTCGACTGCTAGACTGGGCAGTCATTGAGCTTATCTGTTAAGGAATTGTCAGTAGCGGCCCGGAGTTTGAAACTATGCCCGGTATGCGTGCTAGCTAACATGTGCCTTAAACGTAACTCCATTATATTATTTTATGTAAACTCCATTTGATTTGTATAACATAGCATCACGCCTGTCCGTATTCCCCGAAGGGAAAGGCAGAGGTGTAAAAATTTGTACACCCATATTTCACCAATACTGTCATTAAGTCCCATGTTTTTTTTTGCCATCATGCCATGCATAGAATGTTCTAACAGAAAAACTCAATAATACTTTGGAACCCGAGACCTCAGCAGTTGCGCTTGGGACCACTAGACCAACGAGGCAGTTCATTTGTATAATATACTAGCTGATGGATGTCGGATATCGCGACCAAAAGTAATCATCAAATTTTGATCCCGGTCCCGCTTTCCAATTACCGCTTCATAATTGCCCATTTATTAAGTATTAAAATGGATATAGTATGTTATCCTTAAGAGATAGACATATGCCGTCGCGGACTTTTCTGTAGACCTATATAAGATACACAATTCCACCATACATCATTTTATATCTCTAAGGGTTTAGGCAGCGCACGCCAGAATAGCTCGCAGATGGTAGATTTTTTCCTACTTACTTGACACTGATCGTCATATTTTGGACAATTCACACAATATCTTTATAAAATGTAGCCATGTGTTATTCTGATGTATAAGCTATATTATTGAAAATTTTCATTAAAATCCATTCAGTAGTTTTTACGTGGTGAAAGATTAACAAACATCCATCCATCCATCCATACTTACAAACTTTCGCGTTAATATTAGTAGGAAGTAGGATGTTATCTATAAATAATCATGATACAGACAGACGTGTTGCTGGGGTGTTTGTTGCGCCGCTTCTTCTTCCCAGATAAAACACTAGGAAGCGTTGAAGGGTGGATAAAGATTTTTTCATTCTTAAATGGTCTATTAAGATCTATTAGTCTCCTACAACGTCAATCGTATGTGTATATTAATTATTGTTTAATGGTTATAACTCACGCGCTTTCTTCGGAATTGCTCGACTAGTTTCGAACCCGAATGGAGCCCTTACTCATGATCTATCATATATCAAAAACGAATCTATCAAAATGCAAGAAAATCTGCGAGGCGTAATACATATGTCTCCAGCAATGGGAACTAGGCCTAAAGTCCGCACATTTGAACCTAATAAGCACTACTGCATTATAACAAATTGAACTCTATACCTCATGCCGTAAACTTTATAATTGTCTAAAGTTTCCATTGAGATCGTAACTCTACAGATCATAGATAAGAGAACTGAATGACAACGACTCGTTTCATTCAGCAAAGTAAACTAACAGTTCATTCAACTTTGATAAAAAGTAAAATGGCTTTAGACCGCATGCGTAACGCCATAGATAATACATATAGACTAGAGATAGATGCGTCACTGACAACGAGTATCGCGTCTGAAAAATGTATTAGTATTTGTTAAGGTAATCGCATCTCAAACTGCCTCTTTGGTCTAGTGGTCGCAAGCGCGACTGCTAAGCATGAGGTCTCGGGTTCGATTCCCGGGTCGCGCAAATTGCTATTGAGTTTTTCTGTTAAAAAATTCTCAGTAGCAGCCCGGGGTTTGGAAATGTGCCCGATAGATGGCAATAGGCTCACCACCTATTACATGGGACTTAATAACAGCATTGGTGAAATGTGGGTGTACAACTGTGTACATCTCTGCGTACCCCTTCGGGGAATACAGGCGTGATGCTATGATGATGACAATCGCATCTGTACGACATTTACATTTATAATGATATTTTTTTATACATGTTCACGACATGTAAAGCCTATATTAATTTTGAACAATAATATACACGTACGGGGCTTGAACCCTTTACAGTCCGTGTCATCACTCTCTCAACTGAGCTAGCGTGTCGTTGTTCGATGCCATTAAATTTCAAGTTTCCTTGTATTCGTCTTAAGGAGACGCCTGATGATATTTATTTAGCAATCATTTACAGATTTACATTTATAATTATTCAAAATAAAAAGGTGAAATGCAATATAAATTAATTAAATACAATAAAAAAATCTTAAATTGTATTCATTAATTGCTTTGACCTCTGCTCACTACCCCGAATTTTCTTTCACGTTTTAGTTCGTCGTCTTGGTGACGTCATCGCTATCTATTCAGTCCCTGTACAGGTGACCGAACCGACACGACTAACTTTGCAGTTAATACAATGTCGTAAAGAATGCAATTACCTTAATAATTCAAGATAAATCTTTGAAAAGCATTAACGCATGCTTAGCGAACTCTAAAGTTACAATATTGTATAATATGGATGAAGAATTCACGGTGGTGAGCAGAGGTTGAGATGGCTTAGTGGTCAGAGCGCCTGGAGTATTTATCCGGGAGGCGCAGGTTCGAATCCTGTTCGTGACCGTCGTAATCAGGTAATTATTTTGACTAGGTACATTGTTGGTTTAATGGTCACAAGTTACTGTTGAGCTTGAGCTCCTAGTTTCGATTCCCGGCTAAGTATTATTATGTAAGGCAGAGACAGAGGGGATCTGCTGTACAACCACATTTTACCAATGCCGTTATTAATTCCCATGTAATATGTGGTAAGCTTGAATGTTTAAAGTTTGTATGTTTAAAGCCATCAGCAACAGCCATCAATAGAGCACAAATCCAAACTTTGGTCAGAGAAACACCCAATAACCTCTTCCCGACTGAATCGAACTGAGGACCTCACGCTCAATAGCCGCGCTTACGCCTCCTAGACCAACGAGTCAATTGGCGATATGAAGAGGGCATGTAAACCCTCTCAATATTTGGTAAGAATGTAAGGATGGGTCGTTGAGCTCCCTTAGTTAAGGTTGAGCTACACGCTGACTGATGCATACGTGCCGTCAGACAGGACAGGTCACCTCTAACCTGCTATGGCTCCTTCCTCAAAGGACCATTCTAAACAATCCCTGCAAGGTTACACTCACGTAGATAAGTGTAGGTCGCGGCACGGATCTTGAGCGCTAGGCAAAATGGGAAGTTATAGTCGCGCAGGTATACACTCAAGCACACAATTGCTAAATTGTTTTTGCTGGACATTATATTACTTATTTTCCTCTATTAAACTGTATTACATTTCTAAACGTAATTTAAAATATTAGTGTGAGAACTAAAATGCTATGCATGAAAACAAAAGCATGTTGGTAGATAATTTAATAAGTGCTAATTTGTCTCTAACATAAAAGAAACACAAATTAAATATTGAAATTTAATGTTAGGTTTGTGGGCGCGACTGTAATCGTGACGCAATGTGAGAATGAAACGTCACACTATAATTAGTGTGTGTGTGGCTATTGACAATCATAGCGTGGTACATTCACGCACTGCACGCGGCGACCAATTATATTTTTTTAAATTTAAAAATAAAATAAAAATATCCTAAATTTCGAGTTCAGGGTCAGCGCTCAAGATTCGTGCGGGACCTATATTTTAAAACAGTCACCGCCAGAAGTCGATTAACACGCATCAAAATTGCACCGACTGTAGTGCGATATGTACGATAGTATTGTGATATGATGAAATTACTTCTTGCATTTTCTGTTTTTATTTGATGACCAGATTGTTACGTGTTATAGGTACACCAGATAGAAGAATAAAGTGCTAAGCCATTTTAAAATAATTCTATTTTCTGATACCTATCTTACACATTACATTATTTATTGTCATACATTACATAGTTGAATTACGTATGTAGGTTTATTAATACTATATACGCAAGTAAACCTAAATATAATGACTACTTAATTATGTACAAGAAAAATATACTATAAATAAAATATATAACACAAAACAAAAATGGTTTAAGATAAATCTTTGAAAAGCATTAACACATGCTTAGCGAACTCTAAAGTTATTATATTAAATGGAAAAAGAATACGGTCGCGAACAGGATTCGAACCTGCGCCTCCCGGATGAATACTCCAGGCGCTCTGACCACAATAATAACTTTAAAAATGGTTTAGGCGTCGAGTATTCCTCCGCATCGTTGTCATCCGGTAATGTGCTCAGTAGACAAGCAGCATTGCCACGTTGAATGGCAATGCTAATTATCTGACCAAGAAACAGGCCAGCCCTCTGGTTACGCGAAGTGTCGATCAGTCTGCCAGAATATTTGATGGTGTGCACAATTTATCTTACTATTTTGGCGTCAAACGAGCCTTATCTAGGTATTTATTCTATGACCCCGATAGGTCTTGCGCAAGAACTGCCGAGCCTATGTTGTACTTCAATCTTCTTCCCAAGGGATATTCAACCTTATAATTTGCAACTTAGAGTACGTTTTACTTTTGGTTCTGTATAGGAGATATAGCTTTTAGTATTTGTAGTGTTTACAGCGTTTAAGTTGCAACCCATCTGAGAGCAAATTGTAGGAAAGAATTTGTCTCATTACGGCTAATTTGCACTAAAATATGTGCGTATAAAAATAAACTTGATTATATGGTTAAATGGCTAATTCGAGAGATATTTACTTTTTTAGGATTTTTGTTTGTCGGTAATATCATCCATTTTTATCGCTATGGACGCCAATTTATTATCAAAAATGACAGAAATCTGACTGATTGCAGAACGGCCGTGAGTAGATAGTCTGAAGCGAAAGTGCATAGACCGTTGGCACCTTCAGCGAGGAGGTTGTACTCGCGAAGGAGGCGGCGGTAGTGGAGAGGGAGGCGAAGCCGCTGCCCATGCCGCTGAAGGTGTGCCAGGCACCGGAGGGCGCTTAATTATCTCTGGCAACCTTGAGCCGTGGACTGCGGGCGGCGGACATGAGTGGTTTGGTCCGACTCGGGCCGCCCGAGACGACCGCACGCCACGCTTTAGCACATGCACACTGAAGTCTCTGTGCAGGCTAACTAGCACACACACCGTCAACTTCCTAGCTCCGGGCTGCTACTGAGAATTTCCTAACAGAAGAACTCAATAACACTTTTCTCGACCCGAGAATCGAACTCAGAACCTCACCCAATAAGGCAGTTAGCAACAAACAGACACGCTTCCGCATTAATGATATTGTTTTTAATTGGAAAAATCGAATAACTACCTAGTTAATGTGCCCGGTAGATGGCAATAGGCGCACTACCTTTCACATGGGACTTTACAGCATTAGTAAAATTTTAGTAATACAGCTATGTACTCCTCTGCCTACCCCTTAGTCAATACAGGCGTGATGCTATGCTATGTGTGAACAACGACTACTAACATAATTTCCAACACTCCGTTTTTCTTAAACCAAGTCAAGGAAATCTCAATTTAAGTACATCAATCTGTATGACATTGTAATAACTGCAAAGTTAGTCGTGTCGGTTCAGTCACTTGTGTAGGGACTGAATAGATGTAATGACGTCACTAAAAGTCATATTAAAATGTGGAAGAATAATTCGGGGCAGTAAGCTGTGGTCAGGATACCTCAGTTGGCAGAGAACCTGGAGTATTTATACGGAAGACGCAGGTTCAACTGCTCACAACCTAAATTTCTTTCTACAAAAATAGTTAACACCAATTCTGTTAGTTCACAAGAAAACTGTCGCATACATTCGTACACATGATTTTCTTTCCCCGCTATGTGGATCAGGTTTTCAATTATCCATGACAATACACCAGTGTGTCCCGGCCCCGTTCCCACGATGTAGTCTTAGAACATAGTCATTTGGTACTATAGCCGAGCTAGATAACTAGGCTGTGGAGTCTGGGAATATTCTTGAACACACGACTCGTTTCATGGGTTTGATAAATAATTGAAGGGGGCTGCTGGGCTGCATACTTTTGTTTTTGATAGTAAAGTAAAACTGTAGATAGCGTCGCCATGAGACGTGTTAAAATGTGGAAGAAGAATTCGCGGTGGTGAGCAGAGGTCGAGATGGCTTAGTGGTCAGAGCGCCTGGAGTATTTATCCGGGAGGCGCAGGTTCGAAGCCTGTTCGCGACCGTATTCTTTTTCCATTTAATATTGTAACTTTAGAGTTCGCTAAGCATGCGTTAATGCTTTTCAAAGATTTATCTTAAAACTGTAGAAACGAGATGAAATAATAAAATATTTTTTTGTAGTGTAAACTTCTTTATGCCTAAAGTTACAATATTAAATGGAAAAAGAATACGGTCGCGAACAGGATTCAAACCTGCGCCTCCCGGATAGATACTCCAGGCGCTCTGACCACTAAGCCATCTCGACCCCTGCTCACCACCGCGAATTCTTCTTCCATATTTTAACACGTCTTATGGCGACGTCATTGCAATCAATTCAGTACCTATACAAGTGACTGAACCGACACGACTAACTTTGCAGTTAATACAATGTCGTAAAGAATGCAATTACCTTAATAATTCAAGATATGTCTTTGAAAAAGCATTAACGCATGCTTAGCGAAATCTAAAGTTACAATATTAATGGAAAAAGAATCGATACCTGTTCGCGACCGTATTCTTTTTCCATTTAATATTGTAACTTTAGAGTTCGCTAAGCATGCGTTAATGCTTTTTCAAAGACATATCTTGAATTCTCTATGCGTGTTGAGCAATTTTTGGGTGAACCAAATCACGGAACTCGCGTCATCGTCACCGCACGCTCGACGATACAATTCACAAATTACTTATTTTCCACTTCTATCGGCAGTCCCCAAAGACTGCCCCGCATGTTTTTTAAAAGCACGCCTATCTTGTGTTTGTCTTTATTTTATGTCACACCTTTTTGTGTACTAAAGCCACTATATTACTATTTTAATTAATCTTACTAGCCTATGTTACCCGGGACAATGTAAGGATTCTAACGATACCTTATACATCTGAATCGGTTCAGGCTTTTAGAAGTTATGGTGGAACAAAGAAACTCACAAACATACATAGGTACATACTTACATACATGAACTCTAAAAATATAACACTTATTATTTGCGCAGTCGGGTAAAAAGCTAATAATAACCCAGTTAGTAATATCTTAGGTTTGCGCGATCACTACACATTATTATAAAACAACTTTTGACCGGATTAATCGCGTGTATTATTGGTTTTTGTTTTTCCTGACGTTTCGAACACTTTGCAGCGTTCGTGGTCGCAGGAGGACTAAGGTGTCAGGCGTCTCAACAGTTTATTTAAAATTATTTCAGTTTTTTTAATATGTATCAGAGACAAAAATAATTTTATGAATTTATGAAAAACAATAATACACGCGATTAATCCGGTTAAAAGTTGTTTTATTATAATAACCCAGTTCTCTAAAGGATTCATTTAAATAATATCAGTGAGCGGTGTATTGATTCGGGGGACGCAGGTTCGAGTCCCGGATTTTTCTTTGAACAATAATACACAATGTCCTAATTAATTAGATCTAGGTTTATTATCTTTTAAGGGGTCAATGTGTAAGTGATAAGGATTAATTCAAACCATAGTTCCAAATTATATAGCAAATATTTTTCTTTATGTTTATCGTCTTGCTGGTAGTGTGGTAACTACAAAGACTGCCTCATTGGTCTAGCGGTCGCAAGCGCGGCTGCTAAGCGTGAGGACCTGGATTCGATTCCCGATGTCGGGCAGCGTTATTGTTTTAATTCTGTTAGGAATTTCTCAGTAGCAGCCCGGAGTTAGGAAGTTGGTGGTATGGCAACCCCGTGCTTCAGAGATCACGTAAAGCCGTCGGTCCTGCGCCTGATCTATTTCCGGTCGTGTCGGATTGCCGTCCCATCGGAATATGAGAGTAAAGGCAGAGGGAGTGCACCTGTGTCAGCGCAAACACTTGTGCACTATAATATCTCCTGGGTACTTAGCTGATCTAGGTGGAGATAGGCCACCGTGACCGAAATACTGTCCGGAGAAGTATCATTATTATTAATTACAATCATTTTGTTATTTCCGTTTATTTCTGGGCTTATTTAAACGTATTTGATTTCTAAATTAATCCCAATAATAAATTAAATAAATTAGGACCACGGAGTGGGGATGACGGTACGACATTAATTAGAACCACGTATAACTCGACAATCATTAACTTTCAAACAATAATGTTGACGTCTCATGTACCTCTAATGGATGGTGTGTACTGAAACCTCCAACTCTGATAACCTCGTAAGCGAGAAAGCGTGAATGCTACACATTAATCGTGTATGTGTTAGTTATGGTGATTGGAAGGGCTTTCACCGAATGATAAAAAAAAGGAAATTACAGATAACTCTTATAAACGTAATATCGCATGCGTGAGTTGACACTTAGGTTAAAAAAAAAAACATTTCAAGAAATTGACACTTCCGTGAAACGCTGTAAGAAAACTGCGTGAGGAAACCAGCACACCTGAGAGATGTTCTCGATGGTGTGTAAAGCCATGTCAGAGACCTACGGGTGGTTTAAACTCTGACACTAGGTTGTTCACCGCCTGTATGATTAAATAAAGCAGGCGGGCCTTTGGGGTCACGGGTGCATAGAGCGGGGACTCTGTTCACCTATCATGTGACCCCAGAGAAGACGGTGGCATAGTGGTCACCCCTTTACAATCTCCCCAGGGATGTGTTTTAATAAGCATTGCATAGCGGGGGTACTGGAGCTGGTCTGTTCAGAGGACCCAGTGCCCCCCTTCCATATGCTGATGGTGACCACTGGGGTGGTTTTCGTGAGGTAAGAATCCCACACTCCCCGGTCTTATCCCCGAAGACCGGGCGCCTTTTTGAAGGTTTCCCCCGAAAAAAAAAATTTTTGTTCATCAACCATACGATAAGAATATTTATGAGAATTATAAATATTTACCAAGTTACTATAACAAAACCGTATTTATTCTTAAAAACTAGCGCATTGGTCTAGTAGTAGCCATCGTAGCTACTAAACGTGAGGTTCTCAGTTCGATTCCCAAATCAGACAGTGTTATTCGGATTTTCTTGTAGGAACTTTGACTGACCTGTTGATCTAGTGGTTAGTAGCCCTGACTGCTATGCCGGAGGTCGTGGGTTCGATTCCCACCCAGGACAAATGTTTGTGTGATGAGCACGATCATTTGTTCTGTGTCTGGGTGTAATTTATCTATAATATGTATGCATTTAGAAATATATAAGTATGTTAATCAGTTGTCTAGTACTCATAACACAAGCTCTGCTTAGCTTGAGACTAGACGGCGTTGTGTGATAGTTGTGGAATATTATTACTATTATTTATTATTTTCTTGTAGGAAAGTCTCAATAGCATCCCGAAGTTTGGAATTTTACCCGTTTAATGGCAATAGGCTCACCATACCTTTACATAGCTTATTACATAGTAATTAATAATGAGGGTCATGTGACGAGTAAAGTTCTGAGTATGAATGTGGATGGCTACACGTGTAGAGGAAGACCGAGGAAGCGATGGATGGATTGTGTGAAAGATGATATGGCTAGAAAAGGAGTGACTGACGATATGACAGCTAATAGAGATGTATGGAATAAGAATACATGCTGCGCCGACCCCAAATAAATTGGGATAAGTTACAATATTAAATGGAAAAAGAATCGGATCCTGTTCGCGACCGTATTCTTTTTCCATTTAATATTGTAACTTTAGAGTTCGCTAAGCATGCGTTAATGCTTTTTCAAAGACATATCTTGAATTCTCTATGCCTGTTGAGCAATTTTTGGGTGAACCGAATCACGGAACTCGCGTCATTGTCACCGAACGCTCGACGATACAATTCACAAATTACTTATTTTCCACTTCTATCGGCAGTCTCCAAAGACTGCCCCCCATGTTTTTTATAGACACGCCTATCTTGTGTTTGTCTTTATTTTATGTCACACCTTTTTGTGTACTAAAGCCACTATATTACTATTTTAATTAATCTTACTAGCCTATGTTACCCGGGACAATGTAAGGATTCTAACGATACCTTATACGTATACATCTGAATCGGTTCAGGCTTTTAGAAGTTATGGTGGAACAAAGAAACTCATAAACATACATAGGTACATACTTACATACATAAACCCTAAAAATATAACACTTATTATTTGCGCAGTCGGGTAAAAAGCTAATAATAACCCAGTAAGTAATATCTTAGGTTTGCGCGATCACTACACATTATAATAAAAAAACTTTTAACCGGGGAATAATCGCGTGTATTTTTTGTTTTACCTGACGTTTCGAACACTTTGCAGCGTTCGTGGTCGCAGGAGGACTAAGGTGTCAGGCGTCTCAATAGTTTATTTAAAATTATTTCAGTTTTTTAAATATGTATCAGAGACGAGAATAATTTTATGAATTTATCAATTATATGTACGGTAGACTAAAATGTCAGGAAAAACAAAAAACCAATAATACACACGATTAATCCGGTTAAAAGTTGTTTTATTATAATAACCCAGTTCTCTAAAAGATTAATTTAAATAATATTAATGCGCGGTGTATTGATTCGGGGGACGCAGGTTCGAGTCCCGGATTTTTCTTTGAACAATAATACACAATGTCGTAATTAATTAGATCTAGGTTTATTATCTTTTAAGGGGTCAATGTGCAAGTGATAAGGATTAATTCAAACCATAGTTCCAAATTATATAGCAAATATTTTTCTTTATGTTTATCGTCTTGCTGGTAGTGTGGTAACTACAAAGACTGCCTCATTGGTCTAGCGGTCGCAAGCGCGGCTGCTAAGCGTGAGGACCTGGGTTCGATTCCCGATGTCGGGCAGCGTTATTGTTTTTTTTTCTGTTAGGAATTTCTCAGTAGCAGCCCGGAGTTAGGAAGTTGCTGGTATGACAACCCCGTGCTTCAGAGATGACGTAAAGCCGTCGGTCCTGCGCCTGATCTATTTCCGGTCGTGTCGGATTGCCGTCCCATCGGAATATGAGAGTAAAGGCAGAGGGAGTGCACCTGTGTCAGCGCAAACACTTGTGCACTATAATATCTCCTCGGTACTTGGCTAATCTCCTCAGAGATAGGCCGCCGTGACCGAAATACTGTCCGGAGAAGTATCATTATTATTAATTGCAATAAATTTGTTAATTCCGTTTATTTCTGGGCTTAATTAAACGTATTTGATTTCTAAATTAATCCCAATAATAAATTAAATAAATTAGGACCACGGAGTGGGGATGACGGTACGACATTAATTAGAACCACGTATAACTCGACAATCATTAACTTTCAAACAATAATGTTGACGTCTCATGTACCTCTAATGGATGGTGTGTACTGAAGCCTCCAACTCTGATAACCTCGTAAGCGAGAAAGCGTGAATGCTACACATTAATTTAACTAGTACTATTATGAGCCATGTCATCACATGAGGCATTGTATCGAAACATTTCGTGTATGTGTTACTTATGGTGATTGGAAGGGCTTTCACCGAATGATAAAAAAAAGGAAATTACAGATAACTCTTATAAACGTAATATCGCATGCGTGAGTTCACACTTAGGTTAAAAAAAAAACATTTAAGAAATTGACACTTCCGTGAAACGCTGTAAGAAAACAGCGTGAGGAAACCAGCACACCTGAGAGATGTTCTCGATGGTGTGTAAAGCCATGTCAGAGACCTACGGGTGGTTTAAACTCTGACACTAGGTTGTTCACCGCCTGTATGATTAAATAAAGCAGGCGGGCCTTTGGGGTCACGGGTGCATAGAGCGGGGACTCTGTTCACCTATCATGTGACCCCAGAGAAGACGGTGGCATAGTGGTCACCCCTTTACAATCTCCCCAGGGATGTGTTTTAATAAGCATTGCATAGCGGGGGTACTGGAGCTGGTCTGTTCAGAGGACCCAGTGCCCCCCTTCCATATGCTGATGGTGACCACCGGGGTGGTTTTCGTGAGGTGAGAATCCCACACTCCCGCCCGGTCTTATCCCCGAAGACCGGGCGCCTTTTTGAAGGTTTCCCCCCGAAAAAAAAAAATGTTCATCAACCATACGATAAGAATATTTATGAGAATTATAAATATTTACCAAGTTACTATAAGAAAACCGTGTTTGTTCTTAAAAACTAGCGCATTGGTCTAGTAGTAGCCATCGTAGCTACCAAGCGTGAGGTTCTCAGTTCGATTCCCAAATCAGACAGTGTTATTCGGATTTTCTTGTAGGAACTTTGACTGACCTGTTGATCTAGTGGTTAGTAGCCCTGACTGCTATGTCGGAGGTCGTGGGTTCGATTCCCACCCAGGACAAATGTTTGTGTGATGAGCACGATCATTTGTTCTGTGTCTGGGTGTAATTTATCTATAATATGTATGCATTTAGAAATATATAAGTATGTTTATCAGTTGTCTAGTACTCATAACACAAGCTCTGCTTAGCTTGAGACTAGACGGCGTTGTGTGATAGTTGTGGAATATTATTATTATTATTTATTATTTTCTTGTAGGAAAGTTTCAATAGCATCCCGAAGTTTGGAATTTTGGCCGTTTAATGGCAATAACCTCACCATACCTTTACATAGCTTATTACATAGTAATTAATAATGAGGATCATGTGACGAGTAAAGTTCTGAGTATGAATGTGGATGGCTACACGTGTAGAGGAAGACCGAGGAAGCGATGGATGGATTGTGTGAAAGATGATATGGCTAGAAAACGAGTGACTGACGATATGACAGCTAATAGAGATGTATGGAATAAGAATACATGCTGAACCGACCACAAATAAATTGGGATAAGGGTAGGCGGATGATGATCATGACTTGATAACTGGATGTGTGTATGCTTGTGAGTTTATATGTATGTGAACGCACCCACGACACAGGAAGAAATTCCAAGTGTGGGGCCACGGATCTGAAAAAAATACGGATGTAACCTTACCTTGTCATAAGCGAAGCATAGATTACGCACACACACACGCAGCGTACCGGCGAATGGATGAGTTTTAAGTATTTGTATGCGTTTAGCTCGTGTACGACAAGCGAAATTGGATGACTAGGCATGCTTCTCACATGTCGTATGCAACCTTCCGTCCGTAAGATAAATCAGTGAAAAGCATTAACGCATGCTTAGCGAACTCTAAAGTTATTATATTAAATGGAAAAAGAAGTCGTAGTCGTTGGTCGTGTCGGTTCGGTCACCTGTATAGGTACTGAAAAGATAGCAATGACGTCGCCAAAAGACGTGTTAAAATGCCGAAGAAGAATTCGCGTAGGTGAGCAGAGGTCGAGATGGCTTAGTGGTCACAGCACCTGGAGTATTTATCCATGAGGTTCAGGTTCAAATCCTGCTCGCGACCGTTAAATATACAAGCTGTGGTTTTGAACAGAGCCAAATTGTAGGAACAAGTTATATGTTGTATAAAAATAAATAAAACAATAACATCCATAAGGTCAACGTCCTATTCGTCTCGTAACAGCTAATGCTTCTCTGTGAAATTTTCGTGTACGGCCTTTGTCGGCGCGCGGTGCCGTCCTTGTGCATACTGCGCGCGACGCGGCGCGGCGATGGCTATGACACGACGTATACGCAAAAAACAGTAAAACCGCGAAATTAATTCGATTTTCTAAGGTATACTTTTTTTAATTGTTTTGTAATCAGTTACGCCTATAGATCCACCTTCTTCAATTTGGCCACTGTCTAGAACCACAGCCTGTAGTTTTCCATTTAATATAGTTCCGTCCGTATTTTTTTAAGGTCCGTGTGTGGGGCAACATTTTTTATAATACAAAAAGAAAACTGCATCAATGAATTGTTTGTATTGTCGAACAGTACTCTACTGCGTAACTCTTCAGGTATGTTTTTGTGGTATAAGGTTAACCGAGCAGACGGCTCGCCTGATGGTAAGCGATTACCGCCGCCCATAGACACCCGCAACCCCAGAGGAGTCACAAGTGCTTTGCCGGCCTTTTAAAGGGTTTGTGCGTCCGGTACCCTCACTCACTCGGCGAAACAATGCAAGCGTCGTTTCACGCCGGTTTTCTGTGAGGCCGTGGTATTACTCCGTAGAATAATATAGGCGTGATGTTATGGTTCGTCTCGTATTATCCTTCACCCTTGCAGTCTTCTTTAGGTACCTAATCGTTATAGAGTTTAATAACATGTATCATTATCCCAGTTACATGTAACGGCTGATCAGTAAACACCTCCGACTCCGAAAGCAAATTATCAATCCATTGTATGCAAACGATACCACCCACTCGGTACCACATCCAACAGAAAATTGAATCTTAATCCCATAGAAATATAGTCAAAATTCCATTGTCAAATCAAGATTAGAATATTATCAATTGATTAAAAAGCATGACATCACAATTCTAAATTCAAATCTTAATATTTTAAAGTTGGTATTCATTTGTTGGATTGGATTCGGAAGAAGTTGAGTGACTTGATTTCCTTTTTCTTAATTATAAACCTTTAGTATTCGGCAAAGGGTTGAAAATGGCTTGTGAACGAAGATTTGGCCTAAATTAAACGGTTTTGCTTGTCGATTGTCGTGACCGGGACAAATTAAGTGGCCAGTTTTTTTGGGTCCGTAGCAAGAAGGTTGTATTGTTAACTATCGGTTAAATGCTCATACTGGTTTAGATCACGGGGAGCTATTCTTTATTTGAAATAACATTCGCTTTTTGAACATACCCATAAGTGGGCATTAATTGACAGCGCGGTTGGCGCAGTGGTCGAGACACCGACTGCTGCGCTGCGTGTCGCAGGTTCGATTCCTGCACGGAGCAAATATTTGTACGATCTATAGATAATTGCTCCGGGTCTGGGTGTGTGTGTGCTTGTGAGATTATATGTCTGTAAACGCACCCACGATACAGGAAGAAATTCCTAATGTGGGTCAACGTTTTTTTAAAAAAAGAAAGGAAAAGAAAAAAGAATAGAAATATCGGGTTTAGAGCCCAATTTGAAAAATAATACATAGGTACATAGAATCACGCCAGAATTCCCCAAAGAGGTAGGCAGAAGTGTACACAGCTGTGTGGTGAGCCTATTGCCATCTACCGGGCACAATCCCGAACTCCGGGCTGCTACTGAAAATTTCCTAACAGAAAAACTCAATAACACTGCCCGACCCGGGAATCGAACTCGAGACCTCATGTTCAGCAGTCACGCTTGGGAACAGTAGACTAACGAAGCAGTTGAAAAAGAACAAATATTATAGAATTTTAATTTACAAAAATCTCACATATTTTTATTTCAAATAGAACATTACTGATGCTTATAAAACATCGAAGCGTGAATCGAACCCAGGACCTTACGCTCAGCAGCAGCGCTAGCGACCACTAGGCCAAAAAGGCAATCATTTATATTATTTAGAAATGTATTGAGTTTTATATAAGTTGCAATACCTATATAATATTTAATTATAAGTACATTTAATTTGTAATGTCTAGAGACTCGTTGACCTCACAGTCCAAACCATTGCAACGGTTTTGTGGGGCTTAGAATATAATATACTTACCTTTGTGATATAAAGATAAATAAATAAATAATAATAAATTTCGATACATTATTTTACCGTCATCTCATTAGACCTGTCCTCTACAACATAACTAAAACCTTTAAGAGTCTTATTTGTCCACAACAGCCGTCCATTTGTCACTAATCAGAGACAACATTCCTCCACTTGATGAACGATCGGCTCCTACTATAAATTGTATATAAATACGTACAACTATACCTTGTCGGTAAATACAACCTACGACTATCAGTTGGCAATTGCCACGGAGAATGAAGAAATGGAGAGTTTAATCGCGGCATCAATCTTGGCGAGTTTCGGTTGCGCCACTGCACTTAGGGGCCGTCCATTAATCACGTGAGGCTCGAAAGGAGGGAGGGGGTTTGGCAAAAATCACGAAATATCACAAGAGGGTGTAGTAAGATATCACGTGTATTTATTTTCTGTCTTTAAAGTTAATATTCTAAAAATTTTTTAAGATTCTTTGAAGGTATTACTAAAAAAAATTATGTACTAAAGGTTCTTTTTAGGTAAAAAAAAAATACGTCGATTTTGAGTGGGCCCAACCCCACTCAAAATCGGGTTAGTCTTAAATCTCACCATGTATCACCAAGGGGGAGGGAGGGGTTAAAAAATGCTAAAAAAAACATCACGTGATTAATGGATGCCCCCCCCCCCCACAATTAAATACAGACTAATAATTAATAATTAAATAAGATCAAACATAATACACACACATTTCGTAGTAATCGTCTTGAAAAAATGGTTCCAATTATTATAGTTGTTATTCTAAGTACTATAATAATATAGATTTCTTGATTTCAACTCTGAAAGTTCAAACGGGGCCGGTGATTTTTTTCATGAGGATTACTGATATTTTTTGAGTAAAGTTATACCTACTTCGACCAGACTTACAGTGTCAATCGTTACGGATAGTTATACGCCTGAAAGTATGACCGCAAATCTTACCAAAAGCTGACATTGTGTTACTCAGTAGTTAGATAGATACTCTTTATTGTACACCAAAAATAAAACTTAACAACATAAATATTATTATTATCAGTAGTTCACTCGTTACAAATGTGTTACAAAAAACAAAGCCGTAAACAATTATGTCTACTCCGTTTCTTTATTACTTTCGCGTGGTTAAAAAGCCAGACTTCTGATACCATTGTTCAACCGACGCCCGTAGACATATTGATTTTGCTATTTTTCGACAACCATCGGGCCTTACATATAAACGTCCCAAACCATCTGTCGCACTCCATTTATAACTTCTCATTGGTCTACAAGTATAGGTAGTAGGTGTGACTTGCCCGTCCCACATTCTTGTGCTGGCGTGCCCAAATGCCGCGTTCTCAGCGAGGACGGTCGAGGTCGCCGCTTCAATCTTGGGCTGGGTTGATGTAGATAGTACTTACGGAATTTATAAGATAAAATATTGATGCCATTGAACATGTTTTAGTATGCAGCTACATGAGCGTGTAATATCACACTTAGCTAAGTAACCAAGAAAAGATGACGTATTAAAATATGGAAGAAGAATTTGGGGTAGTGAGCAGAGGTCCAGATGGCTTAGTGGTCATAGCGCCTTTCTTTTTCTAGTCTGAAAAATCCATCATGGACGTTGTGCCGGACTCCTACCGACTAAAAACAACACGGTCCTACTCTAATCTATACCGGGGTTCCGGGATTGCGACTCTATTCACCGCAACCCCGGCAGGTTATGGCTCGTCGAATGCAACGACGTACCCGTCGCTTGTATAGATCGGCCACAGTTGGCTTGCCAAACACTCCACGGATTTGCGCGCGCCAGATCGCAGCGCGCTGCCGTCTCGGGCCTGTCACTGGTCGGGCAACGAAGTACCGAAGATCGTCACCCGAAGGCTACAGCTCACGGTAGCCGGAGATCATTGAGCGAGTGGTCAGAGCGCCTGCAGTATTTATCCGTGAGGCGCAGTATCGAATCCTGCTCACCATCGTATTTTTACACAACCGCACAAAAGTATTTATACAAAAAAAAACTAGTCAGTTATCGTCTTTGTGTAATAGTAATCCTTTTAAAGATTGTTATGATCTATTGTTCTCTCCAAGTCGCAAGACGCGGCGTCCGGTGGAAATTTCCGGAGCATAGAACCCGTGACTAGTGACGCGGCAGCCGTTCATAATAAACATAACAACCTGTACAAAAAATTACGCAAAGGTGAACTGTATTCCACCCACATTTCACCAATGCTGTCTTCTTCTTATCGTATGGTTGATGAACAACCTAGTGTCAGAGTTTAAACCACCCGTAGGTCTCTGACATGGTTTTAAGCACCATCGAGAATACTCAATACTCAATAATTATACTCAATACTCAATATTTATTGCTTTTCCATAATTTACATTGTAACAGTTGGTATGTTAAAATAAATATAGAAACAATTATGGACCTGCTGGGCACAGCATATTTGTAGAGGAGAGGAACAATGCTTTCTTATACTACTTTTACTTAATTTACTGTTAATAATTATATTTCTTTGTTTACTTATATACTATATGCCTATAATTTGAGCTTATTTAGGTACCTATACATCTATTTTATTACATTATATATTAACTATTAAATATTAACATTCTATATTATAAACTATTAACTAAATTGCACTTATTAAGTTATATTATTAAATATTAAATACATGTATTTAAGTAATAATTTCAATATATTATTATTTTTATATTGTATTTTTATTTTATGTAAGTATATATAACATGTATGTCTATTATGTATTTTTAAGGCTATTCATTAAATATTCATTAATACTGTAGAAACATTTGTCTATTAGGAAGTTCTTTCGAATTTAGATTCATTTGTAATTTGTTCTGGTAGCTTATTGTATATTTTTACGGACATGACAAGGGGACTAGAAGAATGCATTTTTATCCGGGATGTAGGTAAGTTCATCTATTTCTATGCCTCAGTGTATATTTATTCTGAATAGTTTCCCTAGTGTTGTAATATTCCGGGTATTTACGCACAAATTTACAAATTTCTAGAATGTAGATGCAGGGAAGGGTAATTATTTTTAGACTTTGGAAGTGCGGCCTGCAAGACTCTGTTTCTTTTATATTAACTAGAATTCTTATAAGTTTTTTTTGTAAGGTGAAGACAGTTGGTGCGTCGGTACTATTTCCCTATAGAATTATTCCATAAGTGAACCAAGAATAAGCGCAGGCGTAGTACCTCATGAGCGCCGTTGAGAGATCTGTGGATCAGAGAATTTTGCTATTTTTGCTCGCACTTTCTTCACATGCGGTTTCCAGTTAATATGGGTGTCTATTGTTATTCCCAGTATTCATTTACAACTTCTAACGTGTGTTTTTTAAAGGTGAAATTTATATTTATAGGGGATTTTTGGTACGGAAAATACGGAAAAAAGGATATTAATTTTGTTTTTGAAAAATTTACTTCTAGGTTGTGTTCTTTCATCCAGTCAACTGTTGCAGTGATAGTAGAATTAAGTTTTTCATTTAAATTTACGTTTGTTTGACATGATATTAACAAGGATATGTCATCCGCAAAGAGCACACTAGGTCCCGCGATGATTTTAGGCAAATCATTTATATAGATTAAGAATAATAGGCATCCTATCACGCTACCTTGGGGTATTGAAGCTACTCGTATTATGTGTTTTTTGTTAGAGCGGACGAATATCTCTCAGGTGTGCTGGTTTCCTCACGATGTTTTCCTTCACCGTTATAAGCAAGTGATAATTAATTTATAATGCGCACATGACTTCGAAAAGTTAGTGGTGCGGCCTTGGATTCGAACTTGCGACCTTTGACTTGTCAGTCCAACGGTCATGTCACTAGGCTATCACTGCTACCGATGCTATTAGTCCTATGGAATCGGTGAGCGCCTATTACCATCAACCGAGCATAATTCTAAACTCCGGGCTTCTATTGAGAATATGCTAACAGAAAAATCTGTTAACAATATCGCTTTGGTCGACTGCTGAGCATGAGGTCCCGGGTTCAATCATATTGAACCCGGGACCTCATGCGGAACCCAAAACTTTTCTTTAAATAAATCTGTTCATTGTTGAAGCGCATAACTTAATTTACTTAAGTAAGGTTCTTGGGGTAAGAAAAATTGGAAAAATTACCGATAAAATTGAAAAAAAAACCTGTAAAATTGGAAAATTCTGGAAATAATCGAAAGTGTCTGAAAGTGTTTGTTCTATGGGATTTGGACAGCACAACGTCTGTCTCATTAGTCTAGTCATCCCAAGCACGACTGCTGAGCATGTGGTCTTGGGTTTGATTCCCAGGTCGACCAAATAGTTATTAGGTTTTTCTGTTAGAAAATTCTCAGTAGTAGCCCGGAGTCAGGAAGTTGGTGGTGTGACCCCCCGTGCTTCGGAGAGCACGTAAGTCGGTCCTGCGCCTGATCTCTCTCCGGTCGCGTCGGAGAGAGACCAACCAAACCTTTCCAATAGTCAAATGACATCAAATCTTTATTCAAATTAGGCTAAAAATTTGCGGTTTTTGAACGTCAAACATTAAGACAGCCCCCAAAAAAGCCCACCCTTCACCGCATCCTAGTGTTTTAGCTGGGAAGAAGAAGCGGCGCCATAAACAATTAGAATGAGAGCGTATGCCTTCATCATTAAATATTAGACAGCAAATATTATTTAACACTGCATCCATTACGGTTATGTTAACATCAAAACATAATATATTCTCAAATAACCGTAACATTAATAACGAGATTGGATTCAAACATGTTAGCCGTAATATTTCGGCGCCGAAAACCGGTACTCGTAAAAATTGCTTTGAAACCGGTACCCAGCCTGATGTTCGACGTGAAATTTATTTATAAGAAAAACAAAAGTATAAAAGCGTATAGTTATCAATTTTTGTGGGAAAAGATTACGGTAGGGAGCAGGATTCGAACCTGCGCCTCCCGGGTAATTACTTCAGGCACTCTGACCACTAAGCCATCTTGACTTACTTGGTCGAGATGGCGAGAATCCTGCTCGCGACCGTATTCTTTTTCCACAAAAATTTATAACTTTACGGTTCGCTAAGCATGCGTTAATGCTTTACAAAGATTTATCTGTATTTATAAATGCGTAGTTAATCTAGTGGTGGTCAGTTAGACTGGAAAGTTTGTTTTTTATAACTTTGCCCTGCACTTGGTATTTCTTCCTGTATCATGGGTGCGTTTACAGACATATAATCTCACAATCACACACACACCCAGAATCGGAGCAATTATATATAGATCGTACAAATATTTGCTCCGTGCAGGAATCGAACCTGCGACACGCAGCGCAGCAGGCGGTCTCTCGACCATTGCGCCAACCGCGCTGTCAAAAGTTAAAGATCGCAAGTTCGAATACGCACATGACTTCAAAAAGTCAGTGGTGCGCTAAATAAATTAATTATCACTTGCTTTAAACGGCGAAGGAAAACATAGTGAAGAAACCAGCACACCTGAGAGATGTTCTCGATGGTGTGTAAAGCCATGTCAGAGGCCTACGGGTGGTTTAAACTCTGAAACTAGGTTTTTCATCAGCTATATGATATGAAGACTATTTGTATTGTCATCTAGTCATCTACCGGGTGTCCAATTCTGCGGTGCGAGCACGGTTCTTTTTGTCGACACATTTGTCGATAATTAAACGTCAAATTTGACATCAAGTGTTGATAAAACGATAAAATTCGATACATTAAAACTTTTATCGAGTCGACAAGTTTGTCGAAAAGATCAGCTCGGATGCCAGAGCAGCTACTGAGAATTTCACAACAGATTTTTTTTTAACACCGCTCGACCCGCGAGTCGAACCCTGGACCGCATGCTCAGCAGTCGCACTCGCGATCACAAGGCAGTCCTTGTAGAAAACTTTACCAATTCGATTTATTTTTGAAATGCTGTTCTTAGGCGCCATATTGAAAACATTTTAAAAATAGAATAAAGGTATACATTGCACAGCGTGACATCAAACAGGAACGGTATAAATACTTTCAATTCTATCGTACATAAAGAGATCTTTTACCAGCATTTTTTACACAAAGAAGAAAAAAAGTAAATGAAAAATATATTTTTTCTTCTTAAATAACGAAGTTAATCTATTCCACTTACTTCACTGCTACATCTTTAATAGAGCATAGCATAGCACAGTTGGTTGTTGCAAAAAACAGCATACCTACTTCAAAATACTTCAATGTCATAACGCCTGACAAGATTGTTATAGCAAGATATCGTGAAACACGCACGTAACATTATGCTATTAGTTATTACGTAGGCGTTATCGCGTGTTTTATGATCAGTGAATTTATGTAGGCACTTTGAGTTAAATGAGAATAAAATAATATTTGTAATGAGACATTAGTGTTATTGCAATAATATGAATAAATGTTTCTTTAATTAAAAGATTATAATGGCCAAGAAATTAAGTTTGTGGAAGTAAAACATTTCAAATTAATACTAATTCTTAGGAAAACACTTCTTCAAATCAAAAATCAAATCATTTATTATTTCTCAAATATGGGTATCTCAAGTTGTAAATTTTTTTTAAAGCTCTCTCCATGTTCTGCCTTTTTATGGCGTGCCAAATTATACTTAATTAATACAATGCCAAGATATAAAATTATATAGGATTCCAATTAATATTATTATCTATCTATTGCATAAAGTTTTAATACATGTCAGAATTATAGAAAAATATTAAGAATTACATTAAAATGGCAATATATTTCGTCATAATGAATAATTAATTAAACAATAAAATTACAACGATTATAAGATAGATATTTTAGAAGATATTACATTCATACATACATACAATCACGCCTGTTTCCCATAGGGGTAGGCAGAGACTATCGATTTCCATTTGCTACGATTCTGACAGACCTCTTTCGCTTCATCTATGCTCATTAACCTCTTCATACATGCTCGCCGATTTAGGTGGCTCCTGACCCGTCCTTTTTTGAGAACGTCCGCAATTTGATTGCAGTACGTTCGTCGAGGTCGGCCTGCCCCGACACTTCCATCCACTCTCGCCTCATGTACTAATTTAGCCAATCGCCTTTCATCCATCCTTTCTAAATTTACAATCATAGCATGACAAAAAAAAATGTAGTATCTGGTTATATCATTGAAAAGTAATGTCAAGTAACCTAACTTAAGTGGGTGTCCCTTCGAGGTGTTCCTTCACGCTGCTCCTTCTTCTTTCGTGTCAACAACACAAACAATAGTCACTATCTATATAAACTTAAGTACAAATTATACCTATAAAATAAATACTACTTTAAGTCTAAAAATAAAATAAGAAAAATTTACTCAAGCCTCAAAGTATTCCTCCGCGTCGCTATCTTCTGTAAAAGTGCCCAGAAGACTGGCACTATTGCCCGGTTGTATGGCAATGCTTATTCTCTGCCCGAGTTATAAGCCAGCCTGGTCCATCGAGGTGTCGACCAGTCTCCGCGAAATTTCTTTGTGCAGTAGTCGTGCACTCGGACCCCACGTCCCGCGCGTCTCGACCCCAAACGGCTCAAAGACGTAACAGCCGACAAAATTGCTGTAAATATGCAAATTAAAATGAAAAAATTAGATAACTGCCTCGTTGGTTTAGTGGTCCGTAGCGCGACTGCTGAGCAGGAGGTCTCGGGTTCGATTCCCGGGTCGGGCAAAGTGTTATTGAGTTTTTCTGTTAGGAAATTCTCAGTAGCAGCCCGGAGTTTGGAAATGTGCCCGGTTGATGGCAATAGGCTCACCACCTATTACATGGGACTTAATAACAGCATTGGTGAAATGTGGGTGTACAATTGTGTACACCTCTGCCTACCCCTTCGGGGAATACAGGCGTGATGCTATGTTATGTTATGTAAAATTAGATAATATTTTAATTAATAAATTCTTTCTTAGATATCAAATAAAAACAATAGTCTCAAACTTTTTTAGATTAGTAAGTCACAATTTCAACGGCCCTGGAATTTGCCACGTACAGGTCCTCCTGGGTGCAGGGGGCATGCATAACGGGCACGAGAGCAAGTGGTATATCTTGTACGAAAGCGCTGCTATTCAGTCTCATGAAATTAGTTTACAAGATGATTTATTAAAGAAAGAGAAAGACTGAGTTCAACAATAACATCATCAGCCCCCTACCCTTATCCCAATTTTTTTGGGGTTGGCGCAGCATATATCTGGCATGGTGCTAAAGTTTTGGAAATGTTTTATGACCGGCCGCCTGCCTGACGTCAACCCGTACACGAAATGTGCGTTTATTAAAAAAAAAACGCAATGTTGAAGACATTATGATAATTTATTCATTTAAACTGCATCTTGATTTTTATGTCTGCCTCGTTGGTCTAGTGGTCCCAAGCGCGACTGCTGAGCATGAGGTCTCGAGTTCGATTCCCGGGTCGGGCAAAGAGTTATTCAATTTTTCTGTTAGAAAATTCTCAGCTGCTGCCCTGAGTTTGGAATTGTGCCCGGTAGATGGCAATAAGCTCACCACCTATTACACGGGACTTAATAAAACATTGGTGAAATATGGATACATTTGATTGGTACAATTGTGTACAGCTCTGCCTACCCCTTCCGAACTCCGGCCTGCTACTGAGAATTTCCTACCAGAAAAACTTATTAACACTGCCCGACCTGGGAATCGAACCCGAGACTTCATGCTCAACAGCCGCGCTTGGTGGTCCCAAGCGCGGCCCAAGACCAACGAAGCAGTCAGGCACCAGATTCTACCTTACGGGAAAGACAGACCAGACAGACATTTCATTCCTTAGCGGTCCGCATAATAAAACTTAATAAATCGAACCATTATGCGACTATAAAAATCAAGATGCAGGTCAAATGAATAAACTATCATAATGTCTTCGTAAACATTGCATAATTTTATTTAAATAAACGCATTTCGCTTGAAAATCTGCGTTAAAATATAAATTCGTTAAATAGTAATTAATATTCGATTTTGGTAAGTTATACATGACTGCATGACAGATCGACATGAATACATGATTATGTGTGTCAATCAGTCAAGTTTGACACTTACGATAGCGAATCCGGAACTGCAGTGATAGCCTAGTGGTATGACCGTTGGACTGGCGAATCAAAGGTCGGAAGTTCTGATCCAAGGCACGCACCACTGACCTTTCGAGTCATGTGCGCATTAGAAATTAATTATCACTTGCTTAAAACGGCGAAAGAAAACGTCGTGAGAAAACCAGCCTGAGAGATGTTCTCGATGGTGTATAAAGCCATGTCAGAGACTTACGGGTGGTTTAAATTCTGATAGTAGATTGTTTATCAAATCAAAAACGATGAGAAGAAGAATACGGAACTGCGACAAGCAATAAGTTAGACATGGTGGAACTTAGACACGACTCATCTTCAACGTGATTTTTTCCCAAAAGGAGCACCAACAGAAAATTGGGGAATATTGCCCCCATGTAGGCTAAAGGCTCAGAAATAATGAGTGGGCATTAAGACGGTGTAGGGGCGATGGAAGTCCAGTTATATCAGAATCCGACTATTAAGCTGTTGCCTCAGTCATTAGCAGACACAATAGATTTTTATTGTTACAACGTACAGATCTGTACGTTGCTGAGCCGAAAGGTTCATCGAACCGCTAATATTTCAAACTAAAATGAAATACAATCCTATACTCACGGATAAAAAAAAAACGGATGTAACCTTGCCTTGTCATAAGCGAAGCATAGATTACGCACACACACACGCAGCGTACTGGCGCCGTGTGGATGAGTTTTAAGTATTTTTATGCGTTTCGCTCGTGTATGACAAACGGGATTGGATGACTAGACATGCTTCTCACATGTCATACGCAACGCTCCGTCCGTATTTTTTTAAAGTCCTTGCGTCTACTGGACCAATGACTTATGCATTATACTTAGGGCCTCTTTCACCACCCTCAAGAAAAGTGTCGAGTAGACTAATCGCTAGTTAAGGTCACGCGTAACTGCACATGTGGATTTCACGACGTTTGAATAGCATTGATCGTATGAGAAACTGACCCGTAACTTACTTGCCACATCCTCTGCCAATTAGCGTATTTACTTGACGGTTAAATTTTGTCTGTTCTCATTTTGTGCTTAGCTCATCTACGATTATTTTAAATAAAACGCATATAAGTGGATTGATTTGATCATTAATTAGATGTATTACAATTTTCCACGATGCAACGTACATATAACGAGGATTCGTGTATTTAAATTCCGTGTTGATTATTTTACGGACCTGCACGGTTTGGTATTTCTTCTGTATAAATGATACCAACATTTTATAGTAGTTTATTGTATACTTTAATGTTCGTAATGGATTTTATTATTAAAAATCTTATTTTATTTTAAATTTACACTTCTTACATTTATATGAATAAATTTATTGCAAAGAACGTATACCTACATTTTAAACTATTATTTTAATCTACAAAAATATAATAATTTAAAATATAATCATTTTAATTCAGACATTAAAAGAATCATATTATTTACATTTACATTTAACTTTTTTTTTTTTTTCGTAAAATTTGTAGTTCTACCTCTTTTGACCTTATCCATAGGTATTATTTATTTATGTAAGTACAACAAAACAAAAGTAACTAAAATTAAATCACACGCTCCATAACCTAAGATATTACCTAGAATTATTCTGTGTCCATATCTCAGCTGAAAAAAAAAGACATTTGACAACTATAATGACGTTTGACGAGTATCATTGACGTATTAACGAATGAATGCATCGTATGATTTGTTACATACATACATACATACATACATACATACAATCACGCCTGTTTCCCATAGGGGTAGGCAGAGACTATCGATTTCCATTTGCTACGATTCTGACACACCTCTTTCGCTTCATCTATGCTCATTAACCTCTTCATACATGCTCGCCGATTTTGTTGGCTCCTGACCCGTCCTTTTTTGAGAACGTCCGCAATTTGATTGCGGTACGTTCGTCGAGGTCGGCCTGCCCCGACACTTCCATCCACTCTCGCCTCATGTACTAATTTAGCCAATCGCCTTTCATCCATCCTTTCTACGTTTGATTGATGACATATCATACATGATTTGTTACGTCATTCACTTAACCAGTAAGTTGTTACTTGAAGCTTTTTCTTCGCTTTTGAAACTGACAAAAGATACTCGTAACTTTTACTTGCTGATTAACGTTAACTAGGAAGTAACTAATCAACGCTTTACTTGGAGATGGTGAACGAGGCCCTTAGAGGACCAGACGGGAAACGCCTTCTGACTAAATATCGAACAAATCTGCTCGCCACTTTTGGCGGGGGGTGAGGAAACACACAAGCACAAAAGAACTTGTACTAAAGCGAAAATAAAAACTAAACTAAACAAAAAATTGTGTTACACACGATTAAAATCGTGTTCTATCATTGTAACCATACTGGTAAAAGGTACCTTTATATGATTGGGAATCATATGCCAGTGGCGAGAGGGGTACGCCCGCAAAAACTACTCCAGTACTAATTCCTTCAAGGCGTTATAGATCTCTCCTCAGAGACTTAATTATTGACAAAAACCTTCATAAATGAAATCCAATCAATCCAAACTTTTATACTAACTATAAAAAAGCCTTTAACTTTATCATTACGGCAGTTAGATTGACCGGCACAATCGAGGCGGCACCTTCACGCCTCTTCAGTACCGTTACGGTTGATATGGTGTTTGCCGAGCGCTGCGCGAGCGCTGCCCGCGATCGCTTCCGTGTTCTGGCGCATCCTCTTAAGGAGAAGGTTTAATGAGCAGATTTTTTATAGTTGTATTTTGGATTAGATATTTTAGATTAGATAGATTTTAATTGTTGCACTTCGGGTCAGTTGCAATAATAGTTGAATTTAGGATCACTGTTTATTTCTTTGTTTCTTTATAAATAAAATCTGTCGACATTTAAAAATAAATAAAGAAAGAAACAAACATTTATTTGACACAAGAAAAAAATACAAATTTACAAAAAAAGTTAGGTAACTAGCGGGCGTTGTGTGACAAAAACAAAAAAGCTTGTCTCTGAAGATCATGTTAAGTGAATATGATCGAATAATGTAGTAAATAATTAAAACAGGATTTAAATTACACTTTTTCACTCGATATAAATCCTGTAACTGGCGAATACGGCGGTACACTATATTATTTGCATTCCTAATTTATCTCTTTACTCATTATTTTTATTATAGGACTGCTCAAAAATGGAGTGTTATGTTTTTAGGGCTCATGGGTATGTATGTAATAAAACAACTTTTAACCGGATTAATCGTGTGTATTATTGGTTTTTTGTTTTTCCTGACGTTTCGAACACTTTGCAGCGTTCGTGGTCGCAGGAGGACTGGACTGGAGTCCTCCTGCTCCAATAATACACGCGATTAATCCGGTCAAAAGTTGTTTTATTATAATGTGTAGTGATCGCGCAAACCTAAGATATTACTATTATGTATGTTTGTGAGTTTCTTTATTCCAACATAACTTCTAAACGTCTCAACCGATTTAGATGTAGGGGATATAGTTAAAATCCTTACATTGTCCCGGGTAACAAAGGCTAGCAAATAATATATAGTAATATGACACACCAAAAGGTGTGAAATAAAAAAAATTGCTTCACGCAATGGCAAGCGTGCATTTTTTTTTTTATGAATTTCATCTTTTTTTCTATTAATAAAGTCACTGTTTTTTTTTTTCATGTAACTGGTTGGTAAAATACTATTAATATTAGAATTTGATTCTTCTTGTTTAGCCTACGTCATCGTCATCCACATGTATGGTAGAGAAGAGTAGGCAGAATAGTACAGCTGTCCCCTACATTTTCCCACATTTCACCAATACTTAACATTTCACCCATATTTAGTAACTAATTGTGTATATAAATATAAAATCAAATCACTAATTAATATTTGGCAATCATTCGAGAGAGCAGAAAAATGATTGGCAAATAAAATTTAAATATTTCGTTAATACTTTTTTTATTAAGACATGTAGCTTAAATACCAATCCTTACTCAAACAATTTACCAATTTCCCCCGATATTAAGAAAATTGCACAATTATCATCAATTACATCAAACTTAGCCTTAACAATCGGAGTGAGTGTTTCACTGCGCGCGCGCATACCGCAACCGTCCAAGCGCATTCTCTCGTTGACCGTCGCGGAATACGCACGTATTTACCGTTTACAACTCTCGAATCGAAACAAGTGAAGTGCAGTGAGTGTTTATTAGTGAAAAAATGTGAATATTCCTGATTTTCTTTTAGTGATTTCCCAACGTCACTAATATGAAGACCGTCGATATTTTGGAGGTAATTTTTGCATTTTTTTATTAGAATTTAATTTACACTCGGTTGGTTTTTTTAATAAGGCAATATTTTGTAAAGATTGGTAAGAGTGCATCGTCGAAATATTTAAATGATGTTGCATTTTTGTTATGCTTGTTGATTGTAATCTGTAAATGAATAAAGATGATTAATCCGTTTGATTTATGAAGCCTCGTTAATTTACTTTAGTGTTATGCATTTAAATTTATAGATTTCACTTCAGATAAATATGACTCTCTTCTGTGTACCACTATTAATGATATTAACCACGTAAATAAAGTCTACAGATAAATCTTTGAAAAGCAGTAACACATGCTTAGCGAACTCTAAACTTATATTTTTTGTGTAAAAAGTATACGGTCGTGAGCAGGATTCGAACCTCCCAGATACTTATCGTAGATTATCCGGAAGGCGCAGGTTCAAATCCTGCGCACGACCGTATTCTGTTTCCACAATAAAATTATAACTTCTCATAAAGACTCCTCACTCGTCAGAAGTCTCTGACAGACGGTTAATTCATATTCATCTATCGTACTTCATTACTTTTGCCATAAATGGTATTGATTTAATTTGATCACTGTAGTTCATATAATATAACATATTTATAACTTCAAATCAATTACTAATGAATATAATTCTACTTAAAGTCAAAGAGCATATATGAAAGCACTTATACTACCTTACATTATGGTACTCATAAACCACGACCTATTTGTTAATAAAGATATTAATGAGCAATAGTTTCCGGCGTACCCCAAGGCGCTATGTTGGCACCCCTAACCAACTTTACCGATTTATCAAACAAAAGAACTATGATATTTGTCTTGTGGTTAATGAACAACCTAGTGTCAGAGTTTGAACCACCCATAGGCCTCTGACATGGCTTTACACACCATCGAGAACATCTCTCAGGTTTGCTGGTTTTCTCACGATGTTTTCCTTCACCGTTTTAAGCAAGTGGTAGTTAATTTCTAATACGCACATGCGTTCGAAAAGTCAGTGGTACGTGCCTTGGGTTCGAACCAACGACCTCTGACTTGCCGGTCCCACGGTTGTATCAGTAGGCTATCAAATGAAATTGGAAACGTCACATTGGTTCAGCTTCAGCCATCTCAATTGAAGTCTGTGCGTACATCCTTTCAGATTTGGGTCGATTCTGTTCCATTCTGATTTTCTTTGACATCATGATAAACACTCTTTTTCAGCTCACTGTCACCCTTTGTGCCACAACCATCGTCAACCTAGCCTTTGTCTTAGTATGTTTTGGTTGATTCTGCTTTTGTTTGATTTCATCATAAATTGTTTTAATTATTATTATTATTTACTCTTGTATGTATATTCAGCGACAGATATCGATTAACTCACTTCAAAACTGCCCTGACTATAATGCTGATTATTGTGATATGATGAAATAACTTCTGAATTTTCTGTTATTATAGGATTTGAAAATTGTTTTGCTTAGAAATTGTTTTGAAATTGTTGTATTTGTTGTTTTGTCGCTGACCGTATTGTTGTCGATGACATATTATGTACACCCAATGTATTAGCATCACAAGCCACTACTCGACTACGAGAACACACTGTTGACTTGGCAAGACAGACCATTCGTTACTTTAGCTGTTTGCGAATATATAATTATATTTTAGGTTCCACCTTTGATTTCTTTAGTGTCTCCTTCTTCTTATCGCGTCGCCGCATAGCAAATACCTAAAATAATTCCATCAATTCACTATAGATTTCCACTTGAAGCATTAATAAATTAGCTGAACTAGGGCCATCGATTAAAAGGTCTGAAATTAGTAATTTAGTGTTTGCAATATCATTATCTGTTACACTTAATGACCCAGCTTTTAATGCCATTATTTATCATTTGACCATGCCTTTGATGCCACAATTTATAATTTGACCAATCCCTTGATGCGCTAATTCATAATTTGAACAAGCCCTTGATGCGTTAATTCATAATTTGAACAAGACTGATACCATAATTCAATATTATTATTTACGACTATTTGATAAACCTCTAGCAATTAAAGCACATTTGTCAAGTACAAAATAAATAGTTGAACCGAAAACCTTTAAATATTTAAGTTGTGGGTATACAACATAAATATATTTTTAGTACATACGCAACCTGCGACACGGGTCAAATATTTTCATAAAAATCGAATTGTCAAATGAAAACTCTCAAAGTAACACGCACGCGCAGCGGAAAGCCTGCGTACTATGTCCAACACGAAATGTGTTTAAATATTCATCAACATCATCCCCTACCCTTATCCCAATTTATTTGGGGTCGGCGCAGCATGTATTCTTATTCCATACATATCTATTAGCCGTCATATCGTCAGTCACTCCTTTTATAGTCATATCATCTTTAACACAATCCATCTATCGCTTCCTCGGTCTTTCTCTACTCTTATAGCCATCTACATTCATACTCAAAACTTTCCTTGTCACATGAACTGCGTTTAAATATTATTTGGACAAAATACCTATAACATGTTGTAAAAAATATTACAATCGGTTCTGTTATCGATTCTGAACTTTTACTTTCAGGTTTAGCATAAATTAACGTTGTGTATTGATCTCTTGCAATATCATTACCAATTCATATTATTGTGCCATGAGTCTTTTATGGTCTCATAAAGCAACCTATATGAACCAAAATAACCGATCAGGGAATATTGTAATCGTCACATTAATGTAGCAATTATGCAAAACTGTCATGGCTTCCAGACTTATTTTGAGATACATATAATTATTTTGATCTCCACTTGAAGCCCTGGCTACTTTAATATGTATATTCAAGCTCTTTTGTAATGGGGTAAGTAGTTCTTCAACCGGTATAACCGTGGCCACTTGCTGTTTACAATACCATAGTTATGAATATAACTTTAGAATTTGAAAACTTTTAAAACGTGTCATGGTACTCGTACTGAGTTATGCTCATAAAGTTTTGTAACTATTGAAAGCTGAGTGTGAGGAAACAAATGGCGTACTTTATTGTTGTTGGCATCGCGCTAGTGACGTATGTAACTGCCTCAAGCACGGTTGGTGGGCGTGTGGCCCTGGATTCGATGTTAAGAAATTACACATTCATACATAGCATCACGCCTGTATTCCCCGAAGGGATAGGCATACACCTCGTACGCAGCTGTACACACACATTTCACCAATGCTGTTATTAAGTCTCATGTAATAGGTGATGAACCTGCTGTGATCTACCAGGCACAATTCCAAACTCCGGGCTGCTACTGAGAATTTCTTAACAATAAAACCCAATAACACTGCCCGACCTGGGAATCGAACACAAGACCTAATATTCAACAATCAAGCTTGGGACCAGGACGCAGTTATAAAATTCTCAGTAGCAAAAAAAATGTGACCTGTATTGATGCAATATGGGTCTCTGCCTACCCCTTCATACCTACCATTTCACAGTCTAAACCTACGCAAATGTCCTGCCGATCTGGTATCGCCTTGCGACAGGTCGTTGAGCTCCCTATAACATGGTTGAGCTACACGATTAATAATCATACGATGACTGATGCATGTGTGCCGTCAGTTAGGACAGGTCAACTCGAAACTGCTGGCTCTTCTTCAGAAAGCCATTCGAGGCTTTATACACTTATGTCTGGACTTAAAAACGGTATTTTTCCTCTGATTTATTCGCTTGTTTTTCTCAGACTTTCAGAGATTATATAAATTATTAATGTTATGTACCTTATCTATTTGTAATCGAATTGTATGCCATAATGGCGGGACATGGCTGAACATATCCTTTATTGTATAATGAATGACAACTATATACCTACCTATGATCCACAATAAATTTGATTTGATTAGATAATCAGATAGGAAATGCTTTCTACCATTTTTATTTAACATGTAAAAGAGTTTCAAAAAACATATTTGATGCGTGATGAAATATCTCCAATTTTATCTTCATTATTTATCTTCATTATGCGATTTTCTCAAAAACTACCGATCCAATTTGGATGGAGTTTTCGTTGTTTAAATACGTATTTTTTAGGGAAGGTTTTAGTATAAAATATATTGGAATCTGATGAAGATCGAAGATAGAAAATGGAACTCTTCAATGATAACTAAAAGCAAATGACCCGAGATTGCTGCGATCGTATGTCTATGTATTATTTTACCAGCACCATACCAGCGGCTTTGTAATCATAAAAAAAGAACTTAGTTAATATTTTCATTTGACTGGCAACATTTCGATTACAAACTATCATAGATATTACACAACCGACAAACTTAGGGTGTTCTCTGAAGCGCGTAGAACTCACATACGATATTCACCCATCGATGAACTGACCGTGGCATGCGCAGCTTAACGTCACAGATTGTTCAGTCTCGTAGCTATTGCTATTTACTGTATATTTGTGTAGCTTTGCCAATATGTCTACAAAATAACGTTATATGTGCAGAGAAATTCGTTATTGTGGTATCTTTTATATTATTATATTTTATCGATAGAAGCAATAAAGACGGGAATTTCATAATATTCTCAATATACTCGTCGAAGTAGGTAAAAAAACCAATAGTTTGTCAAAGTCAAAGTCAAAGACAAATCATTTATTCCAATTACACCATATAAAGTTACTTTTTAAAGTCAAAAAATGCCACGTCCCAAAATGTAGATTCCTATGGAGAAGAACGGGCAAGAAACTCCATGGTTACTCATTTAAAATGTCGTGTTACAATAATTTTTGTACATTTATGAAGATAAAAAGACATTATGTGATAAAGATGCAGATATAGTTGTACACGTAGGTATAATAGAAGATACAAAATAATTGCAATAATAGTTACAAGTCTTGGTAGTTTAGAGCTGACCAGTCCTAACTTGTGGCACCCGTTCACGAGTATCACGCATGGATCAGCATCGCTCAGCTCAACCATATTTTAAGGAACAGAATGACCCAATATATACGCTACCACAGAAAGACATTTATGTGGGTATGACATGTCAAACTTGTATTACAAAAACAGATTATTTATAAAATGTTTTGACAATAGTCATAGGAATTTCTTTGTGTACTCTAGGATTGAAAATTTCACCGGTGTTACCTCATTCATGTATAATACTGTGTGACCAATTCACAACTGATAATGTTCAGTTTAATATGGTAATAATTTAATTTCGATACTTGAAATAAACTTCTTATTGTCAGAGTGTAAACTATCCGTAGGTCTCTGACGTGGCTTTACACACTATCAGGAACATCTCTCAAGTGTGCTGGTTTGCTCACGATGTTTTCCTTCACCGTTATAATAAGCAAGTGATAATTCATTAATAATACGCACATGACTTCGAAAAGTCACCTTTGACACTAGGCCATCACTGCTATAAGTAAAAAGCGAATTCGGACATTGCGTAGAGGAAGTTTAATTTTATTTTTGGGATAACAAACTATTTTCTTTGGAATATTAATTTTATGTTTGTAAGGGACAACTAAAATTCCCAGCACTATATGAATCCAGCCTAACCAAAATATGCGCTTCAGTGTTCCTTTATAACCTTATGCCTACCTTTCACCGTGGGAGAGCCATGCTTCGGCACGAATGGGCCGGCTCGACCGGATTGATACCACGGCCTCACAGAAAACCGGCGTGAAACAACGCTTGCGTTTTGTTTCGCCGAGTGAGTGAGGGTACCGGAGGCCCAAACCCTTTAAAAGGCCGGCAACGCACTTGCGACTCCTCTGGGGTTGCGGGTGTCCATGGGTGGCGGTAATCGCTTACCATCAGGCGAGCCGTCTGCTCGGTTGCCCCCTATTCCATAAAAAGAAAAAAAACCTATGTATTAAATTTAAAGTACAATATGTAGAAAGAAGAGAGGAGCTAAATATAGTAAATAAAATTCTTCTTCTATAATTTTATGTCCATACGAACATGGCGTGGTATTTATAGATATTTCATAATATTGTGAACACGTTACCAGGTACTCGTAAATCGATCGGTAGCATGACTCGTTCTGTAGGGTAACCAAGATAACTTTAATTCTGGTGTCCCGATTTTATAAGTGGACCTCGCATAAGGCAGTGATTGACCGAAACGCATTGCTTTACCGAATTTCGGTATTTATGGAAATTTGGTACAGCATTTAATTAGGGTTGATGTAAATAAATACAATGTCTAGCTACTTCCACAATATTGAGGCTAGTCGTGCAATGTACCTGTGCACCGCTCGCCCGCAAATATATTCCACCACCAACTACTCTACTTGTGTTTTCCATCCAAAAGGTGTTAAAAAAAACTGTCAACACTTTTCCCTACCCCGGAATCAAACCCAGGGCCTTACTCTCAGCAGCCATATATCCAACCACTAGAACAAAGGGCCATAAACATACACATAACCAGACCATAACTGTCCCACTGCAGGGCAAGAGCCTCTTCTAAGACACAGAAGGCACGAGCACTGATCACCACGCTAGCTCACTGCGAGTAGGCGATTTCAGACCATCAATTTCAGGTTCCGTCGTGATGTTTTAATTCACCGTATATCTGTGGTGCCTTAGATTAACTCAGAAAGTACATATGACGTAGACATTGGTATATGCCACATTTGAACACACCACTTGTGAAGAACACAACACAAAACAAGTTAGCATTTTCCTAAATAGATCTCAGCATGTCCGCCAAGACTACAACACCAAGATGCTATAACGCAAAATTTCAGATAGGTCTCATATCATGATGTGGTGAATGTACTTTGCGAATTGCCTCGCTAGTCTAGCGGTCCGAAGCGCGAGTGCTGAACATTCCAAACTCCGGGCTGCTACTGAGAATTTACAAGCATAAATACTTATTAACACTTCGCCCGACCTTGAAATCGAACCCAGGACATCACTACCAGTAGCGGTTGCGACTACTAGACCGCCGAGGCAGTCAAAGGTTCCATTTAATTATGTAACAGTATCCGTGGTATCCTGGTTCAATATGAAGCAGTTCCACCAGCCTTTGTTTTCACAACACAATGTGTTTCGGATCAGGTTACAATATTGAACGGATTCCACCGGACACCTACCATAATCCGCCATTGTATTGAGTAATAAGTATTGCACTCGACTTTGACCATTGTTTTGGATAATAAACTGTTGAAGAAACCTTCGATAAATTATTTTTGATATTTGAATAATCTTATTTTATATTACACAAGAGTTCCTGTTTTTTAATCCAAAATGGATCTACGTTTGGCCACCAACTCGCCTGATGTTAAGCGACGGTGTGGCCGAGGATGGAACACGTAGATCCAGAAGAAATCTATTCACTCTAAGTAGAGTGGATAGATTGAGGAGTTGGTGCAACTGCCCAGACCCGTCTCCTATAACGGTTGCACCGGACTACATCCCGAAACACGACTAGGTTGCTTTATGGCATGGCTTCGTCCGGTGGGTGGTAACCAGCCGCGGCCGAAGCCTCCCACCAGAGTTGTGTTGCCGGTTTTTACACCACCCAGGGGCTACGTGTAGGGATTCAATTTTAAGGATGCACTCCTACGGACGCGGCCAACTCAGCCCCCAATATTATTTTACGTCCATTACTGCACTCCATTAATCCATTCCATGTCCAATCCATTACATTAGTCCAGGTGGTGAGCCTATTGTCATCTACCGAGTAAAATTCCAAACTCCGGGCTGCTACTGAGAATTTCATAACAGACAAACCCAATAACAGTTTCTCCGAACTGGGAATCGGACCGAAGACCTCATACTCAGCAGTCACGCTTGAGATACTAGACCGACAAGACATTTTTGCATCTACCTATCAATAAACGATAGTACAACCGACCCTGGTACCCCCACTTTGACGACTACATTATAAACATTCTCCCCACACAAAACATTTTATTCCTATATGGTTACCCTACCCTTGGGGACATCATTATGCAACCGAAGGCAGTGCGTCGACCTGCATCGAACAGGAAATACGTAGACTTCAACTGCACTAAACTTTAAATAATCTTTAAGTGTTGGTGACATAAACCTATGTTTTTAGATAGCATCTTTGTGTAATGTAGTATCAGTGAAGATTGTATTAAATGAACAAGGAAATATGATGTGTAGACTGATTGAGGAAACGTGTTAACTCATACGAATTCATAATGGTAAGCGTGTTACATATGTATGCTAAATGCAGTATATTTAGACTGTCATGAACTTTGTAAATGTGGAAAAGAATTGTAAGCAGAGGTCGGGAAAGCATAAGCATGAGGAGCGCAAATTAAAATTCTACTCAGGACCGTATTTCAGAAATACACACTCTACAGATATTAAAGCTTAGATGCAAGCAACCTAGGCGTAACATTCTTTGCAATTCGGACAAGTTTCGAGCTTTTGCCATGACATAATCACGGTCACGGGAAAACAGAGGCGGTCGCTCTTGCCTATGTACCTCAACCAAATCAAATCTTTGTTGATTAAAAGATATTCTTTTTTATTGTGTATAATGAAACAAAAAACGAAAACATAACTGGTAATTGCTGTACGCATTCTAAGTTCACCGAGCAGACGGCTCGCCTGATGGTAAGCGATTACCGCCGCCCATGGACATCCGCAACCCCAGAGGAGTCGCGAGTGCGTTGCCGGCCTTTTAAAGGGTTTGGGCCTCCGGTACCCTCACTCACTCGGCGAAACACAACGCAAGCGTTGTTTCACGCCGGTTTTCTGTGAGGCCGTGGTATCAATCCGGTCGAGCCGGCCCATTCGTGCCGAAGCGTGGCTCTCCCACGGTTATGCATACATGCGTGAGATAGGACTGGTCATCTTTAAGCTGATATGGCTCTTTCCTCATGGCCTTTTCAGGTGATTCTGCATGGTTACACCTACATAATAATGTTCTATGATGTCTGAACCAAAAAGAGACCTTGACATCCGAGTTTATTTCGGCATTTCTTCTCAGAGATAGATAAGAAATGCCGGCGCCATCAAGTTTTATAAAAATTTACTTGTAAAAGTATCTGCTAAAGATCTTTTTAAAGAAAAAATGATATATATCATTGAAATACATTCTTCAATGTTATTTGATTGTTTCCAAATGCATTTTTAATATATCTGAATGCTTATTTTTAATCTACGCTACTCCATACCTTTCCCAGTCCATACAGGCACCTATTTATACCGGCAGGAAATGCACTATCGTGTCTCTGAGACAGCCACCACAATATTATAGCTAATAGAGTGTATTTATAGCTACAACTCTATATAATGGCTCTATGACTCTATCCTGTGCATATTGAGATTTTGTATTTTGTATTTGTATACTGGGTGTAAGGAACATCATAACGAAAACTGATACCATGAATTGAGAACATATCTAATAAACACAGCATCATAACATAGCATCACGCCTGTATTCCCCGAAGGGGTAGGCAGAGGTGTACACAGTTGTACACCCACATTTCACCAATGCTGTTATTAAATTCCATGTAATAGGTGGTGAGCGTATTGCCATCTACCGCGCACAATTCCAAACTCCGGGCTGCTACTGAGAAATTTCTAACGGAAAAACTAAATAACACTTTGCCCGACCCGGGAATCGAACCCGAGACCTCATGCTCAGCAGTCGCGCTTCGGACCACTAGACCAACGAGGCAGTTATATCATGTATCTAATAGGCATGATGACAGATTTTAAAATCTCCTTTTATAATGTAGGTACATGTCTACTATATGCAGACAGAAGCCAGCCCTCTGGTCACGCGAAGTGTCGACCAGCCTGACAAAAATTTCTTTGAAAAGTTGGCGTGCACTGTGACCCTGTGACCCGAGCGTTTCTTCTAATTCTTAAGTTTTTAACGTCTGAATTGTAAGTCGTTCTTTTCATAGAACACTGCGGCCGGCCGTCTGTCTATCGGTCGCTTACCGAGTTGAATTTTACATTGCAGTTTATAATGAAAATTATTTGAATCGATTATTTATTTAAATAGGAATTGAGTTAGCTATCAATAATGCAATATGCGTAAAAAAACGGCAAAATAAAAATCATAAAATCCATGAAAAGACCAATTTCTACACGAAGTCGCTGCCACGAATTAAACGATTATAAACGCCATTAAACTCGTCGCCAAAGTTTGGGCAGACTCAATTTAAATTGTCATCGACACGTTAAGAAGAAGAACGCGAAAGTTTGTATGTAGGAATGTTTGTTACTCATTCACGCAAAAACTACTGAACAGATTTTAGTGAAATTTGGCATACAAACAGTTTATAACATGGATTAACACATACGATACTTTTTATCTCGGCTGGACCCAATTCTGAAGTCCACGCAGTCGCGGGCAGAACCTAGTAATTACATATCTTTGTTATAAATAACCTATTAAATTTATTTGGGGTCGGCGCAACATACTAAATCTGGCATGCTGCTAAAGTTTTGGCTATGTTTTATGACCGGCCGCCTGCCTGACGTCAACCCTCTTGGGGAATGCTGTTGTTGGTGGTAACCGCCACCGATACGGCCTCCTTTTTTCTAGCTATGTCACACCAAATGTTATCCATGCGCCAGGTTCTGATGTTATCCTAATATTACACTCCAATAACCGGGCTAACTTAAAACGATATAGAAAATCTTATTTTCTTTAGTTGCACGTACTGCATTAAAGTTTTACGATACGATAGGTACTATATAGTTGTTAATGACGTCGGAGCACGCGACGAGATTTATGCGCACACTCACACAAACCGCAACTCAACATGTGCTCACATTCTCGACGCCCCGCTGTTGAGAATTTAGGATCAGAAGAAATGTTCCAAACTGCTTAGTGATTGGTTCTTAAATGATTAAAAAGTTATAATTTTATTTGTAGTCATGTTCTAGACCTTAGAGTCACTGAAGAAATCGCGTTAACCTGTGTTTCTATCGCAGATGGCATAGTATCGGTTTGCTCAGTATATATATATTTTTTTATATTATTTCACGCATTAACCTACATTGCTCTCGGATATTTCTGATCACAAAAATGTAACAAAGCAAGACTGTACTATTATTTATTTAAAAAGAGTGTCTATGGAGTTTCTTGCCGGCTCTTCTCCATGTGATCAACTTTTTGGAACCGAGCAACTACAATCATTTGACGTTTCTTAAGTGCATGTAATTTGCCTATTTGATATAAAAACCTTTTGACTTGACTTGTGGAAAAAAAATATGGTTCACGACCATATTTTTTGTAGGTTTCGAACTTGCGCCTCCCGGGTAAATAACTCGAGGCGCTCTGACCACTATACCATCTCGAAGGTTTTCCACGCAAATTGATATGTATGATATACGAGTATAAGGTCCTAATTTATTAGGTAATTTCCTTTGCAAGAGGTAATATATACGTCAAATACATTCACTTAAGCTAAGAATTAAATGGATATAACAAATTATTTATAATTAACATAGTACTAGCAAGACGAAAACTGCTCCTTGAACGGCGAACATTAAGAAAAATATAAAATTGTTGTAAAAAATTTGAATTATGGCTTAAATGAATCCATATCACTTACACATTGACCCCTTAAAAGAAAATTACCTAATAAATTAGGACCTGATATATAATAATCATTCAAACACAGTGCGCAAATCGACCACACAAAAATTCCCACCTAATATACCCTATCCTGTTCCCAATCCGCATTCTAGTGTACTGCCCTGTCAAGTCACGTCATGTCGCCATGACAGCTCATGTGTAACGCATGACCATATCTTTTATGTGCGTTTTTGTTGCACACATCGAGGTTTATGTGCGACACAGATCATGGTCCGGCTATGAAGTGGATGGGCTTAAATTTTATGAGAACTGAAAAAGGATAACAGATAAATATCTGAAAGCATTAACGCATGCGTAGCGAACTCTAACGGTATACATTTAGAGGAACAAAAATACGGCGCGATTTCGTAAATAAGGTACAGGTTCTGCTCCTGCTCACGACCGTATTTTATTAAGATAAATGTATTCAATGCATGCGTAGCGAACCCTATATTGCGTGAAAAAACGCTTGCGTTGTGTTTCGCCGAGTGAGTGAGGGTACCGGAGGCCCAAACCCTTTAAAAGGCCGGCAATGCGACTCCCCTGGGGTTGCGGGTGTCCATGAGTGGCGGTAATCGCTTACCATCAGGCGAGCCGTCTGCTCGGTTGCCCCCTATTCCAAAAATAAAAAACCAAACAAGAAATATTACATAAAATATATAAAATAACAATATTACTGAACTCAATACCAATAACGAGCCAACGAGGAACGCGTACGCAAGTTGTATAACAGTAACTGTGTCAAATTCTCAACGATACGATAGCGTCGTAAATTTCCGAGATTATCGTCGGTGACAAACAGTCGAACGCAGCCGGAATTTCCTCAAATCTTGGCCAACACCTATTAACTAATTAAGCAGAAGCTTGCGAAATTTAAAAATAAATATATAGTCGGCTAATTTGATGCGTGCGACCAGACTAAGATAGTAATGAATATGAATCTTCCAGGATTGAGGAGAAGAGGGTGACTACAGAAAATATGGATGAATTGTGTGGGAATCATATGATTGAAAAGGGAGTAAAGGATATGACGCGCCAACTCGAAATAAACTCCACCTCGACCTCAGAGTGCCCACCATTAGGCAATTCATGAAAAAGGCATCGAAGAGATACTTCGAATCCGCCCCTAACCATCCGAATCCCTTAGTTGTCTCTTCCGCCGACTACAGGCCGTCCCAGATTAGTAAAGTCCACCGACCACGCCACGCTCTCCTCCAACCCGATGATGGGATCACTGTAGCTCAAGAGTCTAACAGACACACAAGCATACTCCGACGCGCTCGACCGCCTCGTTATAGACCTCGCCGGTGAGGTCCGCATCCATCCCGAAAAATCTCATCATTTTATTTATTTATTTATCATGTCAGGGCTGGGGCCCTTGCTCGAGCCGGCCCACGCCGAGCCAGTTTTAAATTCGTCCCATAATAAGAAGGAAATTGATATGATCCAGCTAGTCCCTAGTTATTCCCCCAGCTACGCTTTAATCCGAGTCTCGTGTCCCGCAGGGGATGCCATTAAAGCTGTGTTGCTTAGGCATCAAATTGCCTCGCCATAGCTATTGCTCAGTTACGCAGATCAAATCCCGACGTGTCAACTGCAAGAGGCCAAGTCGAAAATAATAACACCCCTAATAACTTGGGAGATGGGCAGGAAGGATGCTCAGCTGTTTGTCTAATCCACCCGAGTTAAAGGTGCCCAATCTTATGTGCTGCGACGATGGCCTTGTGGTTTCAGTCGGTAAGATTCCAACATGTCCCTCGCCATCAGGTAGAGGGAATTATCCATGAAGATTGCTACACGTTGATAAAAAAGCGGAATCTGTAAGCATATTATATTTGCACTAGCTGTGCCCCGCAAACGTTGTTCTGCCATAAAAAAAAACCTACCACCTATTCTCAGACCTACCCAAAATACACAAAAAATATTGGTCAAGTACTTTCGGAGGAGTTCGATGACAAACACTGTGACACGAGGTTATTATTTATTAGAAAAGAAATAGAGACGTAACTGCTTGCTACCTCATATCTAGTGGTACTGCTGGGTGTGAGGTGGTGAGTAGTTTCCACCAATGCAGTTATAAAACCCCATGCTATATGCGGTGAGCCTATTGCCATCTTATAATAAAACAACTTTTAACCGGATTAATCGCGTGTATTATTGGTTTTTTGTTTTTCCTGACGTTTCGAACTTCTTTCGGTTAAAAGTTGTTTTATTATAATGTGTAGTGATCGCGCAGACCTAGGATATTCCTATTGCCATCTACCGGGCACACCTTTATATTCCGGAATGCTACTGAGTTAGACGACGTGGTTGGCGCAGTGATCGAGAGACCGGCTGCCGTGTCGCGTAACGCTGGTTTGATTCCTGCACGGAGCATTATTTGTATGATCTACAGATAATTGTTCTGTAAACGCACCCACGATACAGTGGTGTGGGGCAACGCTTTTTATAAAAAAACAAAAACTGTGAATTTGTTAACAGAATAACTCAACACCTAGGCCGACCCGGGAATCGAATCCACGCACTCGACAGCCGCGCTTGTGATTGCTAAACCCGCGACGCAGTTTACCAGAATGACATATAATGTTTCTACAATCTGTCATCTTGCCGATTCTTCCGTCAAACCCGTTTCTACGCGCGTTGTAAACCCAAATACCTTCTTCGGATTATCGACGAAAAAAAAAAGCAAACACCAATAAAATGTTAAGTAATCTCATCCGGACCGTTCGCTACGGTACACGGCACCGATCTGGGTCACTTGTTATGACCACTGCTCATAGCAGTTTGGTTAGCTGTCATAATGTTATTGAGTATTGAGTCGTCAACGCGACATCGTCACTTTGGACCCGTGTTGAATTTTAATAAGGATGGAATATTATAATGTATTTTTTATTTGTTAGGTTATATTCCATTACGTTTTTGTTGGAGTGTTGGAGAAGTAATCTGCCTAGCCTTTTCCCAAATAAATTGGCATCAAAGTCAAATCTTTATTGCATTCGTATGTAATAATACGAGGAGTATTATTACATACGAATTTCGGTCATCCCACCGGATTTCGGTCACGGCGGCCTATCTCCACGGAGATGAGCCAAGTACGCAGGAGATATTATAGTACACAAGTGTATGCGCAAACACAGATGCACTCCCTCTTCCTTTACTCTCATATTCCAATGGGAAACGACCGGATAGAGATCAGGTGCAGGACCGACGGTTTTACGTGCTTTCCGAAGCACGGGGGTGTCACACTACCAACTTCCTGACTCCGAGCTGCTACTGAGAATTTCCTAACAGAAAAACCCAGTAACACTTTGCCCGACCTGGGAATCACACCCAGGCCCTCACGCTCAGCAGCCGCGCTTGCAATCACTAGACCAACGAGGCAGTCAGTATGTACTAGTATTTTGTAATAGGTTTGATAATACAGATAAATCTTTGAAAAGCATTAACGCATGCATAGAAATTTATGTTAATTATTTGTTAATTAAAATTTTTGTGGAAATTCAGTAAAATAAGTGCATGAGCAGGATTCAAACCTGAACCTCCCCGATTGAGATGGCTTAGCGGTCAGAGCGCCTGGAGTATTTATCCAGGAGGCGCAGGTTCGAATCCTGCTCAAGACCGTATATTTCGTTCCACAAAAATGTATAACTTTAGATTTGTTAATCTTATCGTGAAAATTGTTAGGGCGCAGCAACCATATTAACCTTCAGGCTAAGGCTTCCTGTCTAACCAGACCAGTATTTTATATGGATCGTCTGCCTATCTCGCCTCCACAACCCAATGACTGGGTAATACGATATCTCGCGGTGTAACTGGATTGTCAGACTTCCAGGCACCTGATTAACCTACCTATTGCCCGTTACATCGAAACACATTTAAAATTTCTGTAGGAGTAACGTCCCGTACGTCTATGCTTGGCTTTACACACCATCGAGAACATCTCTCAGGTGTGCTGGTTTCCTCACGATTTTTTCCTTCACCGTTTTAAGCAAGTGATAATTAATTTATAATACACACATGACTTGGGAAAGACAGTGGTGCGTGCCTTGGATTCGAACTTCCGACCTTTGAATTGTCAATAAGTCATACCGCTAGGCTATCACTGATGGCCTAAGACCCTGTGTACATTTCAAACCATAAAGAAGTGCAGACCATAAACAAGAAAGTCATAAGCGGTTGCATTATAATATTAACTGTGCTATTATTAACTCCGTTTCCGAGAGCGACCGGTTTATGAACGTAGAGTAAAGATGTCGTTTATCATTAATAACTATTACACTATTATTTATTACGTCATTATTATGGCTTGAGAATTATAGACGACTTTCATTATAAGATAACCGACGAAGCAGTGATATCCTAGTGGTATGCGCGTTGGACTGACAAGTCAAAGACCGCAAGTTCTAATCCAAGGCACGCACCACTGTCTTTTCGAAGTCATGTACGTATTATAAACTAATTATCACTTGCTTAAAACGGTAAAAGAAAACATCATGAGGAAACCGGCACACCTGAGAGATGTTCTCGATGGTGTGTAAAGCCATGTTAGAGACCTACGGGTGGTTTAAACTCTGACACTAGGTTGTTCATCAACCACACGATTAGAAGAAGAATTCTAAGGAAATATTAGACAAGTATACATGCATATATTTTTATCAAAATATCGTTTGTATGTCCGATTTTATTCATAACTTACATACTACCGAATCCCGCAGTTTTATCCGCGACATAACCCTTTGTTCGGAGGAATTGCCGTATTGGTCTAGTGGTCATAAGTAAGTGCTGAGCTTAAGGTCCTGATTTCCATTCCCGGGTCGGGAAAAGGCCTTTTCAAACTCTTACGTGTCACTTATGATCTAGAAGGCGACGGAATTTCCTATTTGTTTCTTTCTTTTTTTTTCTCTTTTTGATAAAAAACATTACCCCACTCTAGGAATTGCTTCCTGTATCGTGGGTGCGTTTACAGACATATAATCTCACAAGCACACACACCCAGACCCGGAGCAATTATCTATAGTTCGTACAAATATTTGCTCCGTGCAGGAATCGAACCTGCGTCACGCAGCGCAGCATTCGGTCTCTCGACCACTGCGCCAACCGCGCTGTCCTTTTTCTATTTCAATACCTCTGTGAAGAAACGCCGAAACAAACTCAAAGGTCAAGGTCTCTTCAAGTCCAGACATCATTAAACATCTCTATGTGAGTGTAATCATGTAGGGTATCTGGAATGGAGGTGGGCTAGTTGAAAAAGCGGGATTTTGGTAACACTATTACAAGGCTCTTAAAGAACAAGCCTACACAACAGGAAAGGAAATCAAAAAACAACACGGAAAAAATCCCAACACGGCCTTTTATTATGATGATAATTCTCACCTGTTCTCGATCTTAAAAATCAACATATTGCGACACCCTAGAAATAGTAGTTTGATAACGGTCAAATTCACACGTCAAATCCAAAGTGTATGTATATATTTTAATACATTAACATAACTTCTTATTAATTAATAACTGTGCCCCGCAAATGTTGTTCTGCCATATAAACTTTCTGTATAGGGCCACCCTTACCACCTAGGGGTATAAAAAGTAGCCTACGACCTACTCTCAGACCTACTAAAATACACAAAAATTCATGAAAATCAGCCAAGCCGTTTCGGAGGATTTTGATAACAAACACTGAGACAGTAGATGTTTATATAATAGATAAATATAGGTATGTGTGGAGTAACTTTGAAAGATGGAGTGAGGATAAGGGACAATTGTGGAGTGAAGAGGATTAGAAGATGTAGTGGCGAGGATTGAGAAGGGTATGCTAAGATGGTTTGAGCATGTAGAAAGGATGGATGAAAGGCGATTGACTAAACTAGTACATGAGGCGAGAGTGGATGGAAGAGTCGGGGCAGGTCGACCTCGACGAACGTACCCGCAATTTCGACGTTCTCAAAAAAGGACTGGTCAACAGCAACCTACGCCAAGCATGATAAAGAGGTTAATCTTCTTTTAATATATAAAAATGTCGTGTCACAGTGTTTGTTATCGAACTCCTCCTAAACGGCTTGACCGATTTTTATGTTTTTTTTTTGTTGTATATTTGGTAGGTCTCAAAATAGGTCGTAGGCTATTTTTTTACCCCTACGTGATGAGGATGGCCCTGTCCAGAAAAATTATATGGTAGAACAACGTTTGAGGGGCACAGTTAATATATAAATAATAATCTCTGCCTACCCCAATGGCAAAATGGCGTGATTGGATGGATGATATATATTAATAAAACGAGGAAAGATTTGTTTGTTTGGCTAGCGGCTTAGCTGTTTCCTCTCTCTTTCTCGCACTTTTATTTGACCATTGTGTGACAGTGACAGAATAATGTTAAGCCAAAACACGTGCTCAGAACTTAATTTTTATTTATCTTAGCCTCAGACACCATAAAATTGTAAGTTTCTCTTAAGCAAAGCAAAGATAGAAATAATAACGCTTCATGTTTAAGTTAATTAACTTAATTTCATGCCCCTATTCGCAGTCATGGTGGAAATTAAAAATTTTACAACTTAAAGCGCTTATTTCTAAGATGGCTGACGTTACGTGAAAGTTGTAAAAGTCTATTAAATTGTATTCGATACAGATTTTCTATTGAAGAAATTATTATTGTAATGACTATGGGATTCTCTCAATATAACTAGTACCTAGAAGTATAACAAAGATTCGAACCTGAGACATCGTCAGCCCCCTGCCCTTATCCCAATTTATTTTGGGTCAGCGCAGCATGTATTCTTCTTCCACACATACGAGTATCTATTAGCCGTCATATCGTTAGTCACTCCTTTTCTAGCCATATCATCTTTAACACAATCTATCCATCGTTTCCTCGGTCTTCCTCGAACCCAAAACTTATGAGATCTCAATTATTATGACTTGATTAAAACGGTGAAGGAAACATGAGGCAACCAGCATAGTTGAGAGATGTTCTCGATGGTATGTAAAGCCACGTCAGAGACCTACGGGTTTAAACTTTATACTTCAATGCCTTGGATTTGAAGAGGTGACCTTTGATGTGACACTGCAACGGTCATACCACTAGGCTACTACTAATTGATAATCCATACAAATATTATAGATGCGATAACTCTGTTTATTTGTTTGTTAAGTTTTCACAACTAAACGGCTGAACGGATCGTAATGAAATTTGGCAAGGAGATAGATTGTATCTTGGGAGGAGACATAGGCTACTTTTAGTCGGGCAAACGAAGTCCCGGGCTAGTAGAATAATAATTTTAGTTTAACTTCACTGTTTGTTACTAAAAAAGTTTACCATAAATGTTTACCTATGGTTCTAATTTATTGAGTAACTTCCTTTGGAAAGGTTAATCTATGTTTAAGTCAAATACATTCACATAAGCCAATAATTTAATGGAAATTACAGATTATTTCTAATAACCATAGTACCGGTGAGACTACAACTGCTCCTCGAAAGACAAACAATTTGAAAAAAGAATTGTTGTAATTTTTTTAATTATGGCTTAAGACATTCCCTATCACTTACTACATTGATCCCTTAAAAGTAAATTATCTAATAAGCTAAGAACATGTAACTATATTCCCATGTGTTATTTTGATGAATACTTTTATTATTACAAACTCAAAAATATACATATATAGCGCGGCAAAATGTCTAAGTACAATGTACGTACAGTATAATATGCGAATAGTATAAGATAAATATAAACTTATAATGCCGAAAGAGAAAGGTGGCATCACCGAGACGAGCCGAATTCCGACGTGGTTAACAGACCGTGACCGTGTTGTGGTTATCTTAACTTTAACCGACATTCAAGGGTTACGGTTTAACGTTACTGAGATGCACAGCATCCCTAAATTATAACGGATTTTATATAAAATTTATTTTGACATTATTGTATGTGTTTTTAAGTTTATTTTATTATTATTGTATTTGTTTTTAAGTTTATTTTATTATTATTGTATTTGTTTTTAAGTTTATTCTATTGTAATTTTATGTGTTTATAGCCGAGTTTATAGATGTTTTGATGTAACGTTAATAAATTAAATTAAATTTTGCCGTTTATTACTAACGATTACAAAAACAGCCGAGATTTGTGAGATGGGATCAATTAAGAGAGACGTCAAATTTGAACTACATATGATAATTACGCCAAAACAAAAATTAAATGGAAATGTTAGATTGACATAACTAAATCGAAATTTGACGTCTCTAAATTCATCCCGTCTCGCTCTTCTTGTAACTTTTAGTACAAACACAACGACGTTTCAATTTTAGTTTAGTAGGGCTTCATCAGAATTTATGCAAATACCGTCGATTCTGATTTATCATTTCCCTGTCCAATAAATAATAAACTGTCAGTGGTGCTGGTGACATTTCTAATTCTAATTGAGATTCAAACTAAAATTCTAATACAATTTTAGTTTGAATTCGAGTGGACATCTAAAGTAAATCTAAGTTTGCCTACTAAACATATTAGGCAACTTTAGTTTGACGTTAAATTCAAATTTGTCATTTTAGTTCCTCCCGTCTCACTCTTAGTTAGAAAAAAAAAATATACCGACCGAATTGAGAACCTCCTCCTTTTTGAAGTCGGTTAAAAAAATACAGGAACGCTCTTATAGTTTATTTGGCCTACGTTAGAATCAACGCCGTTTTTTGCAATGGGCACCTAATATATCCCCGACCGTATTTCGGTCACGGCGGCCTATCTCTTCGGAGATTAGTCAAGTAGGTACGTAATAAATATTATAGTACACAAGTGTATGCTTCCTTCACTCTCATAGTCCGATGGGAAAGCAATCTCTCCGAAGCACGGGGATTTCACACCTCCAAATTAACTCCAGTCTAAGAATTTCTTAACAGAAAAACTCAATAACACTTCACCGGGAATCGAACCCAGGACCTCACACTCAGCAGCCGTGCTTGCGGCAATTAAACCAATGAGGCAGTTACCACTTCCCCACCTACATACGAAGAAAAACAACATAGCATAGCATCACGCCTGTATTCCCCGAAGGTGTAGGCAGAGGTGTACACAGTTGTACACCCACATCTCACCAATGCCGTTACTAAGTCCTATGTAATAGGTGGTGAGCCTATTGCCATCTACTGGGGACAATTCCAAACTCCGGGCTACTACTGAGAATATTCTAATAGAAAAACTCAATAACACTTTGCCCGACCCGGGAATCAAACCCAGGACCTCATGCTCAGCAGTCGCACTTGGGACCACTAGACCAACGAGGCAGTACGAACAAAAAACTCATTTAAATTTGTAACATATGAAATATGTCATAATAACAGTCTTTGGTCATTTCCTTACTTTCACTAGTAAATTTAAGCAGTGGACAATTGTTTACAGAATACAATTATTGTGTTACGCCATGTAAACATTAGTTATTTACTTAATAGTTATCACAAAAGGTTATATAGGTACTAAGTAACTCTCACTGACTGTGAAAGTAAAATGCTTTTGGTTGTCGCGTGATTTGAGAATACACTGTTGTGCCACTTTACAGATAGGGATAAAAAGTCCACTTCAAACAATACGTGAGAATAAAGCCATGTAAATAAAGGCACAGATAATTTTCAGATTAAATTCAACCTCGTTTAACTAAATGAGCTATAAATTTATTTTAATGACGATACGAAATGACAGTATTTATAAATTTATAATCGGGGCATTCATTGCGTAATTATTAATTTACTCAACTATATAATTAACAGCCCTGGTTTAAGCATTGCCAGACCAGACCAGTCCTTGCATCCCATTTGACTCACTTTTCAAAATAAAGTCAAAAGTTTTTTATTGCAAATTACCTACATTTATGAAATGTTAATTGATTTTAATTGCACGGTAATAATAATAATATACTCCCAACCGTATTTCGGTGACGGCGGGCTATCTCCATGGAGATTTGCGAAGTACGCAGGAGATATTATAGTGCAAAAGTGTATGCGCAAACACAGGAACACTCGCCTCTTCTTTCACTCATCTTCATAGTCCGATGGGACGACAATCCGACACGATCGGAGAGAGATCAGGCACAGGACCGACGGCTTTACGTGCTCTCCGAAGCACGGGGGTGTCACACCACCATCATGCTAACTCCGGGCTGTTACTGAGAATTTCCTAACAGAAATACCCAATAACACTTTGCCCGACCTGGGAATCGAACCCAGGACCTCACGCTCGGCAGCCGCGCTTGCGAACACTAGACCAACGAGGCAGTTAATTACACGGTATCAGGGTTCTAAACGAGTCGTAAAGAGAAAAACCGGCGACACCATGTGCAGCCCGTCAGTTTATCTGCAAATACGCATGAGTGGGGCACCTAGAACCCCCTAGAATTTGGTCCTACGTGCATTGCACCAATTTTCATCTTATTAACTGTTTTGTTACTTGGTGTTATAATGACCCAAAATTAAATGCACCTTCTGAGCCTTACTACATTGTGGTATTGTTTTCCAAAATAACATTATTTATTGTGAAGTCTTACTGCATGATGTCATAGAAAGTATTTGATTATGATGTTAGTGTCTGTATTGATTCACGATAAAAGGTGCGTATGCGCATGCGTAGTGGATGGTACAGTTTTTTTTGTGGAAATTGAAATGCCGTCGCTAGCAGAATTTGAACCCGCACCTCCCGGATAAATGTATATTTCAAATTTTACCGTATTTTTTTTCGACGCAAATGTATAAGTTTAGAGATGCGTTATTGCGTTGAAAGATTTATTTGTATTTGTTCGGGTTGTCTCAAAAGTTTCTTTACGACATTGTATTAACTCCAAAGTTAGCCGTGTCGGTTCAGTCACCTATAAGACTGTATTTAATGTGGAAGTATTCAGGATCGTGAACACAGGTCGGGATAACTTAATTGGCAGAGTCTGTATTTTCCTGTCCACGATTATTTTTAACTTTAAAAGTTTGTAGTTATATATTAAATGGAAAAATAATACGGTCGCGAACAGGATTCGAACCTGCGCCTCCCGGATAAATACTCCAGGCGCTCTGACCACTAAGCCATCTCGACCTCTGCTCACCACCGCGAATTCTTCATCCATATTTTAACACGTCTTATGGCGACGTCATTGCTATCAATTCAGTCCCCATACGGGTGACCGAACCGACACGACTAACTTTGCAGTGCAATGTCGTAAATAATGCAATTACTTTAACAATTCAAGATAAATCTTTAAAAAGGATTAACGCATGCTTAGCGAACTCTAAAGTTATTATATTAAATGGAAAAAGAATACGCTCGCGAACAGGATTCGAACCTGCGCCTCCCGGATAAATATTCCAGGCACTCTTTTTTCATTTAATATAATAACTTTTGAGTTCGCTAAGCATGCGTTAATGCTTTTCAAAGATTTATCTTTAATTTAAAAGTTCGCTTCATAAATATATCAATATCTGCTCCAATCCTTAACAGTATTTGCAATCGCCAACGCACATCGGATTTGCTAATTCATCCACAACCATCTATTACAGCATTCCTATACGAAATTACGCCAAATGCACGAAGTTTCATAACTGCATCGTTTTCTAATCCAAGTTTTCCTTCATGTAAACAAATGATATGCTAAAGTAAACCTTATTATCATAACAATAGAGATGGTGTGTTGTTTTAGTAGATGTTAGGCGAGGAGTAGGTATAAATTGATAGACAACACGCAATAATTATTGCTTCTATATATGAAATCTAATTGCGCGTGAGTTGATGCCTTTAACAGTATAATCGTTTGGTACTTACAGCTAGTGTTGTTAGTATATTTTTTATTCATTTGACCGAAGATCTGACAGCCAGTCTTACCTCAAGATATCTTTGTTACCCAAGGTTGTTGAGGTCAGGAGGAGATAGGCAGTCGCCATGTAAAATACTGGTTCAAACTGTATCCGGTTAGATTGGAAGCCGACCCCAACGTGATTGGGAAAGGCAAATCGACTGCGGTTTTCTGCCAATCGCTGAAAGTCTGACAACCAGTTGTATCACGAAGATATCGTGTTACGTAGGTAAGGGTTGCTACTCACATAAGCGGGCTGGCATTGTCGGTTCGGCAGTATTTGTCGAACAAGGAACCCGACCCGAAGCAATTACTGCACTTGTTCGGTTTCAATCGGCGTGTGCCGATCGGGTAGTTCATTCGGGTCGACACATCATTCGATTCGGCAGTCCCACATACTTGGCACTACTGAACTAAAATTATCGCTTAAAGCCGACGGGCATAAGTCGGCAGTTGCCAAGCCGAGTGATTATGTGCGGCAGCAGAACGGCTTGTGATTCCCGAACATTCATACATAATTATATTCGATTTTACCGCCCGGCCGTGTCGATTAATGCCGCTCGCTTATGTGTGTGCCAACCCTGACTAGTGGGTTGTGGAGGTCAGAAAGGTATTTCTTCCATGTCAATCTCCAGCATTAAGCTGTATCCGTAAAACTGGAAGCCGACCAGAACGTAGTTGGATTTTCCCGAACTGCGTTAGTAAGGCATTCTATGGGCATATGACCATAGAATGTGGCAGAAGGGTACACTTTCTTCCGATATTATATGACACTATAATATCTATATTATGTACTCAGATTCTTCATAGATATATATTTATGTTAAATATTTATATACCTTTACTAAAACGTAATTATTAAATTTAAATTTTTTTTTTGTTCATTGTTAAATTACATTTCATTTAAATCAATAAAAAATGAAAAGATTTGCATCTGTGATTTCTACTCATTTAGTTAAGGCCCAGTTGAAAACCAGCGTCAGGCACTAGTGGTCTGGCATTTTGCTGAAATGGCGCTTTTGGCGCAGCCGTGAGGCACACAATGCCCGCTAACTACCTAACTTTTTTGTAAATTTGTGTCTTGATTGTGTTTTTGTGTCCTTACTGACGGTGTCAAATAAACGTTTTTCTTTCTTTCTTTCTTCTTACCTCGTTAAGTATTTACACCTAGTTAAAAACATACAAACGGATACATATGTATAAATATTTATAATTTGTACAGTAAACTCTCTTCTATTCTCATAATAAAAAAATAATCGTAGCAATGATGAATGAACTGTGATTACTATCTGTGAAAGTCATGCGCTTGCGCTATGGCCGAGTTCTAGTGAAGTGTTACGGATTCTCCGAGCACTTATTGTGTTGGGATGTTTATTGTTAAATGCTCTCATATTCGGGTTACACGTCTCTTTATAAAAAGAGAGAGAACTTAATGGTTTCTGAAATTACCTATATTATTTAGTATTTGCCTGTATCCCGGTCTCTCCAATTCGCTTTCATATACGAGTCGCGCGTAAAGCGATTGCAACAATTCCAAAGAAAATATATACCAAAGTTCACTCTAAGTAGAGTGGATAGATTTGGGGAAAACGACAGTTGGAGAGTTGATGCAACTGCCCAGACATGTCTAGCACAACGGTTGCACCGGACTACATCCCGAAACACGACTAGGTCGCTTCACGCTTCGTCCGGTAGTAACCAGCCGCAGCCGAAGCCTCCCACCAGAGTTGTGTTGCCTGTCTTGCACCACCCATAGGCCACGTGTAGGGATTCCATTTTATGAGTGCATTCCCACGGACGCGGGCAACTCAGCCCCCAAAAAGATCAAAATAGAGAAAAGTTGTCCTTTCCCAAAAATTATAATGTAGTCGGAGACATCTAGGATGTTGCAAACGTCGACCATAAAATACGCCTCCGACGGACTTCAATTTGAGTTTAGGTATACTAAATCAGAATTTGACGTTACTCACTAAACCAACTGTCTGCGTAAAATTCACAATATTACTTACAAATCGCAATGATTTCTACTATAAATATAAAACTAATATGCAGTTAAATAATTTAACTACAGCTACTTTTCAATGCCAATGTATCCGACGATAGTATTAACGATGATTGTAAAATTTATATTTTATTGCAAATAGCGTTATTTGCTAATTTATTGAGAATTAGCTTTCAATACGTGTTTCAAATAACGTAATTTTCTCTAGTGGGCTTCGGCCGCGGCTGGTTACCACCGGACGAAGCCATGCCGTGAAACGACCTAGTCGTGTCTCGGGATATAGTCCGTTGCAACCGTTGTGGGAGACGAGTCTGGGCAGTTGCACCAACTCCCCAACTGTCGTTCTCGCCAAATCTATCTACTGTACTTAGAGTGAATAGATTTCTTCTGGATCTACGTGCTCCATCCTCGGCCACACCGTCGCTTAACATCAGGCGAGTTGGTGACCAAACGTAGAGCCATTTTGGAATATAAAATACAGTATTATGGAAAATTAGTTTAAGAAAAATTTTATTGGTTCTAATTAATTAAGTATTATTTTATAGGAAGAAAACAAATTAATTTATTCTTTTCCATAGATAGGGACGGTAAAAATAAGTAAAAGTTAAAAAAAATATTAATATTGTTTTTAAAACATTCTCGGCTCTTTATTTTTACACGACTGACCAAAAACAGCTTAGTTATGTGTTTAGGGTTCATGTTTGTGTGTATGCTTGTATGTTTTTTATTCCACCATTACTTCTAAACGCCTGAACCGATTTAGATGTATGGGGTATCGTTAGAATCCTTACATTTTCCCGGGTAACATGTGCTTTTAAATTTTTGCTTCTCATATTATCATTTATGGCTTTATTCCCTGATGCGGTAGGCAGAGGTGTACACAGTTTTACACCCACATTTCATCGATGATGTTATTAAGTCCCTACTGAGCGTATAGCCATCTACCAGGCTCAATTCCCAGCTCCGGTCTGCTGCTGAGAATTTCCTAACAAAATCCCAAAATGGTAACCCGGGAATCTTACCCAGGACCTCACACATCAAATCAGTAAAGTTATATAATTATATCTGCTAGCTTTTTCCCAATTAAATTGGGGTTGGCTGCCATTCAAACCGAATGCAGCTTAATACCAGTATTTTACATGGAGCGACTGCCTATCTGACCTCCACAACCCAGTTACTGAGTAACACGATCTCGTGGTATGACTGGTTGTCAGACTTTCAGACCTCTGACTACCCGTAACAGCTGTCATAGATCTTTATTCGACAACCAGGACCGTTTGACGTGCTCTCCGAGGCAAGATAATCTGTTAAAAACACTAAGTTAAATAATCCTTTAGGGTTACTCTTGAAACTAATACCAATTTTAATATTAAATGGTCGCCGTAAAACAACGCGTAATTTTAAAATAAATTTACCTACATTACAGTTGCCTCAATTTTAAAGCATGTTGTCTTCATATTATCCCGAATCTATAATATAATGGAACAATTAAATGTAATATTTTTTATATAGGCTAATCACCAGCCGTATAGTAATATCTTAGGTTTTCGCGATCACTATACATTATAATTCGTTTCGAACACATTGCAGCGTTCGTGGTCCTCCTGCGACCACGAACGCTGCAAAGTGTTCGAAACGTCAGGAAAAACAAACTAATAATACACGCGATTAATCCGGTTAAAAGTTGTTTTATCAGCAGCCGTATGTTTCTAAGTACGAACTGACATATTTCCAATATCAATCGCGCGGAATTATTGTCAAGAGCCCACTTGTCTCGAAACTTTGTAAAATTGCTTTACTAACCCTAAATATAAAAAAGGGTATGAAAGTCAATTTAACTTCAAAAATGATTTTATCAGAAATATCAACCGCCTCCAAGGTTTCCCTGATTATCACTGTCCCTTCATCTAAAGGCCATATGCGGCGCTGGTTAGAAAGTATACGCCTGCGCACTAGTAATTACCTGTTACTAATTCTTGACCATGCCCATTTCTAGTTGACACTTTCACCAGATGATTTTCTTTAAAAATCAACAGTGTTCCTATAATGCAGTAAATACAGGGACATCGGAAAGAAATCAGTGGCAAGGCACGGTCTCAGTAAAATTCTAGCATAGCATCAATTAAATTTTTATTAGTTTCAAAAAATAAATATAATAAATTAAAAAGCACTGCCATGCAAAAAAACAAGGTAGCTTGAAGAATTTTCACCGCAGTCATCGCATCACAGACAGCCATAAAATAGTTTAGGTTATGTTAGAACTGTGAGCAAATTACGCAGGAGCCGAACGAGCCGAGCGAGCGGTGCCGCGGCAGCGGCCGGCGAGTGCCAGAACCGATCTGTACAAAATGCGTAGTTTTGTTACCTACATTTCGAATAATTTTAGGATAAAAATTTAGGTTTTTTTTTCTCTGGAGCTATTAATTTGCGTAAATTATGACATAGGTAACATAACTAAGCAACACGCCTGTATTCCCCGAAGGGGTAGGCATAGTGGTGTATATAGGTAGTAGTACACCCACATTTCACCAATGCTGTTATTAAGTCACATGTAATAGGCGGTGAGCCTATTGCCATCTACCGGGCACAATTCCAAACTCCGGGCTGCCACTGAGAATTTTCTGACAGAAAAACTCAATAACACTTTGTCCAACCCGGGAATCGAACCCGAGACACGCTCAGCAGTCGCGCTTGGGACCACTAGACCAACGAGGCAGTTTTATAATCACACTACAAGAAAAAAAACTAACTAGCTACGATATAAAATCAGCAGGCTATATTGGAAAGTGCTTCCACATTTTCTTTTAGGTCTCCCAACTGCGATGATAATTCTTCGGTACCTTGTTTTTCAGGTCAAATTGAAGTACCTAACCAATATATTTTAATTTACTGGCGAATTGATAAAAGATGCGGCATAAACGGCCTTTATTTTTTATTGCAGTGACTTAGAAGGACGATTTTTTTATAGCTCCAAGCGACGTGAGGCCTAAATATTTGATATTAATTTCAACGTAATACCTTAACGCGTTTCAGAGAAAAAGGGTCTTGACAAACAGATAGACAACAAAGTGATCATTAAAGATTTCCTTTTGAGAAATAGAACTCTAAAACCATGTGAAATAAACATAGAAGATGTCAGCAACAATTACGTTCGTAGATAATGTGTATGCTAATTACCTATTACAGGCTCTCTGCTTACACCCATTTCATTGCACATTAGCACTTTCACCGCCGCCATGACTATTATGATTGTAATGAATTTTATTTATGAGCCATTATGATTTATGACCGATAAAAATAACAATGATTTCTTCAAAGAAATTGTATCAAGTATCAAGATTAGTTACGCTGCATATGTTGTCTGTCAAGTGTCTGGTTATAATGGCCTCAATTTAAATGTAGAAAACTAAACTAAATTTAGAACATCAAATTCAAAGTCAAAATCATTTATTCCAATTAGACCATATAAAGGTACATTTGAAAGTCAAGAAATGCCACGTTCCAAAATGTAGATTCCTATGGAGAAGAACGGGCAAGAAACTCCATGGTTACTCTTTAACATTCCTGTCTTCCTCTTCGTGTGGTTGATTAACAACCTAGTGTCATAGTTTAAACCACCCGTAGATCTCTGACATAGCTTTACACACCATCGAGAACATCTCTCAGGTGTGCTGGTTTCCTCACGATGTTTTCCTTCACCGTTATAAGCAAGTGATACTTGAAATACGCACTTAACTCCAAAAGTCTGTGGTTCGAACTTGCAGCCTTAGATTCGAACTTGCAACCTTTGACTTGCCAGTACAACCGTCATACCACTAGGCTATCACTGCTCTTATCTGTCTTCCTATTCCTGTCTTTTACTAACAGTAACTATATGAGCGAGATGGGACGAATCAAGAGATGTCAAATTCGAATTTAGGCACGTCAAATTAAAATCTCCGAACGTTTTAAGTAGGCACAGTGTCGGGTAGCCACAAAAATTTGTCTACGCCGCAATGACGGAATGCGTTTCCTGGGTGAACCCTTGGTTCTGGTAAGTCTCCCATGAGGTGGTAGTGCCTTTTAGGATCTTGTATTCTACACGCGACGCATTCTTATAAACCCTTTCGTAGCTATATAACCTCCGATAATCCAATATTGTTGTCGAAGATTCGCTAACGTAAGTCGAGTTCCACCATGATAAGTTCTAACCTCTACCTCTGCTCACCACCGCGAATTCTACGTCCACATTTTAATACGTCTTTTGGTGACGTCATTGTTATCTATTCAGTCCCTTTACATGGCTTAGTGGTCAGAGCGCCTGGAGTAATTATCCGGGAGGCGCAGGTTCGAATCCTGCTCGCGACCGTATACTTTTCCCACAAAAATTTATAACTTTAAGATCGCTAAGCATGAGTTAAGGCTTTTCAAATATTTATCGGGAATCGAAACGAGTACCTCACGCTCAGCAGCCGCGCTTGTGGCCTCTAAACCAATGACGCAGTTCTTTGTTGTGCTTCTTATTATCCATGAAGCCAATCGACCTTCGACACCTGGTCTATTACAATGGTGTTCAAATCTATGTGTATCGGACTGTGGCCATCTAATCAGATGATTGTAGGTACTGATGTGTTATGTACCATCAACAATATAACTTGATAGCATTTTCTAAAGATCGAATCTATATTTTGAAAATAAAAACTAAAAACTAAATTAAAACTAGAGGAGGGCATCGAAAAATTCGTCCGCATCGAGCATTGCCACGTTGAATGGTAATATTTATTCTTTGTGCGAAATAGAGACCAGCCCCAGCGACGCGGAGGAACTTTTCGATGCCCTCCTCCAGTTTTAATTTAGTTTTTAGTTTTTATTTTCATTGTATTAGTAGTATTAGTTTTAAAGGCTTAGATTATATATATGTACATACCTACCTCTCATTAAATAAATAAAAAAAAAATATTTTTGTATAAAAACTTTCGTGAGACATATTCATATCAATTAATGTTCACCGGTTACTACTCACGTGCATTTTTCGGGATTGCCCGACCGGTTTTACTCGCGACATCGCCGCGGGCTCAGCTCATGACTAAGGGCTCCGTTCGAGTTCGAAACTAGTCGGGCAATCCCGAAAAATGCACGCGAGTAGTAACCGGTGAACATTAATTGATCTAATCTATATATTAATACGTGAAGCATAAACTTTGGAGTACAAAGTTTTTTTACGAAAATTACGCGGACCTAGGACTATGCAATTTGGCACAGTTCCAGTTTAGAGAAGGGGTGCAGGAAGATAATGTTTTTATTTAATATGCATTATGATTAATTGTTAGAAAACGCTCAGTAGAGCAGCCTGGAGTTTGGAACTGTGCCCGGTTGATGGCAACAATCTCACCACCTATTACATGGGACTTAATAACAGCATTCGTGAAATTTGGTTTTACCTACAACTATGTACACCTCTACCTTTTTTTTTTTTTTTTTATGTGGAGAAATGCCCTCGCATACCGCTCCGATACGGGGAGACAGAGCGGTTATGTGGGACTCGAACCCACTAAAACTCCACAGTATACCTCCTCAGCTGCTTGAGGGCGGGACGCGGGAACGCTTTCGCACACAACCGCGAACCCGCCCGCAGCCGTCCGTTGCCGGACTCCCTCACGGGGTTGGGTATTACACCCCCCCCCGCTTCGGCACACCAGACACATGGCATGCCGCAACCACCTCGGAGACCATGTGCAAAGGGCGCCAGACGACCCCGTGTCTGGACGCTCTAGGTCCCCTGCGACGGGTCAGGTCTGTGGCCCCGCCGCCTGCCACTACGGCCGCAGAGGATAGGGAGAGCGGCGCCTCGCAATACCGGCACTCCTCCTCCCCTGCAGCCCCACCGCGTCCGCCATCTAACGGTGGCGGCCCCGTCAAGGCCGCGGAAGGTAGGGAGAGCGGCGCATCGACATACCGGCACTCCTCTCCCGCCGCGGCCCCCACCCTTCAGCTGCGGTGCCGCCCATACGACACCGCAGCCCACCTCAGTTGCGACACCCCCCATAAGGCCCGCAACCTACGCTGGCGCCGCTCCAACATAGGCTTGAAGGCAAAACCCAGAGGAGCGGCCCTCCTCGGGTTCCGTTAGCTTCACCGTGGGTGACCAAGCCACGGCTACTAGAGCCCCCCCACCACGACAAGGTGGAACCCGTGGGGGGGATGTACACCTCTACCTACCCCTTTGGGGAATACAGGCGTGATGACTGATTAAGACATTCAACGCGAACAAAATACACAAAATATACGTTTGTCGTACAAAAAAAACTACGACTGGTTTTGCACCTCCACTTCTCGGATTCGATGCTCGTGGTGACGTCGCTAACCGTTAAAGAAGGTAGAAGACAAATTCGGATTAGAATGAAAGCATAGGTTTGTCAGAATTGTAACTGGAGTAAATCGAGAGACTGCATACACCAACGGACAACATTAATGTAGGCAGGTATGTTACGACACTTCAAATCACAAAGATGGTACCCGATTCTTCTAATTAGACAAGATGCGGTCACACAAAAAAAAACAACACTATTACCAAATTCGAACAATTGCCTATTTGTTATGATTGACGTTATTTTGCCGACCGTCTATCTAGGATCCACTTTAATCCTATTGTTGGCATTAAGCAAGCGCTAAAGCTATTGTTCTCGACAAATTGCTCGTTTCTGGAGATTTATTAGGCTTTATTTAATTTCGGATTGGGTAAGTGGGATTCTACCGTAACTGGTTTATTGGGTAAGGGAAAATAGCTCTAAGTTTGTAACGGTGAAGGAAAACATCGTGAGGAAACGAGAGATGTTTTTTTGTGTAAAGCCATGTCAGAGGCCTACGGGTGGTTTAAACTCTAGCACTAGATTATTTATTATATATCTGCCAAACCTTTTCCCAATTACATTGGGGTCGGCTTTCAACCAACCTGGATGCAGCTTAATACCAGTATTTTACATAAAGCGGCTGCCTATCTAACCTCCACAGCCCAGTTGCTGGGTAACCCAATATCACGTGGTATGACTGGTTGTCAGGCTTTCAGGCCTTACCCGTAACGGCTGTCATAGATCTTAATTTGACAACCGGGACCGACGGCTTAATTTGCTCTCCGAGGCACGGAGGGGTCTCGATATGAAATGATAGTCACGCATCCACAGTCCGACCGCGGCAAGCGTAGCTTAACCTCGATCTGTGCAGCTGTTACTTAGCCACGAGCCCCTTCTAGATTATTTATTTATACTGTGACTATTTACCAGCTGGACCGTATGTCAATTTGTCTAAGTTAAAAAAAGGCAAATAAATAACTTTAAAAATGCCGACATCCGATTTCGTAACCCACATCCTGCATTTGGCCTCGTCTTCGGTTTTATAGCAATTTGATGTATGTACTGTACTCACGAAAGGGCTTAAGTGTGGCAATCTTGATACGGCTGTTAGTAATGTGGGTATTACAACATTCCTTAGATTCATTGTACAATCGACAACATAGGTACTTAGGTCAAATTTTTAAAAGATTCGCAACTAATTATGCCAGGTTTTGCTAAAAATAACATGTATTTTATTGTATTTTCTTTGCTGTTGTGCCTGTGCAAGGAAATATAAAATTATTTTCTTTCTTTCTTTCTTTCAAAGTGAATTAAGCTCACCAAAAAATTCTTTTTAATGAGAAATTCTGTGAGGATATCGTCGATTATAATTTTGACCGTTTTACGAAGGTGCCATTTTGAAAGCGATCTTATCCCATATCAACTTAAGCACAACGCAGATGGCAGACATTTTGTTCGCGGGACAAAAATGTACGGCAGAATCATCCACGACGTGCTGTAAGTTACACTTTGCGCTCGAACATGGAGTTGACTAAACTGTCCACCGTCTAGGTTAGCGTGTACAAACTACAAACCAGTTAGATTCTATTCAACTGTGGGCTGACGTGAACTGTCCCGTCCTCTCATGACCGCCGGTTACCAGCACGCACCAGCAGACATTTTGACCGGTGAATGTCTTGTCTAGCGTTTACAGATCTGTTTTCCCAAATGTCGGGACTTAAGTGAAAAAACAGCGGGACTGGGATGAAAAAATCAATAAACTTACAAATCTTTATATTTTTGTATGTCAATATTGAGAAATAGAGATTATTATATTTTTTTTCGCTCGCCCGCCTCGATCGTTTTGTTTTATTTAGATTCGGGCTATATGATAGAGCGGGATTTTGAGCGTCCCGTTAGGGTGCTGGCGGGACGCGTCCCGAGAGGCTTGAAAAGCGAAACATCTAGCAACACTAGTCTTGTTCTATGTGTGCATTGTTGCATAGGATTTCATTTTGTTCTATCATTGATAGTCATGTCCGGTCCTGTGCTGTCCGCCGTCGGCGTAACGCCTAAAATGAGATCAATTTACCGTCAAAACATTACGTAACCCATCAGATAAATGTAAAGTTTTCTAAAATCACTTACCAAACGCGCGTAAGCCTATAATCAAACAATAATTATTACAATACCTAATTACATAAATCAGTAATCGATAAAATCTAAAAATCGATCTATATCCGCTGCAAAAACAACATTACATAAAATCGTAATCACGTCCAATACTTACGTAAACTAATCGAGTCGAAATCGATTCAGAACCGGTGGCCCGTGACTGTTTCCGATTGGATTCACTACAATCGCACTGACCTTTGTATCAGTCGGTAGTATTGTACATCGCTAGTAGTTAGAGGACAACATTTTAGTTCATGTTGTTGTTCGAGAATTTTCTAGATCTATCTAGATGATACGATTTACAAAGCTTAAAAAATTTGTATAGAAAAATATGGTCGACAGTAGGATTTGAACCAGCGCCCTAGGTCCTCTAGGCTTTCTGCTAATTAAGCTACCGCAACCTCTGCTCAGTATTACAAATTCTCCTTCCAAATTAATACATTTTATGGTGACGTCATCGCAACGATCTAAAGATTACATCCGTACAATGGCTGCCGTGTTGTGTGACAGTCCTTTATTATATGATATTAAAACAGCATCACGCTGTATTCCCCGAAGGGGTAGGCAGAGGTGTACGCAGTTGTACACACACGTTTCACCGATGAAATTATTAAGTCACATTTAATATGTAGCGAGTCTATTGCCATCGACACGGCACAGTTCCAAACTCCGGGCTGATACTATATATTTTTGTTCTAACAGAATACTTAATAAAACTTTGCCCGACCCGGGAATCGAACCCAGGACCTTATACCTCGGCAGTCGCTCTTGCCACCTTACCCTATATGACATTAAAACGCACATATATACATATATGTATAGCCCCTACACTCTTTCGGAGAGAAAGTTTCATCCTTCATATAATCCATATTTTTTTTTTCAGTTATTAATTTAAATTAAAACGCCTAAGGGTATCTTGTCTTCAACGTAACTGGTGAATCAATTAAGTTCAATTCTAAATTTAAACTAGTTCATCATGTCCCCGTCTGACCAACCAGTTATGAACTTTAGCAGAGATTTGTAATTTTAATTAAATTACACGGAAACAATCAATTTAATTGTAACTAAGTGTATCGTGGGATAGTGGAGTGCATTGTAGTGCAAGCAATTAGCCCGTAATTGACAGTGCAGTGCATATTAATCTGGATATCCATAATTGATATTTACAGAAAAAAAAACAAACGTAATAACGCATGCGAAGCGAACTATATAGTTATAAATGTTAGTTGAAAAATGAAATACGGTCTGGAGGGGTTCGTGGCTAAGTAACAGCTGTACTGATCGATCGAGGTTAAGCTGCAGTTACCGCGGTTAGTCTGCGGATGGGTGACCATCACTTCATAGCGAGACCCCTCCGCGGTCGTGAGCAGGTTAAACCGTCGGTTCTGGTTGTCAAAAATGAAGACCTATGTCAACCGTTTTGGGTATTCAGGGGCCTGAAAGTCTGACTACCAGTCATACCACGAGATATCGTGGTACCCAGTAACTGGGTTGTCGAGATCAGATAGGCATCACTCCATGTAAAAGAGTGGTATTAATCGTGTTTTTTTTTTTCATTATTTTTAAACCAATTAGGCATTCAGAATTCAATTTTCCAAAGTCAATCAAGCGGAATTATTTTTAAAAGCGACCCAGCAGTGACTATGACTAATTGGTCAATTTAAAGATAATTTTAGTTCTAATCACTCTTTAACCCTATTAACTTGGACTCCATGCATGTGCGCAATATGCATAATATGCTAACAAAGTTTAACATCGTTAATAGCTTCTGCCCGCGACATCATCTGCGTAGACTACTAGAATTGGGTCCAGCCGGGACAAAAAGTATCCTGTGTGTTAATCCAGGTGGAGGTGCAAACTATCTATGTGCCAAATTACATTCAAATCCGGTTAGTAGTTATGGCGTGAAAGAGTAACAAACATCCATCCATACTTACAAACTTTCACATTTATAATATAACTAGTTATGCCCCGCAAACGTTGTTCTGCCATATAAATTTGCTAGATAGGGCCACCCTTATCACTTAGGGGTATAAAAAATTGCCTACGACCTATTCTCAGACCTCCAAATATACACAAAATATTTCATAATAATCGGCCAAGCCGTTTCGGAGGAGTTCGATAACAAACACTGCGACAAGAGATTCTATATATTGGATAATATGAGAAATACGGACGAGAATGCAAAAAAAAATCAGTAGGTACATAACAATATCATAATTTTCTTTCTTCAGCAAATGCAAGGTGCCCAGCACAGCATATCGTCCATTTGATCGTAGTCCCGCTACTCAAGTAATAGAATTCTTAATAAATCATAGTGCTGTACAACCGGGAAGTGGACGGTAATACGCAACCATAACACTTAATTGCTTTACAATCCGAGTGTAAACTAGTGCGGGGAAATTGTTAGTCGATTTGTTAATGTATTGGCGGGTAATCGATTTGATTGGTTGTATTTGAGATGTGTTTTACTTTTAATTGATTGAATAATAAAATCAGTGTATACTAGTGGTGGGATAGCTACATATGTTAGTTGTAATTTAAGAATATCTTTTTTAAATTATTAAAAATGAGGTTAATACCTCATTTTTAATAATTTAAAAAAAATATCACAAAAAAAGAAACGGGCGTACTCCATTTTAAAAGGCCGGCAACGCACTTGTGGCTCCTCTGGTGTTGCGGGTGTTCATGGGCGGCGATAGTCGCTTACCATCAGGTGGTCCGTCTGCTTGTTTACCCATTATCCCATAAAAATGCAAAGGTTTGTTCCAGTTAGTACCTCGCTGATCCCAGTATACGTCTAGAATGCTTGGAGAGGTTTTTTTGCGGATGCATATGCATGTAAGGTACGCTTACCAATCTCATAGTAATTTCCCTAAAATGCGTTAAACCGCGCAACCCCTATTTAGTAAAAGATTCGGTTCCAGTTCAACACACTATATCTGCCTAGCCTTTTCCCAATAGCATTGGGTCGGCTTCCAGTCAAACCGGATGCAGCTTAATATCAGTATTTTACATGGAGTGGCTGCCTATCTGACCTCCACAACCCAGTAACTGGGTAACACGATATATCGTGGTATGACTGGTCGTCAGACTTTCAGGCTTCTGACTACCCGTAACGGCTGTCATGGATCTTAATTTGACAAACGGGACCGACGGCTTAATGTGCTCTCCGAGGCACGGAGGGGTCTCGGTATGAAATGATGGTCACCCATCCACAGACCGACCGCGGCAAGCGCAGCTTAACCTCGATCGATCAATCTGTGCGGCTGTTACTTAGCCACGAGCCCCTCTCCTTCCACGAGCCCCTCCTGCTTTCAGTTCAACACACATATCTAATTATTTAGAATTACATATATTTCCAAAGATATAGAAATATATCCTTGTTCAAGAGTTCTAAGTATTCTATCAGAATAAGATTACAATTTAATCGATTCATAATCCACAATAGTCGATTGCAACGCATCACTAGGGCGTGCAAATGTATGCGCGGTGCGGTCGGCGCGGGCGCAAGCGCTAGGGCAATGTAACGGTACTTCGCTTCCCGGTACCAGTTCATTATAACGCGGGCCCACTGCGGATTTATTGACTAGCTGCGCTTTGTTCTAGCAGGAAGGTTGGTGCACTTTGAGAAAAATTGTTACATATTTGTGGAAAAAGAATACGGTCGCGAGCAGGATTCGAACCTGCACCTCCCTCTGACCACTAAACCATCTCGACTCTCTTGTCGAAACTAAAATGTATAACTTTAAGTTCGCTAAGCATGCGTTAATGCTTTTCAAATATTTATCTGTAATTGTTGAAGAAGTTAGATAGATGGGTTCGTCTTCGAAAAGTATTATAATATTATAAAAACTAATCTTATAAAATAGAATCACGACTGTATTCCTCTAAAGGGTAGGCAGAAGTATACACAATTGAACACCCACATTTCACCGATGATGATGTTACCAATTGCTATTAATCGGAAACAATGCCAAACTCCGGGCTGATACTGAAAATTTCCTAATTAAAAACACTCTAATAACACTTTGCTCGAGCCGGGAATTGAACCCAGGACCTCATGTTTAACAGTCGCGATTGCAACCACTAGAACTATGCAGCAGACACAGTATCAAAACTTTGCAACTATTGTCAGTTCAAGTATTTTTAAGTAAGTAGTGGTGCTTGCCTTGGGTTCGAACCTGTAACCTTTGGTTTAGTGACCCAAGCAGTGATGCCTCTCGGCTATCTGCTTGCAACAACATCTCATACTTCTTTACCACTCAATAAAATCAATTCCTACATGGAGTGACTGCCTATCTGACCTCCACAACCCAGTAACTGGGTAACACGATATCCCGTGGTAACACTTGTTCTCAGACTTTCAGGCCTCGTGACTGCCCGTAACTGCTGTTATAGGTTTTAATTTGACAACCGCGACGGACAGTTTAACGTGCTGCCTCTAACACGGAGAGGTCTCGATATGAAATTATGGTCACCCATCCGCAGACCGACCGAGGCAGGCGCAGCTTAACCTCGACCGATCGATCAGTGTGGCTGTTACTTAGCCACGAGCCCTCTCACATTAGAGGCCCTGTTCCCACATTACTATGCCAACAATATAAAAACAACTTTCTTTTGTCACGTAAAAATACAAATTGAAACACTACCTCTACCTACACAAATTAAATAATTCATTAAATTACGTAAATAGGAAGTACCTACCTACGTCCTGTCAATAGGTAATTTAACACTGGAATGATACGAAATTTAAATATGTACTATGTACGTTTTGAATTCATTGGCGCGCGGCGACGGCGGCCATTTTGCTTTTCTCCCCATTTCACTTACGAAAGTTGAATGCATAGCATGTTAAAACCATGTATTAATGAATATTTAGCTGTGACTGTACCCTGCATGGTACTTAGGTTCTATGACTAGTTGTTAGTCTGTAGAAACTGCTAGTAGGGCACACGAACGACCTGTGGTGGATGCGAAAGTGTTAAACATTGGTTGAGTACCCATAAGCGTGTTTTTAAATGCAATAGAAATTCCTTTAAAACGATTATCTTATAAAATAAGATGACGAAGTGTTTGGAACAACGACATACTGCAGTAACTCCAAATAAATGAGATATGGACAGCGGGGTGATGATGATGTTAAATACGATTGGGTTAGTAGTGTTGCCAGGTTGATTATACAAAATATGGGATCAAGGTTTTGAAATCATAGATCAAAGTTTTGAAATCGGGACTATAAAAAGCGCAAAGGAAGTTCAAACATTTAAAACCCTTTTTTTATAATTAGACTGTGTGCATTCCATTATTAACCATTACTTTAGAAATGGCAACACTTGACAATATTGCCAACAAACTTTTTATTTTTTTATTTATTAATGTATCGACGTTACGTACTGATGAATATCGCTCTCGTAAGCAAACGTTATAATTAATCTGCCAATGCGCACTCATTTTGTCACACTCGTCTCAAGATCTAACTCGAGATAATGACGCTTGTATGTCACGTAAGGCAGGGAGATGCACACGATAGTGAGACACAGTGCTGTGTATATAATTAAATAATTATGCCATAATTGTATTTGTATGGGACTTCATTTTAAATGTAAATTTAGTTTTTAATTCTTCTTCTAGTTTCGTGTGATTATAAGCAAATCTAGTGTTAGGGCAATATAAATGAATCGTTCATTAATTAGCACGTGCTTTGGCTTGGCGTTATTTCTGTCACTGTCACAAAACTGTCAAACTACACGTGTAGGATAGAGATAGGACATAGAAAAGCCAAATTAAGTGCTAAGAAATTTTTGGCATAAGCTTAGCTACCTAAACAGCATGGCGTTTTCCACTAAAATTTATAACTTTTTCAGTATGGCATATTTCGTCAGTTGTATGACATAGCATCACGCCTATATTCCCCAGAGGGGTAGGCAGAGGAGTATTAAGTGGTGAACCTATTGCCATCTACCGGGCGCAATTCCAAACTCCGGTCTACTACTGAGAATTTCCTAACATAAAAATCCCAGTAATACTTTGCCCGACCTCATGCTTAACAGTCGCTCGTGGGACCACTAGACCAATGAAGCAGTTGTGTGACAGGGACAGTAATATGGCTAAGTGAAAGCACGTGTTAAGTAATGTTTATTTATCTTAACCACAAAGTGGTTTTAGCCCCCCGTAGGCCTCTGCGTTTTGCTTTAGCGAACAACAGCCAGGACCAACGTGTTAACGTGCCTTTCATCGTTGAAATGTGGGTGAACAACAAAGAGTACACCTCTGCCGAACCCTTCGGACGTATAGGCGTAATACTGTGCTATTTAATGTTTTTGAGTGAGCCACCAGTATACCGAACCGTACGAGAATCAAACAATGACTGAGCATATAGTTCTTCTATTCTTGAATTGTCCGGCGGCGCACATCGGCCAATCCCGTTAGAGTATTCAGGTTTTCACGCATGCGCATTGATTTCTTGTTAACTGTTCGCTTGAGGCAGTTTTTATGATCCATTGGTTAACGTGTTCACATGTGTACGTTATGGGTTACTGATAATTGATGCTCTTCATTTGTGTGCCTAGAATTTATAAACACAATGCAAAGACACAATGTCAATGCAGTGATAGCCTAGTACTATGACTATTGGACTGACAGGTAAAAACGTTCGGCCAAGGAATGCAACACTGAGTTTTGTAATCATGTCATATTAGAAATTAACTAAATCACTTACTTAAACCGTTGAAAGAAAACAACGTAAGGAAACCACCACATCTGCTAGATTTCTACGGGCGGTGTAAACCCGCCACCAAAACATCTCTTAAGTGTACTGGTCTCCTCACGATGCTTTTTTTCTCCAAAGGAAACCGCAATTAAAACATAGAATATAATCACCTTTTTATTCTAGCAACACCGCGCTGCCCTTTAAGGTACGGTTCCAATAAAACGATTACTAGACGCACGTAGGCGATCCGCGGGATCCTAATTACTATAATCACGGGGCTGATACACAACTGACCTTATTTCTGACAGCTGAGCGTTAAATACGAGCTGTATTTGACCTACTACTCGTAATTATTATGTAGTGTGCCTTAGGTTTTATAACTTGTTATACAAGAAGATCGACAAAGCACTTTATACAATGGGTTTTTTTTTTGTCTGAATGTCTGTGCAAATGTGAATCTTGGTTGAGAGTATAATTTTTAACAGGAAAGTAATACAAAACGGATGGTTGAGTGGTGCAGTTGAAGAACAAGTAAAAGCAATAAATATAAAAAACGATATTTATCTCCTTAATGACCCAAATATATTAAAAAGAACGTCTAACTAACCTTTGGAAGAATACAACATAACATAGCATCACGCCTGTATTCCCCGAAGGGGTAGGCAGAGGTGTACACAATTGTACACTAGTATAAAAGCAAATTTACCGTCGGGTCTGTCTATGCACGATTTTCTCCGAACTACTGAATGAATTTTATTTGGGTTTAAATTTATAAACAGAGTAATTCCAGAAATATATACGTTGAGTATATAATTTTCGGACAATTTCAAGTACATTTTTGGATATTACTATTATTTATTCAACTTTAACGAAATCTAAAAAAAAAATCATCTTAATAAAATGTTTGTTTCTGAATAGGTGCGAATCCGAGACAGATCACCTAGATAGCTAACAACAGTATTTGTTGAAACCTGTACACAATAATATACTAAACAAATCGGTAGATCTTACTATCAGTCACTCTATAGAGCCTGGATAGATGACGATGACGTCACCATTAATGGGTTAAAAAGGTGGAAGAATGTTTCAACTTAGCGGTAATTGTGATAGCTTAGCTGGGAGAGCACTGAGAGTAGGTACTAATTCAGCGAATACCGGTTCTTACCCCGCTTGTCTTTGATAACCCCATAAATCACATTTTAGGAAGGTTAAAAAAAAACAGTTCCTCTAAGTTTGCGGATAATGACGTAACAAATACGAAAAAAAAACAAACAAGAACCTAGTTTCATAATGTTTTTATTAAATAAGTTACCAATTTGTGTTAATATATTCAGTGTTGTAGAGATAACCGTAAAAATTATAAATGGCGAATATAATTTAAACAGAAGCTAGGCCGCGTATCCCACGGCAATTAATATGGCATTAAATTTCCACGGTGTGCGAGTAATTTTGGTAAAAACTATAGGTTCGTTAGCCCCGCTACCGTGTGCTTCTGATTCTATATAGGAAGTATACATAGCATAGCATTATAGCATCACGCCTCTATTTCCCCGAAGGAGAAGGCAGAGCACACGTACACTCACATTTTGCCACTACAGCATTGGTTAAGTTGCATGTAATGGGAGGTACGCCTATTGCCATGTACCGGGCACAATTCATAACCACGGACTGAGCATTTCCTAACTGAAAATCTCAATAACGCTTTGCTAGTACCGAGACTCGAACCCAGGATCTCATGCTCAGCAGGCGCGCTTGGGACTACTACACCAACGAGGCAGTTATATAGGAAGAATACGTACATACAATTATGCCTGTTTCCCATTGGGGTAGGCAGAGACTATCTATTTATTTCCACTTGCCAAGATTCATACCCTTCATTCAAGATTCTTCTCTTAAAATAAGTAACCGTAATTTACTATAGACTCCATCGTGTTCATATTTATTTTAACATTTTGAACGACACAGACTTGTTGGCATTTTTATGCCCTCAGCGTTTTTGTGGTGCAATACTTTAATAGAAGACAAGTATTGTATAGACATTGGTATAATGCAATAAAAGACTTACGTAACCATAGACATTGGTATAACGTAATAAAAGAGTTAAAAGTAACCCAGCTAGTATCGAAGTTGTTGAAGCCATCCGTCGACGACAACCAGTACTGACTGACCAACGTGCTTCTGAAGCACGAAGACGTTCAGATAAAATTGCTTTTAGCTATCACCCATCCACAGATTGACACCTAATTGACGGCCTAACCGCGACGATTTATGATTCTAGGTGTCCTACAGGCTTAAAGCAACTTTTAAATACTCAATTCGAGTAACGGTACCGAGAAATTTTACGAGCGATTCTTGCAAGATATTCAATTGAGTTTAATTTTTTCATTATGGCAAGACTGCCGACTACTGATACGGCAACTCGTAAGATATTTTCCTGCCCGTTCCGATCTGAGATTGCAAAATATTCAAAATATGCATACCCATTGCAAAATAAAATTATTTATTTAGATTCTCAATGCTATACGATCTATGCATTTATTTGAAGCTAATATTGACTAAAATGGAGTAGCAAATTCATTTATATTTCGTTATTTTATGCCACTAAATTGCTTCCTTTCAATTCTTTATACGATGAAATGCCTGTATGTTTCAATATGTTATTGCTAGATTAGCATTTTATTAGTATTGGATTTTAATTTTTTGCAACACATGCTAATTTTGTTTTCAAGAAAGACAAAAAATCTATTCATATTTACTGTTTTAGAGATTTATCTACTTTAACGTAGGTACCATACCATACCATATCAAACATGGATATCATGATTATCTATGAAATGCTAAGAATATTGTTAATTAAATCCTAATAGTCTATTTCAGTGATAATGTAAATAAAATAAAAAATTCAAATCTTAACAGCGAAACTGCTCCCTAAGCTCTTAATGCGTTATTCAATATGGCGCCGAACTGTAAACAATTTTTTTTATTGTGGCCATCAATGTTACGTAATGCATAATTCCTGATTGACATAATCAAATGTAGTATGTTCAAGATGAGTGAAAAATAAATAAATTAAGATGATGTATTGCGTTGCACTAATATTTAAGAAACCCAGCTCTGTTAATCTCCTTAATTTGTTAACTCGCTAATTAGCAGACATTTTAGTAATATTGTTGTCATCAAGTACAATTTTGTACTAATAGTTTGTAGTTTGGTGTGCATTTTTTTTTACCAAATTTTTGTCGCAATTAGTTGTTTTTTTTATCGAATAGTATTATGATTTAAAAAGAAAAACCAATTTCCATTTATGTTTTTCTTAAAAAGAAAAAAACAGGGGAGGTGTAGTGTGTGACGCGCCTCTTCCCTATATATTGTTAAGTTAGCTTGTAAGTGAGATTAATATATTACACGGTTCGAACCCATTTACACGTGTTTGATTAGCTTCACTACCTCACAAATTACAGTGCAATGCTTATTTTTAAATTTTGATTCTAAGTTGACAATTATTATAACATGCAGCATTTTTAGTTGGTCATAGATTTTAATTCAATTATTCCTTGGCCTACTGCTCCCTGTCTTTGTTCTATACTATCGGAAGAATTTATATTAGTAATTAATTAACATGATTTTATTTTCTAAGCCGAAACTAGTTTTTGTCTTGTCAAGCTTTTTGAATCCTTCATTTATATTTTTGTATTACTGTAATAGGTAATCCTTTCCTAATCGACTTTGCGTTGAATAACCCGTGGCCACTCACCTTAAACCAATAAACACAATCTAACGCTCATTACCAACATAATATCCATAAAGACTGCCTCGTTGGTTTAGTGGTCCGTAGCGCGACTGCTGAGCAGGAGGTCTCGGGTTCGATTCCCGGGTCGGGCAAAGTGTTATTGAGTTTTTCTGTTAGGAAATTCTCAGTAGCAGCCCGGAGTTTGGAAATGTGCCCGGTTGATGGCAATAGGCTCACCACCTATTACATGGGACTTAATAACAGCATTGGTGAAATGTGGGTGTACAATTGTGTACACCTCTGCCTACCCCTTCGGGGAATACAGGCGTGATGCTATGTTATGTTATATCCATAAAGACTGGCTGGGCAGCCATCTTCCTTTTTATATCACTGGCTGGCTAGTTTCTAACTCGAATAATATAAGTCTATTACCAATATAGATAGAGTTAGATAATAAAAAAAGTAGTTAAAACCATAACACTTGAGTTAGGATTGTAAATGATGACTTCTATTAATTTTAAAAGACTATCTATACATTCTTAACAGACTTTATCAGGTTGTTTTATAAACCTGGCTTGTAACAATTAAGCTTTTTAAATGTAAATAGGTCAGGTTTTCTCAAACTTATGGCCCTTAGCGTACCCCTGTTAAAGCGCCCAGACAATGTCGAACACCTTTAGAAAAAAAAAACTAGCTATAAGGTATTTTTTAGTTTGATAAACGGTAGACGCAAATATAACGACAAAATGAAATAATAATATGTTGTTAAATAATGTGATGGGTGGGCTTGTTTTTTGTCGCAAATTTGGTCAATTTCAATCTTAATTTGGACTCCGTATCAATTAGATTTTCGGTATTATATTGAATGATCCTCGCACTGTGCTTTTGTGCTTCAAGCGACTCAAGTCAGTGAAGCGAGAATCACAACTACCACATCACATTTTCATTCACACGCGCGCGTCCATAATTACGTGTCGTCTATACGCTTGCTAACTTACCAGTCGCCATTACGTAATTATTTTTACCATCATATGGCGAACCCCTAAGGGTGTGCGTACCCCAGTTTGAGAAACCATGTTATAGATGATCCCTAGATCGATAGAGATTACATCTATGAGATGTAGAAACACATCGTGACGAAACCTATGACTTTATTTAAGTCAACAGATAGAAAGATCAGCTTGATGTTAACAATATGCAGTCATTCACCACTTCACCCAAATTACTCGTATTGTTTTACAAAATGTTTTCAGTACCAGTGTTGTAACACACGTGTTCAAGTTAATTATAACATAATTACTAAGTATATTTTACATCGTGTACGACAAATATCCCTTACCTACTAAATTACTTAAGTATATTATCGTACCAGAGAGCAAAATTTTAATTTTTGACAGGTAATACTATAATGCTGGCAAAAAAAAAAAACAGATGGCTCTGAAACGGCTCAAAAAAATTAAAATTAAAATTTTATGTTAAAACAGGAATTTTAACTTGTATGTTCTTGTATATTCCATTGCAAATCGTACTGGGTTCAAATTATATGATTACAATAAATAAAAAATTTTGGGGTGGACTACCCCTAACATTTAGGGGGATGAAAAATAGATGTTGGCCGATTCTCATAGATACCGGATAACCACAAAAAATTTCATCAAAATCGGTCAAGCCGTTTCGGAGGAGTATGGCAACGAAAACTGTGACACGAGAATTTTATATATTAGATTATTAATAAAGTGCTATTCGTCCAAGTAACGCGTGAACGAAGTCGCGAGCACCGCTAGTAGAGAAACTCAGGTATTAAAAAGATAATTTTTTGTGAAAAGAAAAACACCGTCCATGTTTATCCGGGAGGCGCAGGTTTGATTTTTATCCTTCTCATAACATACTTTCCTTTCCACAAAAAGTTGTTACTTTAAGAGTTCGCTACGCATGCGTATACATATGCCTTCAAAAGATTCATCTGTATTAACTATGATATTGACATGGGTAGGTGTAGTAATAATTAACATAACATAACATAGCATCACGGCTGTATTCCCCGGGGTATACCCTAAGGGGTAGGCAGAGGTGTACACAGTTGTACATCCACATTTCACCAATGCTGTCATTCAGTCACATGTAATAGTTGGTGAGCCTATTGCCATCAACCGGGCACCATTCCAAACTCCGGACTGCTACTGAGAATTTCCTAATAGAAAAACACAATAAAACTTTGCCCGACCCGGGAATCGAAACCGAGACCTCCTGCTCAACAGTCGCGCTTGGGGCCACTGGACCAACGAGGCAGTAATAATTAACATTCATAATTTTACAATGTCCTGTTTCATATTGTTTAATTTAACATGCAAATCGGAGCAATAATCATAAATATCTTTGTTCATGTGTCAACACTGTCTTGTGTAGCCATATTACAAAATGATTTTGCGGTTAGAATGTATTTTCTTGCTGGCAAGTAAGCAATAAACAACATATTGCGTATTTCACGCGTGACTACACTCAACATTCTCTTTGGATTGCTACTAAATACGGAATTTACCTTTTAAGTCGATTCTAGAAGTGACAACATTTTCTTTCGTTATTTCATAAATTGTTAAAAACAAAAGATCTAAATATCAAATGATTTTTTATACATTTTAAGGCCATGTTATGGCTTTATTCGTAATTTTTTTCTAAAAATACATTGTAAGATAATAGACACGAGCAGGACTCGAACCCGCGACCCGTGAAGTACCGTCAGCTTAAGACGAAAAGGAAACATGAAATCTAATGGATGCTAGCATGACAAGATAGGTCAGTGGGAGAGCCATGACACGGTACGTCAGACATGACGTCATGACATCGTCACGGTCGTGGGTGCGAGTCCTGCTCGTGTCTAATATTTTTCAATGTTTCCTTAGAAAATAATAACAAAAAATCTTGTTGTACATTTAAATACTATTAAAGATAATGTATTAATTTACTGCCTACTTGAGTGAGGTACTGGGTTCAATTCCCGGGTCAGGCAGTGTTATTGAGATTTTCTGTTAGGAAATTCTCATTAGCAACTCGGAGATTGTGCCCGGTTGATGGCAATTAGATCACCACTTATATGGGAACATCGGGTGTACTTCAGAGAGTACGCCTTTGCGGTACCCTTTGGGGATTAGGTACAAGTCTGAATAAAGGACGAAGACGTGCAGATAAAAATGCTCGTAGCGCTCACCTGTCCACAAATTTACCGCGCCAAGGGTTACTTAACCTTTACTATAGGTCACCGGCCGGTTTGTAACAGGCTATGAGTGGCTATAAAACTATAGTTCATAAAAGGCTATGATTGGCTATGGAACTGTGGTTTGTAACAGGCTATGAGTGGCTATGTGTGGCTATGAAATTGTAGTTTCTAACAGGCTATGAATGGCTATGAAACTGTAGTTTGTAATAGGCTATGAATGGCTATGAAACGGTAGTTTGTAACAGGCTAGAAGTGGCTATGAAACTGTAGTTTCTAACAGACTATGAATGACTATGAAACTTTAGTATTTCACAGGCTATGAATGTCTATGAAAATGTAGTTTGTAACAGTCTATGAGTGGCTATGAAACTGTAGTTTCTAACAGGCTATGAGTGACTATGAAACTGTAGTTTCTAACAGACTATGAATGGCTATAAAACTGTAGTTTTTAACAGGCTATGAATGGCTATGAAACTGTAGTTTGTAATAGGCTATGAATGGCTATGAAACGGCAGTTTGTAACAGGCTATGAGTGACTATGAAACTGTATCTATGATGTGGTTGCAAAGCTGTCCTTATCCTTATATCAGAGTTGTTCAAGGCACCCAAACATAACATAAGTCACGTCTGCTGTGACGAAAACCAGAACTGATTGATAAACGTGCCCTCCGAAGCACGTAAACGCTCAGATGATCGTCATTAGACACCCCATCCTTAGACAAAAATGGTGCAGAAAATCAATAAGCCAACTATTTCGAAAGTAATCGTTGCTAACTCAGTGAGTCGTGAATATAATGAATTTGATGAAGCATCGGCACCGATTCACCTTGTTACTGATTATACTGCTGACCCCGATAGCTAAAAGAGCGTTAAACTAACACATTATAGTCTTAAAAACGACTTAATTGATTAGATTGTGGTTTACAGAAAAGAAAAAAAACAGAAGCATTTATACATTTTGGTTGGGTTATTATTTGGTTGGTTAGGTTATGGTTTAGGCAGATTGAAGTGTATGCGCAAACACAGGTGCGCTCCCTCTTCCTTCACTCTCATATTCCGATGGGACGGCAACCCGACACGACCAGAGAGAGCTCAGGCGTAGGACCGACGGCTTTTACGTGCTCCAAAATAAATATACACTCATCAGAATAATTGTACGTTTCGTACTAATATTCTTGTTTACAATAAAACAACTTTTAACCGGATTAATCGCGTGTAATATTAGTTTTTTGCCGGGAGGAAATTATTTTGTCTCTGATACATATTTAAATTAAATCGCGACGTAAATATGTATCAGAGACAAAATAATTTTATGAATTTTATCAATTATATGTACGGTAGACTGAAATAATTTTAAATAAACTGTTGAGACACCTGACACCTTAGTCCTCCTGCGACCACGAACGCTGCAAAGTGTTCGAAACGTCAGGAAAAACAAAAAACCAATAACACACGCGATTAATCCGGTTAAAAGTTGTTTTATTGTAATGTGTAGTGATCGCGCAAACCTAAGATATTATATTCTTTTTGCTTACCAAAATGGATAAATATATCTGCCTAGCCTTTTCCCGGCTTCCAGTCAAACCGGATGCAGCTTAATACCAGTATTTTACATGGAGCGACTGCCTATCTGACCTCCACAACCCAGTTACTGGGTAACACGATATCTCGTGCTATGACTGGTCGTCAGAGTTTCAGGCCTCTGACTACCCGTAACGGCTGTCATAGATCTTAATTTGACAACCGGGACCGACGGCTTAACGTGCTCTCCGAGGCATGGAGGGGTTTCGGTATGAAATGATGGTCACCCATCCACAGACCGACCGCGGCAAGCTTATTTATTTTGGAACTTAAAACGTTAAACTTTGTTTGTTTCGTTTGGAACTAAAAAAGTGGATTTAATTTATATGCAGTTAATATATTTTATTAGGTACTTAGTCTTAGGGTCTAAAAAATATTTTAAGTTATTATATTAATTGGTTTAGTGGTCAGAGCGCCTGGAGTATTTATACGGGAGGCGCAGGTTCGAATCCTGCTCGCGACCGTATTGATTTTCCATTTAATATAATAACTTTATTGCTGATTGTAACTACTGAACATAGCTATAACATATACATACGAGTACATACATAAACTCCTCTTTGTCCCATTGTGGTAGGGAGAAACTACAAAACGCCACCTGCTCTGATCCTTAAATATGCCATTTGCTTCGTCTATAACATATATTAAAATAAAACAAAAATTGATTGGATATTTTTCTTATCATCGCTATCAAACGTCATCTCAGTGTTGTCATCATTTCACTTTAATCCATCAACTTATAATTAATTTTATCTCCTAGTTTATTACCCATCCAACGACCTTTAAATTATTAGCACTCATTAAAGTCTAAACAGGTCTAAAACAAATTAAAATCGTTAGCTAACCTAACCTTGTATAATAAACTAATTATTAAATAGCTACTTTTAATTCTATCAAAATTCTAGGCTAAATGTTAATATTTTCTCATGTTTAATACGATTAAATGGGCATTTATATAAAATTCTGTTTAATTTATGTCCAAAACAAACTAGCTCTATGAATTTTAAGAATAATTTTATAGTTTTAATTTTAGTGTTGACAGGAAACGTCAATCATTGTAAATGTCAGTGACTAGTTCGGTTTTCAAATCAATATGGCGTATTCACAATTCTCATCATATGATTCTCATTTTATATATTTCTAGGCATCCTTTTGGAACTATAAAATTAATTCTTGACATTTCTGTTACGAGTTGCGTATTTGAACTGAGATTTCAACTATAACTAGGTACTAGATTTAATATTGTCTGATGCAGTGAATGCAAATGGCCGGTCTCAATACGGTTGTGCCCGTCAATCCGCCGTCTCAATGACGATGGGACGAGCCGCTCTGCAGTTTGGCACGGAATAATTTGTCAAATACGTCAGTCAATACCGAGCGTGGTCGTCTGCTTGCCGTGGGAAAATGGTAGTCGGGGCTTACTTCGGGACTTCAAGCGCTTCCGTTACCCAACATAGGCACCATGTTGGATGACGATACTTTCCGGCTCGCTACTTGTTTACGTTTGGGACTCCCTGTGTTTCCCTGCATAGGTCACTGTGTCGAAGAAGCCGACAGCCTTAGACACCATGGCCTATCCTGTAGCAGGAGTATGAAGCGCATAGCACGCCACACCAGCATCAACGACGTTAACCGCTTAGCTTTTGCAACCTCTGGTGTACCAGCTGTTTTAGAACTCAATGGCTTGGTTCGAGGCGATGGAAAGTGACCAAATAGTATGACGTTATTACTTTGGAAGTTAAGTAGGCCTTTAGTGTGGGACGCAACATGTGTCGACACCCTTCCACCATCCCACCTTCCTAGTTCAGTGGGCTGTGCTGAGAACCTCAAACGGCGCAAATACTCCATCCAGCTATGACTTAGAGTCGTTAGGGGTTGACACCTTCGAGTCATGGGATCCTGGTGCGAAACTCCTTTTTACAGACATTTCTCGGAGGCTGGTCGAACGTTCGTAACTTGTTTCTTCGTCAAAAAATCAGCATTGCCATCCAACGTGGCAATGTTGCCAGTCTCCTGCGTGCTTTCCTAGAAAATAGCGATGCGAAAGAATACTTCGACGCCTGAGCTTTTTCTTATTTTTGTATTAAGTATTGTAGTTTTTATTTTATATGAGTATAGTGCGTAGTTTGATAATACGTTTATTTAATAATAATAATAATATAGTATATCTTAAGCATGTTATGTTTGTAGAGTACCTATAATAAAAATATCATAGGTTATGAAGAAGAATTGTTATTTATACAGACCAAAGTAATAATAGAACTGACAGTTGCAAGACCAAACTAAAAAATTCTTACATATTTCTACAAAAAAAAAAACAACAATATGTTTGCAAATAAAAATTTAGTTCCTGGCAACTTTTACTTTTTTTTTTATTGCAGCATTCTATCAGAGCCAAGGTGATCCAGTGAACATTATGCCTAAATCAATTCTGGCTGTATATAGCCAAGACATTATTTGAATTTATTATTTAAAATATTACCGTCGTCATTACCGTATGTATGTCCGACTCTTTCTTGCATAATTCGTATTATTTATTCCGTTTGTTGCTCAAGTGGAATTGTCATGTCTTTTTTTTGCTAAAGTGTTTAGCGTTCTTTCATAGAATATTTTTTAATATTCTTTATATTATGATTTATAGTATGATTACACGACTGCCTCGTTGGTCTAGTGGTCGCAAGCGCGGCTGCTTAGCGTGAGGTCCTGGGTTCGATTCCCAGGTCGAGCAAAGGACAAATTTTTCTGTTAGGACATTTTCAGTAGCAACCCGGAGTCAGGAAAGTGGTGTGACACTCCCGTGCTTCGGCGAGCACGTAAAGCCGTCGGTCCTGCGCCTGATCTCTCTCTGGTCGTGTCGGATTTCCGTCCCATCGGAATATGAAAGTGAAGGAAGAGGGAGTGCACCAGTGTTTGCACATACACTTGTGCACTATAATATCTCGTGCGTATTTGGCTAATCTCCGTGGAGATAAGCCACCGTGACCGAAATACAGTCAGAAGTAGTACACGACTGCACTAAAAAGGAGTGTTACATTTGAAGAGTTTATGTATGTACTTACATGTTTGTGAGTTTGTTTATTCCATCATAACTTCTAAATGCCTAAACCGATTTAGATGTATGGAATACCCAGTCTTCACCAGGAAATACACCACATTGCTAAACACGTACTCATACATAAATATTGGCGTGTATATCAAACCGTGCATTTCCTAGTGCGCGTGCGCCGGGTCGAGACGGTCCGCTACGCAATCACGAGTGTATGCTAATGACAGGTATGGTTCTGCACTATTGCCGAGTACGAAGAGAACAGTATGGCGTTTGTGTTATTTGAATAACAATAGTAGAACGTACGAAAAATTTTGATGAACAACCTAGTGTAAGAGTTTAAATTTAAAGGGCCGTCCATTAATCACGTGAGGCTCGAAAGGGGCGGGTGGGGGTTGGCAAAAATCACGAAATATAACAAGGGGGAGGGGGGTGTAGTATGATATCACGTGTCTTTATTTTCTGTATTTAAAGATAATATTCTAAAAAATTTAATATTCTTTGTAGGTACTAAAAATTAAACGTGATTTTGGGTGGGGGTGTGGGTTAGCCTTAAACCTCACCACGTATCACCAAGGGGGAGGGAGAGGGGCATAAAAATGCAAAAAAAAACCACGTGTCTAAGCCACACGCAGACGTCTGACATGGTTTTGCACACCATCGAAAACATAACTATCTCAGGTGTGCTGGTTCCCTCACTATGTTTTACTTTCGACAATTAATTTTTAAAGTTACTATAATAAATGGAAAAAGAATACGGTCGCGCGCAGGATTCGAACCTGCGGCTCCCGGATAAATGCAAGCGAAAATGAACTTAGTTGTGGTCAGGCGGGAGTAACAACAAATAACAATATTCCACAAATAATATTCCACAACTATCACACAACGCCGTCTAGTCTCAAGCTAAGCAGAGCTTGTGTTATGAGTACTAGACAACTGATAAACATACTTATATATTTCTAAATGCATACATATTATAGATAAATTACACCCAGACACAGAACAAATGATCGTGCTCATCACACAAACATTTGTCCTGGGTGGGAATCGAACCCACGACCTCCGGCATAGCAGTCAGGGCTACTAACCACTAGACCAACCGGACAGTCAAAGTGTCCGCGATAGACGTACAATCACGCCTGTTTCTCCTTAGTCTAGGCAGAGACTATTGATTTTTCACTTGCTATGATCGGAAACACTTCTTTCGCTATACTCTTTGAATGGGAGAAGTATAAAAATATTCTTCATAACAATAAAAATCGATTGTGTCCGGTAATTTCTAGCCAACAGATGTTCACAGCACGGTCGTAAGCAGGAGGTTCAACCTCCAGGATAAATATTCTAGATCAGCTTAAAGTGGGTTCCGCAGCACCTTCTCTAGGTCCTGCGAAACACACTTTTCCGTAGAAAAGTCACCAGGATTCCGCGGTTAAATTTTTTTGGTTGTTAAATAATACCACAGTTAAGTACAAATATTATTTTGAAATAGCAATTATTGATAAAACAGTGAAACAATTACATTCTTCACATTAAAAGTTAAAGTTAAGAATGAAAGTGTTTCACTTATAAAATATTTCTGATAAAGTTTTTGTTCTTGACATGGGGTTCCAGAAAAAAAAAGGTATTTTGTGATTGTTCCGTTATCTTAAAAGTTTAGGAACCCCTGCTCTGGATGACCAACTGCTACAGCTATCCCGAGCTCTGCTCAATATTCCGAATTCTGCGCTATCTACTCAGTCCCTATACAGGTGACTGAACCGAGACGACTAACTTTGCAGTTAATGTCGTACAGATGCAATTACCATAACTGCCATAACAGATACAGATAAATATAACAAACGTATTAAGGCATGCGTAGCGAATACTGCAGTTATAGGTACATCTTGGTGGAGACAAATATTGATTGTATATCAAAATATGTTATTTATCATCTGTGGTAAACCATAAACTACATGTAATATGTAATGAAGTCAGCCTGTTAAATATAATAAAAACGGTAGTTTCAATGAACAACAAAAAATACGTTCGTGTGAACAGGATTTGAAGTTGCGCCTCCCGTATAAATAATCTAGGCGCTCTGCCATGTGCCTACTGATCATTCCTGTGCCCACTATTCCTCTCTTCTTTCCATCTGCCAACTTAAATAATTTTAGAGTTCAATAGGTACGCATGCTATAATGTGTATTTTTATTATCAAAAATGCCGTCTGGCCACCAACTCGCCTGATGGACGGTGTGGCCGAGGATGGAGCACGTAGATCCAAAAGAAATTTAGCCATTCTAGCCTTGAATATGTCTAGATTTCGTTTCTCAGGAAACGCGAAAGACGGCAGAGAGTTAGAGTAATTTTCGTTTGAAAGGTATATCTGTATCTGCGAGTCTACTTCCAACGCTGATCATAGCGTGGATATGTCTAAGCCATAATCAGTGTTATAGTGCAGTGATAGCTTAGTGATATGACCGTTGGACTGACAATTCAAAGGTCGCATGTTCGAATCCAAAGCACGCACCACTGTCTTTTCGAAGTCATGTGCGTATTATATAGTAATTATCACTTGCTCAAAAACGGTGAAGGAAACCATCGTGAGGAAACCAGCACACCTGAGAGATGTTCTCGATGGTGTGTAAAGCCGTGTTAGAGACCTACGGGTGGTTTAAACTCTGACACTAGGTTGTTCATCAACCACATCAAGAAGTTTTATAGTGTATATTTATATTGCTATCACAATACACAACAAATATGCAATGCAAAGTCAAGTATGCGTTTCTCAACATTTTCCTCGGCTGCGCCTGAGTCGTTGGCAAATATCGACGTCTCTGTATGTCCGTATGGTAATCAGCCGGTTCTGCATCGGTGGTTTGCTCTTTGATTTCCTTATACACACAAATATTAATGAGTTTTCTGCTATGCAAATAGAATGTAGATAAAGATATGCATATACATGTGTAGATTTCCACACATGACAAAATAATGCCAAGGACCTCGTCTCATACAGAGAAGGCACGAGCATTGATCACCACGCTAGCTCACTGCGGGTTGGTGATTATGGCCGCATGAGGCTTCACCTACCTTTGATCCCAGACCTATCCCTACAAAATTACGTATGTTGAATAAAATTATGTCTGGACTTTAAAAGAGACGTTGACCTCTGAGTTTGTTTCGGCATTTCTTCTCAGAGCTAGTCAGATAGGAAATGCCGACGCCATCTAGCTTAAAAAATTGTGTGACTTGTAAAAGTGTCTATAACAGATGTATTTACAGAAATAAATATCATTTATCATTTGAGCTTTAACACCATCATGAACATCTCTCAGATGTGCTGGTTTTCTCACGATATTTTCCTTCACCGTATTAAGGCATGCGTAGCGAATACTGTCATCTATTATGTCAGTAAAGTCATACATTTACTAAGAGGTACATATGAGTCGCCCTGTCTATCTTGACTGCCTCGTAGATCTAGTGGTCGCAAGCGCTGCTGCTAAGCGTGAGGTACTGGGTTCGATTTCCAGGTCGGGCAAAGTGTTAGTTTCTTTTAGAAATTCTCAATAGTAGTCCGGAGCTAGGAAGTTGGTGGTGTGACACTCCCGCGCTTCGGAGAGGTCTTTTGGTCCTGCGCCTGATCTCTGCCCGTGTCAGATTGTCGTCCCATCGGACTATGAGAGTGAAGGAAGAGGGATTGCACTTTTGTTTGCGCATACACTTGGACCTCACAACCTCCCCTTCGAACCCAAGACCTCAAGCTCAGCAGCCGCACTTGCGGCCACTAACCAATGAGGCAGTTGAAGACCACACAATATCGTAAGCCTTAATCGTTGAATTAATTTATAAAATGCTTAGTCCTTGCTCATATTGCGTAGGAGATCTAGATTAATATTTAATTTAGTAGGAACTAGAAGTGGTTTGGACCTTGATAGGCCTAAATTAATGTAAATGCAATTCTTACGAACGCATAAAGTGACACTTATGAAGGATAATAATAATTAATCAAAGTTTTAATTAAATATTAGATGTTGCACAGGGGCTCGTGGCTAAGTAACAGCTGCACAGATCGATCGATCGAGGTTAAGCTGCGCTTGCCGCGGTCGGTCTGTGGATGGGTGACCATCATTTCATACCGAGACCCCTCCGTGCCTCGGAGAGCACGTTAAGCCGTCGGTCCCGGTTGTCAAATTAAGATCTATGACAGCCGTTACGGGTAGTCAGAGGCCTGAAAGTCTGACGACCAGTCATACCACGAGATATCGTGTTACCCAGTAATTGGGTTGTGGAGGTCAGATAGGCAGTCGCTCCATGTAAAATACTGGTATTAAGCTGCATCCGGTTTGACTGGAAGCCGACCCCAATGTAATTGGGAAAAGGCTAGGCAGATTAGATGTTGCACACGACCTTATCGATTTAACTGCTTCATAGGTCTAGTCATCGCAAGGGCGACTGCCGAGCGTGAAAGTGTTATATCGTTTTTCTGTAAGGAAATTCTCAGTAGCAGCACGGAGTTTGGTATTGTGCCCGGTTTATAGCAATAGGCTCACCACCTATTATTATAATAATTAAGCCTTTATGCTAAAAACTAAACACAAGTTAAAGTAATACAAAATAAATTAACTTATATCTAGCACATCTGATTTTCCGGTTTAGTGATCAGCGTGTCCTGTGACACATAGGCCACTTCCAGGTGTTTCCACTCGTTTCTATCTCTAGCTTTTCTAGACCAGGTAGCGCCTCCAATTTTCCTGATGTCATCTATCCATTCCTTTGCTTGGCTTCCCCTTTTATTTTTACCAACACCCACCTACTACATGAGACTAAATAACAGCATTGGTGAAATGTGGTACACCCACATTTCACCAATGCTTTTATTTAGTCTAAAGTAAACATTGTATCTAAATTTATTAATAAAGATAGTCGATCCGACATCACCATATTATAAATGCGAACTCAATGTAGTCATTAATGTTCTAGAACTTCGAGTCACTGAAGAAGTCGCGTTAACCTGTTTTTCGAAGATGGTATAGTATCGGTTTGCTCAGTATATAAATTTATATTTTTTATATTAATTCACGCATTAACCTACATTGCTCCCGGATATTTCTGATCACAGAAATGTTACAAAGCAAGACTGTACTTATTATTTATTTAAAAAGAGTGTCTATGGATTTTCTTGCCGGCTCTTCTCCATATGATCAACTTTTTGGAACCGAGCAACTAGAATCACTTGACGTTCCTGAAGCGCATGTAATTTGCCTATTTGAAATAAAAACCTTTTGACTTTGAGTTTACTTTGTATGTTTACTTCTGCCTACCCCTTTGGGGAATACAGGCGTGATGCTATAATGCTAGACTTTAACTTAAATCAGCATTACAGTATGCTCCACGTACACTTCTATCATAAAGACATTTACTACCACTGAGTAATAAATAAAAACAAAAGTCAGAATCACACGTTGCCATGGCAACGCTGTCCGCATAGTAAGTAAGTCGAGGGTTGCATTACAAAATATCTACTTCTTTTATATGCACCGAAAAATACGTGCGAGGAAACATTACCTGCGTCGATTGTGTTCTGTCATTTTCACTTTTATTATGTCTGTGATTGCCATTAAGAAATAAATAATCAATAGAACTCAACAATAATAATAATCACGTGTTCTTTATAACATAATAACTAATAATAATCTCTTTGTTGAAACGAATTAACAAATTGTCAAAGTCAAATCTCAACAGCTTGTTTAACAATAAAATATGTAGCAATCATTGTCTCAATACGTGCGACATAATTCGTGATGATCCCTGACCCACTTTGACCTCTGTTTACCCGTAGAGAATACTACCATTACTCAACTTCACGTACTTATAATAATGCTTACCACGTAGAAAACCAGCCCATACCTGTCCCACTGAAGAGCAAGTGCCCCTACTCAATTCATAACATAACATAGCATCACGGCTATGTTCCCCAAAGGGGTAGGCAGAGGTGTACACAATTATACACCCACATTTTACCAATGCTGTTATTAAGTCGCATGTAATAGGTGGTGAGCCTATTGCCATTTGCCGCGCACAATTCCAAACTCCGGGCTGCTACACTGAGCACTGAGAATTGCTTAGCAAAAAAACCTTTGCCCGACTTGGGGATCGAACCCAAGACCTCATACTCAGCAGTCGCGCTTGGGACCACTAAACCAACGAGGCAGTTACTCATTCATATAGACGAGGAACATACACTGTTCATCATCATAATCCAATTCCTAACTTCACCCACTGCTGGGAATAAGCCACTCGCTGCTTGTGCCAAAGCTCCTTTTTTTGTGACGGAGTAAATGCTTTTTTTTTGTAAGGGGGAATGCAGTCGACTTCCCCTCCGCCACGGGGGTGACGGAAGGGGGTATGTGGGGCTTTATCCCACTAAAACGCCCCCGTGAGCAGTCCTCCGCCGATGTGGGGCAAGATAGGGATTCACTATAAGACTCTCTTTCGGCGATGTTCGGGCACACTTGGGATTTCACCGCAACTCGAAGGCCGTGTTATGCGGACGATAGACTCCCCAATCTATCGCCCGCTGGCCTGTTACAGTGGCGTCAGTCCAGTGGGAAGCCGCCTGCGCCGACCCATCCTCCTGCGGCGACCTGACCCATCCTCCTGCGGCGACCTGACCCATTCCGGCGCTTCCTTATGCGAGATGACATCCTCGCAGAACGATGCGACTGCCTCCCACGCTCCCTCACTGTCAATCATGGCTCTCATCACGGCTGGCAGCGAGAAGTCTGTCCTTACTATTGCAGTTGGGAGTACAGCGCTGCACTGTCTAGCGGGACGCCTCCATGCTCCTGTGCTAACCTCATCCAGGTTCTGCCAGCGATAGTAACAATATCATCCGCCTGTCTCGCCGCTGGACGATAATACTTCTACAACCTGTGTTTGGACGACACTCGGTTACAGCCTTACTCCGCCTGACCTTTGCACGACCCGGGATTCCAACCCAGGACCACACGCTCAGCAGCCGCGCTTGCAGCCACTACACCAATAAGGCAGTCAACGACATAATATATGCTAAACACATAACATACATAATAGTCTCATTACGATGACCATATCTTGACACGGTGTTAGGTAACTCACAATCATTATGGAGTCCATGTAATCATAGTGAATGGAATAATAAGATTAATCATATTAGTCATGACATTCAATTAAAAAGAAAAAGAAAGACAGAAGAAGCTTTTAATCCCACCTCGAATGTGTGGATTGGAAAAACTAAAAAAAATATAGATTATTAATCTAAAACTTATAAAACATTTATAACAAAAATAAAAATAATGGCGTCAATTCTAATGCAGCAAACTTAACTAAAGCCGGCATAGTTTTATTAAAGACTTGGTCCCATTAAATGGTGACGCTCCACAAACTAGGCTTGACCTTTGGAGACTCCCCCCCCTGGACACGACTTACCATGGCCGACGTGGAAGTCTATAAATAGACTCCGGACCCAAGCCGGCCGATGCAAAGAAAATATGTTCAGGTGGGGTTACAGCTCAGATAACATATGCGAATGTGGTTACTCTCCGCAAACAATGGAACATCTGCTGAATTGCCCAGCGTGTCCTACCACCTGTACATGGGCCGAGGGGGCCTTCAAGAAAAGAGGGTGTCTATTTAAAAGATCGCCATCACATCAGTGACTCCCCTGGGGTTGCTTTGCATTGCTTCCTGGAGTTGGTTGTTGTTATTTCAAGTTGTAAAATTTTAAACGGGTATGTATGTTAAGTTTCCGAGTGTAATTATCGAGCCTGAAGGAAAACATCGTAAGGATACCAGCAATACCGCCACAGACAATGCCGTTTGTATGGCTAAGTATTGGTCTGACGAAATACATATAAGATACCATTGATCGACACGATAAGAAGAAGAACTTTCTATCTTTTACTAACTTTACTATAAAAGTATAAAAAGTACCATAGTTATTTTCAATTCTGTCTTCAGACCCTATTATAGTCTGTTTTTTTTTTTGTGAATATTGCTTATCAAAATTTACCTATGCCATTAACCATGACTTGATTAATCAAAATAAGTAACTCGTATAGTTAGTGAAAGCCGTTGTCAGTAGTCAGTACATCACACTCGCGCGCATACCTGTCGCTGTCATGTATGCGCGTGCGCCGGTCACTGCTAACAACTTGTAATGTTGTGTTTAGGCTTGTATAGAAGATTTATGTGTAGACGGAATTTGTGTTTCAATTGTTTTGGTTGATATCATAAAATTATACAATTACTAGCTTCTGCTTGCGACGTCTGCGTGGACTGCAGAATTGGGTCCAGCTGGGATAAAAAGTATCCTATGTGTTAATCCAGGTTATAAATTACCTGTGTGCCAAATTTCATCCAAATCCGTTCAGTAGTTGTTGCGTAAAAGAGCAACAAACAAACATCCATCCATTCATCCTCACAAACTCTCGCATTTATAATATTAGTAAGATTAGTAGGATAAGGTATACCAATTTTACTATTCCCAAGCCGATAACGAAACAGTGACCAATTATTTTATCCTGACTGCATTATATCTCCTCAGTCTACATCATAATAAACCAACTTTACAAGTAGAGAAGTGAAAAAGTATGTAGTGACGAGGATTGAGAAGGGTATGCTAAGATGGTTTGGGCATTAGAAAGAATGGATGAACAAAACATATGGGGGCAGGCCGACTTCGACGAACTTATCCTAGTCAAATTGCGGGTCTATGCATCGCGTGTATGAGGCGCTTACAAAAGGGATAAAAACTGCCGGCGTCGCGTCTCGGTGGCTGCCGTCGACGCCTCGGCGACTGAAGTCGACACGCTAGCGTCAATGAGCCGCGTCAAATATAATAGTAGTTTCGCCATTTTGATTTTGAAGACTTCACAGCGTTCGTAGTCATTTTACTGACTATTAAAAAAACCCGAACTGTATTTTAAAGCTTTTAATCATTAGCCTAATATTCTTTCTCCTTTGTTCCAGGGTTCAGACCCTCGAGTGGCAACGTGCCGCGGCCGGCTGCAGACGCGACGTTGCCAGCTCAACCAGGAGATCAACAAGGAGCTGAGGCTGCGGGCAGGCGCAGAGAATTTATTCAAGGTCAGTAATGTGATAAAGGTCATCATATAACCAGCCCAAAACTGTCCCACTGCAGGGCAGGGGCCTCTTCTAATACAGAGAAGGCACGATCATTGATCACAACGCTAACTCACAGCGGGTTGGCGATTTCAGACCATGTATTGTTTATTTATTTTGTACCATTTGCTCCAAGTTTCCTCATGATGTTTTTCTTCATCGTATGGCTTAGACTAACTAAGAAAGAACATACTTCTATGACATTGAAAATGTTACACTTCATTATTTAGGGACTGACTAGTTGACGATGACGTCACCAAAAGACGTGGAAAAAAATCGGCATGGCAAGAGTTGGCAACAGTTCAGCATAGCTCTAGAATTCTACACTTAAAAAAGATGTCTAATTTATTATTTATCAATAGTATTTTTATTTAAAATAGGTCTAGGGTTTGGCCACCAACTCGTCTGATGGCAAGCGACGGTGTGGCCGAGGATGGAGCACGTATATCCAGAATAAATCTATTCACTCATAAGTAGAGTGGATAGATTTGAGGAGAACGATAGTTGGGGAGTTGATGCAACTGCCCAGACCCGTCTCCCATAAATAGTTTCGAAGTCAGGACCTTTTATAACTTTCACTCCACCAGCTGCGGATTTGCAACCATAGTTCAATTGAATATCGAATCACAACTGCACCCAGTACCTTACGGAAACATTACTACCTCATAAAAAAAAAACAATATTCCATCACATTTCCTTAAACACTTCCTCGTACAAATCGCCTCAATCACAATCCCACTAATCGCTACTGCGGCGTGGCGTCACGTGCGATTGACACTTTCCCTGCGCACACGCATTGCAATGCGATTCTGTTTTTGTAGTATTTCGATTACTTGTGAATTGGTTCCATTTGTGTTATGGAGATTTTCATTTATGATGTGACTTAGTTATGAGATCCGGGAAAAATTCAAAAAACTTAGCATTACGCCTGTATTCCTCGAGATGTTAGGCAGAGGCCGTTGTACACGATGGTATAGCCATATTGCACCAATGCTGTTATTAAGTTCCATGGTTGAGAGCTTATTTCCGTCTACCGGGCACGATGCCATGCTCCGAGCTGCTACTGAGAATATCCTTACAGAAACACTCAATAACACTTTGCCCGACCCGGGAATCGAACCCGAGACCTCATGCTCAGCAGTCGCGCTTGGGACCACCAGACCAACGAGACAGTTACAGTTACAAGAACGCCAACACTTATTTATGAAGAGGTTAAATTCAGTGACAAAATGTGAATTACAGCATCACGCCCGTATTTCCTTGAAGGGGTAGGCATAGGTGTACTTACACGCCGGCGCCATCTAGTTTAAGACTGAGTCAAAGTCAAAGTCAAATCATTTATTTCAATTAGACCCTTTACAGGCACTTTTGAATTGTCAGAAGCTAGCCTTTAGCTTTGCCACGTTCCAAAGTGTAGATTCCTATGGAGAAGAACGGGCAAGAAACTCCAAACTGTAAAAGTGTCTTCAACAGATCTATTTACAGAAATAAACTCTTTTGTAATTTATTTGTTCACCCAAATTTCAGCGGTTTCGCTGTTACTTTCCATATAGAAAGAAGAAAGAAAGAAAAAGTTTTTTATTTCCACGCGCCATCGGACGCACACACTTATATCTATACAATTTTATATATAAACTTTAAAAACCTTTGTTATACCTAAAACCTAATTAATTTAATAATAACAAAGACATTTTATTATTATGTATACCCTTAATTTTTAAAGTTTATTAAAGTAAATTAAAAATTAAAAACAATATTTAGTCTATGGGTCATACCCTACATTAACATAACCTAACCTAAGAGTTCACAGATGTCACACTGCAAAAACAAAACTTTTTAATTGTTGTTATTTTTGTTTTTGGTTCATATGGAGACTATGCTATCAATCAGACACCATTCCAAACTCCGGGTTATTGCTGGGAATTTTCAAACTGAAAACCCAATAACAGTTTGCCCGACCCAGGAATCGAACCCAGGGCCTTACACGCAGCACCCGCGCTTGCGACCACTAAACCAATGAGTATACTCTATTTCACTTAAAAAAACAGACAACTACGATTAAAGATAAATCTTTGAAAAGCATTAACGCATGCTCAGCGAACTATAAAGTTATAATATTAAATGGAAAAGGAATACGGTCGTGAGCAGGATACCTCAGTAGCAGCCCGGAGTTTGGAACTGGTCCTGGTAGATAGCAATAAGCTCACCACCTATTACATGGGACTTAATAACAGCATTGGTGAAATGTGGTGTACAACTGTGTACACCTCTGCCTACTGCTTCGGGGAATACAGGCGCGATGCTAAGATGATGGTAAATGAGATAAGTGTTGTAGATCTTTCAAACGCATTAACGCACGCGGAGCCAACTCTAAACATATACATTTTTGAAGAACCCCGACCGTACTTTTCACAAACATTTATAACTTTAGAGCTAAACGTTGCTTGATGATGATGACAATATCATAGAGATGTTTATTTACTTTTTAATATTATGGCAATCTGTCATGCGCACTGAGTTCACTGATGACATTATTACACACTTAGATAACTACTCCGCATTTCTCTGAAGCACCGGTTGCGTGGATATCAGGCTAGAATTTGGAGGTTTTAAAAATATGTCTGAAAAAACAGCAGCCCAAAACTGGTAATTTAAATAAAATGACATGCGATTGCCAACCAACTGAGATATATTATTGAGATTGCATTATATTTGTAACTCATTTGATAGTCCGCAAAACTCAGTTGCAGTTCAAAGCAAAGAAGAAGAATTAATAAAAAATAAAAAATACTCCTGACATTTTTAAAATCTTACTACTAGCCTACGTTACTCGACATCGAAATCGGTTCAGGCATTTAGAAGTCATGGTGGAATATAGAAACTCACAAACATACATACATATATACATATTTATTGTTCACCGGTTACTACTCACGTGCATTTTTCGGGATTGCCCGACTAGTTTGACTCGCAACATCACCGCGGGCTCGGCTCATGACTAAGGGCTCCGTTCGAGTTCGAAACTAGTCGGGCAATCCCGAAAAATGCACATGAGTAGTAACCGGTGAACAATAATTGATATGAATATGTCTCACGAAAATTTTTATACAAAAATACATACATACGAGTACATACTTACACACATACATACATGAACCCTAAAACATAACATTCCTTTGTTTGGTAGTCGTGTAAAAAGTCATTGTAAACTATTTAGACCTGCGCCTCCCGGATAAATACTCCATGCGCTCTGACAACTGAGCTATCATGACCTCTGCTCACTACTCCGAATTCTTTTTACACATATCAATATGTGTTAAGGTGACGTCATCTCAATATATATTGAGTCCGTATACCTACAGTGACTGAATAGTCAATTACACTTCTCGACGTTATTTATCGCTGCTTCATGGTTCAAAGCACGAATATGGAGCTTCTTAACCGTATTAATTATTGTTCAACGGTTATTACGGTCATTAGCTTGTCTACACAGCCACCTCCGTCAAATGCTGGCGAGCACCTTTTTCTGGAAGTCGAACTTAATCACACTAAAGTCCTTCTCGGTGTCTATTACTCTCCATCCCTACGTGTAAATTACTTTACCTCTCTTGAAATTATTCTTGAAAATCTCGCTCCTTCGTACAGTCACTGTGTAATCATGGGTGATTTTAATACTTGCTTGCTAAAAAATGATACTCGCTCCTCCGCGCCTCATGCTATCGTAAATTCTAACAACCTATCCATTCTACCTCTCAATGCAACCCATAATTATCGTAATAATATCGTAAATTCTAACAACCTATCCATTCTACCTCTCAATGCAACCCATAATTATCGTAATAATATCGTAAATTCTAACAACCTATCCATTCTACCTCTCAATGCAACCCATAATTATCGTAATAATATCGTAAATTCTAACAACCTATCCATTCTACCTCTCAATGCAACCCATAATTATCGTAATAATATCGTAAATTCTAACAACCTATCCATTCTACCTCTCAATGCAACCCATAATTATCGTAATAATATCGTAAATTCTAACAACCTATCCATTCTACCTCTCAATGCAACCCATAATTATCGTAATAATATCGTAAATTCTAACAACCTATCCATTCTACCTCTCAATGCAACCCATAATTATCGTAATAATATCGTAAATTCTAACAACCTATCCATTCTACCTCTCAATGCAACCCATAATTATCGTAATAATATCGTAAATTCTAACAACCTATCCATTCTACCTCTCAATGCAACCCATAATTATCGTAATAATATCGTAAATTCTAACAACCTATCCATTCTACCTCTCAATGCAACCCATAATTATCGTAATAATATCGTAAATTCTAACAACCTATCCATTCTACCTCTCAATGCAACCCATAATTATCGTAATAATATCGTAAATTCTAACAACCTATCCATTCTACCTCTCAATGCAACCCATAATTATCGTAATAATATCGTAAATTCTAACAACCTATCCATTCTACCTCTCAATGCAACCCATAATATCGTAAATTCTAACAACCTATCCATTCTACCTCTCAATGCAACCCATAATTATCGTAATAATATCGTAAATTCTAACAACCTATCCATTCTACCTCTCAATGCAACCCATAATTTCCCAAACTCATCTCCTTCTCTCTTAGATCTAGCTTTTGTTTCCTCTTTAGAACACGTCGCTAAACATGGCCAATGTGCAGCTGACGCCTTCTCATATCATGACCTTCTTTACTTATCATATAAGATTCGCCCACCCAAGGCAAAATCAAAATTACTGATGCAGCGTAGTTTTCGTGGCATGAATCTGGTTGACTTATGTAGGGATGCCAGCAATATCGATTGGTCATCACTTGTACAATCGAATTCTGTTGACGATCAAATCAATATTTTTAACTCAAACTTGGTCAAACTTTACGACGTCCATGCTCCAATACGCGCAATGAAAGTAAAGCACCTTCCATCACCTTGGCTGACCAAAGAAATAAAATCACTTTTAATGAAAAAGGCAGCGGCGAAATCAAAGTATAAATATCGACCTAATGATTTGAATCGTGATAGGTACATTGCCATCAGAAATCACTGCAATAAGGTGTGTAGGAATGCTCAACGCCGACATATTCATAACGCTGTTGAAAATAGTGATCCAGCTAAAGTTTGGAAATTTCTTCGAACTCTGGGGGTTGGAAAGTCTCGCCAAGATACCATCCCGAAAGATTTAAACATTGATCTACTAAATCAACATTTCTCTACTTCGTCTAATTTTGAAAAGACCACTAAATTAAATACACTGAACCACATTTCAATGCTTCCAGCCCCGGATTACTCGCCTTTCGTCTTTAATCAATTCACTGCTTGTGATGTTAAGAAGAGCATTTTATCAATATCATCCAACGCTATTGGAAGTGACTGTATCAGCCGTTATATGATCCTTCCTATCCTCGACCAAATTCTTCCAGTCATATGTCATATCCTAAATTATTCCGTATCCAGTGGTATATTTCCATCTGCGTGGAAAGACGCCCAAATAACCCCACTACCTAAAAAATTGAATCCATGCTCTTTTTCTGATTATCGTCCTATATCTATACTCCCATTCCTCTCCAAAGTCCTTGAACGTCTCATACATAACCAACTCAACATGTTTCTCTCTAAAAATAATCTCCTTAATCCTTTCCAATCCGGTTTCCGTCCTGGCCATAGTACCACTACAGCCCTGGTTCATATAACGGATGATATGCGGTCAGGAATGGAAGACGGTAAGCTCTCAGTTCTAGCTTTGTTGGATTTCAGTAATGCCTTTAACACCGTCGATTTTGACATCCTACTGGCAATACTCAACTCTCTTAACATATCTCCAACAGGAATTGATTGGTTTCGTACTTACCTGTATGGCCGCCGGCAGCGTATTCAAATTGAACACACTTTTTCCCCTTGGTGTAATACATCTGCTGGTGTGCCTCAGGGCGGCGTATTATCTCCGTTACTCTTCGCAATTTTTATAAATTCATTATCCAAGTCTCTTACTTCTAACTACCACCTTTACGCAGATGATTTACAGATTTACTCACAAGCCCCCCTCGAACGGCTGGCGGAAGGTATTCTTGCTATCAATGGTGACCTTGAGCGCATATGCGAATGGAGTAAAGCCCATGGACTTAAGGTAAATCCTACAAAGAGTCAAATAATTATAATTGGCAGTTCTAGGATGATCTCCAAAATTAATTGGTCACATCTCCCCCAGGTCACTTGTGATGGCTACATCATTCCTTTCAGTGATAAAGTCAAGGACTTGGGGATATATATAGATAAAAACTTTTCCTGGGGACCGCAACTGCAGGAGGTTAGCCGGAAAATGTTTGCCTCGGTAGGGTCCTTGCGTCGGCTCCGCAACTTCCTTCCTATTGCCACGAAGACTGCGCTTGCAAAATCCCTCCTGTTTCCAATCCTTGATTACGCCGATGTCAGCTATTTAGATCTCACCGAAGACCAACTTGACAAACTTGAGCGTCTTCAGAATGTTTGTATTAGATTCATATTTGGTTTGCGCAAATATGATCATGTTTCGGAATTTCGTACAAAGCTCAAGTGGTTACCAATACGCCTTCGCCGGAATGCTCATATTCTTTCACTACTATACAATGTACTTTTCAATCCTGCCACACCACCTTATCTTAAAGAACGTTTTGAGTTCCTACATGATACACATTCGAGGTTCTTGAGATCATCGGAAAACCTTAAACTAAAAATGCCAATGCATTCCACGAAATTTCTCGACAAATCCTTTTATATCCAAGCTGTGCGACTGTGGAATGCATTGCCGGTGTCAATAAGACGGGCACAGACATTACCTAGTTTTAAGAATCTTGTATATAAACACTATTTATCCCTTTAATTCTTTCCTCCTCTTTTTGTTCATATTTCCTCCTTTTGATATAAATATATATATTTATTTATTTATTTATTGACTTGTACACATTTATGTATCTATGTGTCTATTTATTACGTATTTATTATATTGTGTATATATTTTATATGTTTATTTATCTCAGTTTTTATGTTCCTTTCCTTTATTTTTCTGTATCTGTACACCGTGTGTTGCCCCTTGTGTGTTTCTAAGCTCAAACTACTGCTACCTGGTTGTCTGGAAGAGATCGCTATTCGCGATAAGACCGCCGATTGTACTTTTGTTTTATATTTATGTTTTTTTCGTATTCTGTTTTTTTGGTGTACAATAAAGTGGATTTATTTATTATTATTTATTTTATTTATTACTCACGTGCATTCTTCGGGATTGCCCGACTACTTTCGGACTCGAACGGAGCCCTAAGTCATGAGCTCGCGGCGAGTCGCGAGTCAAACTCTCTACTACTAACTAAACGAACTCTAAACTAACTAGTCGAGCAATCCCGAAGAATGCACGTGAGTAATAACCGTTGAACTGAACTGAAATAAACATGAACGTGTCTCACGAAAGTTATTATACAAAACAATATTACACCTGTTTCAGATACGGTTACGAATATGACTATTTTTCGGATTATCCGATAGTTTCAGATAGTTTCTGTTACGGATAATAGATATTTAAAGAATTGGAAAAAGAAAAATGGTATAAATATATATATATATATATAAAAGTGTGAATAGGGAGTCTGGGATGAATAGTTACCTAAATAAAAGGGAAACTTACGTTAAGTAAGAACGATAGAAAGTGTTCGAAACGGCAGGAAACCAAAAGTCAATAAATAATACGCGCGATTAATTCGGTTAAAAGCTTTGTAGTAAGTAACAGGGAAAGTTTAAAAAATATAAAATACCTTTCGTCGCATTATTTCAATGTCGCCGTCGATACAGTGACAAAATAAATAAATGAGATTATCAGTATTGAGAAGTTTCTCAGTTCTATGATACCTATTCACCCCATGGTTCCCTATTCACCCCATGGATCCCTATTCACCTCATTTCAAGGTAAATATCAAATTACCATATGTAACTAAAGTCTGTAGTTATACTTTGGGGAGTTAATGTATGCAAACCACTTTTACTACGGGTCCATCTTCGAAAGCGCAAGAAAAAATCTTCGGTCCTCAGAAATGTTCATACCTACTTCACGAAAATTTATGGAGCAGCAGATTTTGTTTCCCCGCTTTCGACATTGATTCCATAGTAAAAAAAAACGTATTGGTACATTTACCCCTCAAAGTAGCTACAGACTTCTGATCTGAAAGTAAGAAAAGGTTTTATTCTGGACCAGCACAGGAAGCAAAAAGAACATAAATAAAAAATAAAATAAAGTAAATGTGTGCTTAAATAATTACAATAAAAAAAGAGAACTTGTGCAAGGCCAAAAAAGGCTCCTATCTCAGCATAATGATGCAGCATGAGCAGCGCTGATGTTGTATAACAAGACTTATCATCAAGTATATCATCCTTTAATTTATTTACTAGCATAACAATTTGAGACCCTCGCAGACTTCAGACTTTAGTCAGTCCAGTTAAAACACCCAATACAACCATATAACATTACCAACAAAAACAAAATCAAGGGGGCTGAGTTGCCGGCATCCGTAGGAGTGCAACCTTAAAATGAAATCCCCACACGTGGATCTCTCGATGGTGCAAAACAGGCAACACAACTCCGGTGAGAGGCTTCGGCCGCGGCTGGTTACCACCCACCGGACGAAGCCATGCCGTGGAGCGACCTAGTCGTGATTCGAAATATAGGCCATTGTGGAAGACGGGTCTGGGCAGTTGCATCAACTCGCCAACTATCGTTCTCCCAAAATCTATCCACTCTACTTAAGAGTGAATAGATTTATTCTGGATATACGTGCTCCATCCTCAGCCACACCGTCGCTTACCGTCAGGCGAGTTAGTGGCCAAACTTAGATACATATGAGTTTTTTTTTAAAGTCAGTCCAGTTAAAACCTCCATATAACATTGCCAACATAAACAAAAACAATAACCAACTTAGTTAACTTGAAACTTCCTTAGCACAGTCCTTTGAGACAAAGGCAAGTACGTCGACCCATTGCGCATGACTGCATGTGACCGTCACGCCCAGCGGTCATGACCCTTGACCTTGAGGATATGCCCCATGTAACACGGTGTTAGGGGAAGACAGGTGTAGTTTTATGACAAGTGTCTTGATAAATAAACATTACGTGGCGCGTTTTAGGCTTAGCATTATTTCTGTCACTGTCACTGTCAAACTTCACGTGTAAGAAAGAGACGGGACTAAATTATCAATAATATTAGACAAGAATCGTTTCGACATTTTAATGACTCAATAATATTTTCTAATACCTACTTACGTATGTTCAAACCGTATTATGTAATGAAATGAATGATAGCCTAGTGGTATGACCGTTGGACTGGCAAGTCAAAGGTCGCAAGTTCAAATCCAAGGCACGCACCACTGACTTTTCTCTCATGGGCGTATTAGAAATTAATTATCACTTGCCTAAAACGGTGAAGGAAAACATCGCGAGGAAACCAGCACACCTGAGAGATGTTCTCGATGGTGTGTAAAGCCATGTCAGAGGCCTACGGGTGGTTTAAACGCTGACACTAGGTTGTTCATCAACCACACGATATGAAGAATAATGGTAATTTAATGGGGGCGCAAAATTTTAATCCTGCCCTGGGCGTGCCACACGCTTGTGCCGTAGTGCCGTACACTACCTAAATTAATTATTTTACCGTCTGCAGTTTAACTTTTATCTTATTTATTACCTTTCTTATCAAATGTTGTGTGAATATCTACTCTTCACGCTGACTTGTGTTGGTCGGCCATCTTGGCAAATACATACAGTGTGAGTGAATCATTTGGTTCTCAGATAAACAATAGATTTTTTTACGGCGCGCGTGAGAGTTCGACGTCCTTTCATTGACCGGACGTTATGTTACAAGTTCAAGAATCAATCATAGATTAACATTCTACTGTGATTTACTTTTCTTATGAGAAGTAGGGCACGAAAAGTCTGAAGCGTCCTGACTGGGAAGTACATCCATCTAGCAGCAAATTAATCTGCCTAGCATAGGCGCAACTGCCTCGTTGATTTAGTGGTCCCAAGCGCGACTGCTGAGCAGGAGGTCTCGGGTTCGATTCCCGGGTCGAGCAAAGTGTTATTGAGTTTTTCTGTTAGGAAATTCTCAGTAGCAGCCCGGAGTTTGGTATTGTACTCGGTTGATGGCAATAGGCTCACCACCTATTAAATGGGACTTAATAACAGCATTGGTGTAATGTGGGTGTACAATTGCGTACATCTCTGCCTACCCCTCCGGGGCATACAGGCGTGGTGCTATGTTATGTTTATATATATTATGCATAAGCACAGCAACGATTTTTTCGTAAGGCGGGCCAAATTTTTAAATTATTGTTGTATATCTTGTATTTTCTTTATAAACAATATACTAGGGTGGGCCAGAAGGCTTCTAGGGTGGGACACGTCATCTTAATGGGTCTGATAAGCACAAGTCTTACCAAGTCTCACAGCCAGAGATCAAGTCATTATGTATTTTCCTCAAGCCCAGTTTAACAACCAGTTGTCTGTATAAGTTCCTAATTTATTTGAAAATTTCCTTTTAAGGAGTCAATGTGTAAATGATAAGGATTCATTTAATCCATAATTCAAATTTGTACAACAATGTTTTTTTTCTTAATGTTCGCCGTTCAAGGAGCAGTTTTCGTCTTGCTAGTACTATGTCAATGACAAATAATTTGTTATATCCATTTAATTCATAACTTAAGTGATTGTATTTGACTTACATACTAATCCTTTCAAAGGAAATTACCTAATAAATTAGGACCTTATATATTTATGCTGTATGGTATGACGTTTCCGCCCACTGCGCCGTCCTGAACCATCTCTGGTCTCGTTAGACACCCATGGGCCGCATTACCCTAATAATGGACTAGTATGTGTACTTAGATGACATAGTGATGAGAAAAAAGCAGTAAATTCAATATATTAAGTTTTAACTCTTCAGTTTAATTACTAAATTTTTTCAAAGACATATTTTGAATTATTAAGGTAAAAAGTGCAAAGTTAGTCGTGTCGGTTCAGTCACTTGTATAGGTACTGAATTAATTGCAATGACGTCGCCATAAGACGTGTTAAAATATGGAAGAAGAATTCGCGGTGGCGAGCAGAGGTCGAGATGGCTTAGTGGTCAGAGCGCCTGGAGTATCTATCCGGGAGGCGCAGGTTCGAATCCTGTTCGCGACCGTATTCTTTTTCCATTTAATATTGTAACTTTACTAAATTTTTTTTGTTCAACAGGCCACAACGAATAGGAAGCTCCGTGAGACTGTAGCCCTGGAGCTGAGCTTCGTGAACTCCAACCTGCAACTGCTGAAGGAACAGCTGGCCGAGCTCAATTCCTCGGTGGAACTGTACCAGAGCGACAGGTAGGATGCATTGTAGTACGCAAGGGATTTGGTGCATCACTACTTATTATAAAACAAAGTCCTTCTCCGCGTCTGTCTGTCTATCTGTCTGTTCGCGATAAACTCAAAAACTACTGCACCGATTTGCATGTGGTTTTCACCAATGGATAGAGTGGTTGTCGAGGAAGGTTTTAGTATATAATTTGTCAAGTTTTTGTATACTCAGCTAGTTAATAATAAAATGAACATGTATTTATTTCATCTCCATAAATTACATCATGATACATAATAATATAAAGTTAACAACAGTAGCATTACTTAAATTATAATCACGTTACCCGCCATCTTGGATTTCAAAATTGAAATCATATTCAAAATTAACGATCTAAAATACTTCGAAAACGACTCGTTTATTGATATTTTCAAAAATGTTAAGTCCGACGTTTTTATTTAACTAAATTGATTTGAAATATTAAATTATTAATCAATAGAAATAAAGAGCCGTGAATTAATTCGTACATTGCTCTTTGCCATCCCCTTACCCAACTTTTTTGACGTGTAAACCAGTATCCTATTGCCCACCCACAGTCTTTCGCACCATGCCAACCTTGAACAAGTAGGTTATCAATTGATTTCCGTTCTCACAAATAAGTGGGAACTACCATAAATGGACTTTGATAATTAAGTTCTGCATGTACGTCGTAATATTTAAGAAAACTAGTTTGGTTCGTTCATTACGTTGTGTTAAGTCGATAAATTTTTATTTTGGTAATAAATTGTCGGTTTTCAAGTATAGGACAAATATTTGGACGTTAAACCGATAGAAAGCAATTCGCGCTTATTTTTTGTTTGTCAACAATAGCCATGATCACTGAATCGCCTTCTTTAATATAGTTACACGTCTACTACTTCCGAAAAACACATTGTTTCAGCAATTAACTCTGTTTTGACGCAGATTACTGCATTTTAATCTATCTAATTGGAATTAAGCGCGAAAACGCTCATGGATGTCATGGCGCGGCTTATGATGGGCTGTGACGTCACACTTCGTTATTATTTGACAAAGTTCAAGCAAAACCACGGCGGTGATTGACATTCAATTGAGACGTGACGTCATTCACTGTAATTGGCGTTCCAGTCAACATGGCCGATTGCAGTATTTTATACAAATATTTTATTGAAAACCTTGTTAATCTTAATGTTTTTATTAAAACTAGGTTATTTTTTACAATCCCGTGTACATATATTTTTCTCTAAAACCATTTATTATTTGATTATTTAATACTGTCGTCATGCCTATTGCAACATAAACACACAATTTTATTAGTTATTCCTGTCGAATGTCAAAATTCAGTATTTTTAAAAATTTAGGTATGTTACCTACATTTTTAAGAATACAGAATTTTGTCCCATGTTATTTTTATGATCATAATATCACAGAAATTCGATGTTTTTTTTTATTCTTTGCTCTACGCTAGATGAATTTCTACTGTATCGTGGGTGCGTTTAGAAACACATTTCTAACATACACACACGTACCCAAGGCTAGACCAAATCTGTAGACCATACAAATATGTACCGTGCGGGAAACGAACCTTCAACACGCGGAGTAGCAGCCGTTCCCTAGACCATCATGCAAACCACGCTTAAATCTACTCCTTTAATACCAGAACTATTAATATTCAAATCCCTAATTACATAACTAGCCCATAACTGCCCCACTGCTGTGCGCGGGTCTCTTCTCATACAGAGAAGGCACGAGCATTGATCACCACGCTAACTCACTGCGGGTTAGCGACTTCAGACCATGTATTGTTTTACAATTTGATGATTTCTGTTCATTAAGTCCAGGTTACCTCTAGAGGTTTCTGGCCAAATATCTGTGATACGTAAAGGCTCAAGAATCTAGCTCGTACGTAAAGTAAAGTTATAATTTTCGATGGGTAGAAAAATACGGTCGTGAGCAAGATTCGAACCTGTGCTTCCCGGATAAATATTCCAGGCGCTCTGATCACTGAGCCATGTCAACCTCTACTCACTACTCCAGATTCTTCTTCTACATTTTAATACTTTTTTTGGTGACGTCATCTTTATCTAATCAGTTTCTATACAGGTGACTGAACAAACACCACTTACTTTGCAGTTAATACAATGTCGTACAGATACAAATACAGATAAATCTTTCAAACACATTATCGCATACGTAGCGAACTCTATATTTTTTTGTGGAAAGATTAGGAGTAGTGAGCAGAGTTCGTCATGACTCAGTGTTCAGAGCGCCTGGAGTATGTATCCGGTAGATCATGTAACTTGGAAAAAAAAACGTAAAGCTCTTTGGTAACACGTATATATTGTTATTTCGTTGACAATCGCATTACTTTGAGCGCACTGAGGCGCGGGCGGCGCGGGCGGCGCGGGCGCATGGTTTAAGAAGTAACACAAAATCGTCGCAAACTTTCACATAATTAGGTACATTACGCTTAACACTTTCATTTGAACAGGTTGTCTTTAAAAATATACAAAGAAAAAAGTAGTTTAAGAACAAAAATGTACAACAATAATAATGATTGAACATAACATAACATAGCATCACGCCTGTATTCCCCGAAGAGGTAGGCAGAGGTGTACACAGTTGTACACCCACATTTCACCCATGCTGTTATTAAGTCCCACCTAATGTGTGGTGAGCCTATTGCCATCTACCGGGAACAATACCAAACTCCGGGCTGCTACTGAGAAATTCCCAACAGAAAAACTCAATAACACTTTGCCCGACCCGGGAATCGAACCCGAGATACCATGCTCAGCAGTCATGCTTGGGGACCACTAGACCAACGAGGCAGTTGAAGTTGTTAATAATGATTGTTTTTTATTTAAATCTCTGTTATTGTCTATGGTTAATAATATTAGGTAGTGATAGCTTAGTGGTATAACTGTAGCACCACGGACTTTCGAAGTCATGTGCGTATTATAAATTGATTATCACTTGCTTAAAACGGTGAAGGAAAACATCGTGAGGAAGCCAGCACACCTGAGAGATATTCTCGATGGAGAGGGTCAGAATTAGAGTTCAAACCGCCCGCACGCCTTTGACATAGCTTTACACACCATCGAGAACATCTCTGAGGTGTGCTGGTTTCCTCACGATGTTTTCTTTTACCTCTTAAGCAAGCGGTACTGACCTATGTACGAATTTGGGCAACAGTGACTATTATGATGAAACCAAATTTCGCCCCCACAAATTACGAAAAGGCTTCAAGACAACATTATTTCTTACAAAAACAACTTTCTCAAACAACGCCCTAGGATAAAAATAATAATAACACACCTACAACAATGTTCGATCATATAATAATGACTAGTAGGTAATAGTAAAAGTCGTTATTTCGTCCGGACTCGGATTATACAATAAATAGTAATTACATGATTTGCATAATGGTTGGGTTGGTGCCACTGTGAGCGGAGAGCGGGGCGACTCAATGTTATAATTAATAATCAAATTATCAAAACCTATACGCTACTTTCAGTTGACATAAAGTCTTAAAATGTCATGAATTTTTGTATGTATGTATAAAATTAAAAAAAAAAAAAACAAAATGCAAGATATAAGCACATGAAAAGAAATCTGAACATCGTTAATTTGTTGTTAATATCGTAGCGATATCAAAAAAAAATGCCGCTTAGTGCATTCATATAATGCGAAACAATTTCCCATACCTTTTGAATAAGGTAGACCGCGAAATGAGTTCTTATTACAAAATTTTTTTTTTTATAAACTCTGGTTATTTCGACCGTGACACAATTACAGGCCATAAAACAAAACGGTTCATTTAAATGTCACTGGTTGCACTTACATTATATATTTTGCAAATATTTATAATGCACTAGCTGATGCCCACGGCTTCGCCCGCGCGGATTTCGGTTATCGCGACCAAAGTACTCATGAAATTTTGATCCCGTTCCCGCTTTCCAATTACCACTTTATAATTGCCCATTTTTTTAAGTATTAAAATGGATAGAGTCTGTCATCCTTAAGAGATAGACATATGCCATCGCGGACTTTTCTGTAAACCTATATAAGATACACAATTCCACCATACATCATTTTGTTATATCTTAAAGGGTTTAGGTTTATACCTATTAAAAAAACCGCTTCAAAATCCGTTGCGTAGTTTAAAAGATCTAAGAATACATAGGGACAGCGCGAAGCGACTTTGTTTTATACTATGTAGTGAAGTATATATCGCGTTTAAGAAAAAAAAAAATTGCCTTGGTTGCTAAAGCCTATGTACATCAATTACTATAAGCAGTACCTAAATTCTGACTTTTCATAAGTGCTTTTGTATGGTTTATATGAAATAAAAACCTTTGACTTTGAAAAACCCTGACAATAGGAGCGAATCTAGGATAAATAGTAAATTAACCAAAGCAACTCATGATATAAAGCTACAACGGATAATCATCATCATTCCCCCGCCCTTATCCCAATTTATTTGGGGTCGGCGAAGCATATACCTATCTGGCATTCTGCTAACGTTTTGGCTATGTTTTATGACCGGCCGCCTGCCTGACGTCAACCCTCATCAGGAATGCTGTTGTTGGTGGTAACCGCCACCGATACGATTTCTATCTAGCTATCTATCTATGTCACACCAAATTTTATCCATGCGCCAGGTTGATGAGGCACCCTCCACTAACCGGGCATGTATGATGATGACGTATTATAAAAAAAAACATTTAGAAATCTCACATATACACACACAAATAATTTTATTGTTACTATGACTGATGAATGGCTTCCATAAATAATGAACAAATAAAAGTATATGATATTCTTAGATCGCTTCGACGGATAGTTACGAGTATGAAATAGGTAACATTGTTAAAATCATTGAGCGTGGCAAACAGATAGATACAATATCCGTATACCAGTTTGTCACGCTCAATGCCAGCATGTCTTTACTCACAGAAGGAGGACGTGATCCCTCCTGCCACTGGCATCAATTCTGATTACTCCAACTCAACAATAATTAACATATTTCTATATTTTAGTTTTACACTTTTAGTTCGTTTTGAAAGTAAATCCGCTCAATTGACATTGGAAATATGTCAATTCGTACTTCTAGATACTAAAATTATTAAAGAATCGGGATATTAATAAGCCAACATGCTTTAAAATTGAAATACTACTACTAATTACTTAGGTAATTTTATTTATTTTAATTAATTTTTGGTGCCCACTAAAATCGGAGATGTCCAGGAGCGGATTTCCCTATAGGCCGAGTAGGCCTGGGCCTAGGGCGGCATAATTTGGTCACGTTTTTCACAAAAAAATTTACTTGTATGGCGATTACGATTATTGGAAGTGTTGCTCATCCAACTGAATGTTTGCTTACTAGTATATTCCAAGGTCTTTAGATTGTGATGATTTGATAAACAAATTCACTGCTCAGAAAGCCAGGCAAAAGACAATTTGTGAATAACGATTCATTGCTTCTCACAAATAGAAATGGTAAGAAAACAAATAGAACAATTACAAATAGAATGGTATCTGAAATACTGATATAATTAAATCATTTTCGTGTTTTGTGGTATTTAATAAAACTGATTTCTTTCTTTCTTTATTTACTGACTATCGTTTTTTTTTGCATTTTTATTAAATTTCTAGCACATAGGGGGGCGGCAATCTTTCGTAGGCCTAGGGCAGCCAACGTATCAAATCCACCCCTGGAGATGTCAAACTAGACTTGTATTTTAATTTTACTGTTTTTAGATGACAGCAAAGTTCCAATTTGTACACATTAGAATTGATGCATACTCTTACATATAACGATACCCACAGAAGATCAAAAATCACATAGTCACAGTTAATGAAACACGAAGAAAAATCAATGTTGCCTCTACAAATAAGTTCTATGATCGCCCCGCTCACAATGGGACCCAAAGTCATCCCAACTAATGATGACAAACAGGAAAACTGTTTCGTAACTCGCTCCAATTAGTCACCTGTCCACTATTTTGTTTTATGGCAAGATTTATAGATTTCTGATTAAACGTCTGCGTCATTAAAACTTGATAAATGCGGGTTAGAGCAGCCAATATAACTTGACACATTGCATTGGCGCTGCTTGTAATCGAAATGTCAATCATATGTCAAAAGCGATACATTTGAATTTAGTTCCCAATTTTGCCCGTGGACCAAAATATATTGGGTATTAAAACCGGATCGATTCTTTGTCGATCGTTTATTTATGCAGATGACCGGAATTCGGACATTTTTTATTTGCATATTCATGTAATGTGTACGACAAGGCTGTTGGCATAAATGTCTTGTTTGGATTATGAAATTAAAAAGACAAATTATTTCTGTGTTGACAGATGAGAAATGCTTAGGTCAAAGCTAATTGAACTGTGAAATAAGATGTAGTTTTGTAAGGTTAGGACCTCTCTGTTTGCATTTGATATTTAAAATAATGTCTCTTACTAATAATGACGTCACCTCTTGTCTATAAATTCTAATCTATCATCTATGTATGTATTTATTTACGAAATTTTATTATCCATCGCCAAACGTGTTGTCACCGAGACAATAGGTACCTATGTACATATTAGCCATATTATCTATACAAATCCACTCAATTTTATTTTTTAAATATTTCATTAAAATTATTGTTATTTCCTCAGATAGACTGGTAAAATCAGCAGCTTAAATCTTCCAAAAAAACAAAAATACATGTAATACTGCAACAATTTTAAATGGCACAAAACAAAAGAATGCCACTCAAAACAGGTTACACACCATATCATCAAGCCATAACACTTAGAGACTAAACAAAACGACTAACCCTTTGAAGTGTAAAAGTCTAGTTAATAGTTGTTATTATAGGAAAAAAAGATGGCGCGACATAAAGGTAGGACACAAAAAGTGAATGGGTGGTAATGACAAGTGGTTACGTCGTACAAGATGCTGCGGTACACTCAACCGCACATCGCTGGTAACACTTAAAACGAAAACCGCCCTTACTGCTACGAATAATTACGTTAATTAATTCTATTTTTTAGTTCCGTGTCATCACTCTACCAACTGAGCTACCTTGTCGTGTTCAAACCTATTGAATTTTCAAACCTCTTTGTATACGTCTTAAGGAGACGCCTGGTGATATTTGTCTAGTAATCATTTACAGATTTACTAAACTCAGCGCTACCACTTTGCAGTTGTAAATCGCCGAACAACATCCCAATCCTTTATAAATCATATATAATTATATTTTTTTAATACATGTTGAGGCCATGTAATGCCTATATTATTCTATTTTTCAAAGAAACATTGAAAAAATAATAGACAAGAACGGGGCTTGAACCCGCGACCTTTGACGTTCCGTGTCATCACTCTACAAAGGTCAAAGGTCGCGGGTTCAAGCCCCGTTCTTGTCTATTATTTTTTCAATGTTTCTTTGAAAAATAGAATTAATATAGGCATTACATGGCCTCAACATGTATTAAAAAAAAAAAAAATATATAATTACGTTAATATCACATTTTTACAAGGGGCCTGAGGTTTACTGTACAAAGTAAACCCGTAATGATTTTTTGTAATACAAAAAGTAGAAACAAGGTTTTGCTATACTTCAACAATTTGTCCAATATAAATTATTTTTAAGTGCATTATTTTGTATATTTAAAATGCAACAGGCTATTCGCTACCCCACATTTCACCAATGCATTAGGGCCTCCATCCGAGGTCACCCTTTCACCGCTTCTTAGTGCTGAGGACGAACAGCGCAACAAACTCCCAAGCAGCATACTTCTATCTCTACAAAATAATGAAATAAATACTAATACCTCGTTATCTTAAACGTAGCTGCCGAGCTTGAAGCACCTACTGGGTTTGGACAAAGTTCCCAGGATTCGGGCAGAGTTGTGAATTCTGCTCGGATGACGGCATGTGGGGCGCCGTTTGCCGATTTTGTTGCGTTGTTTCTCCTCAGCTAAAGCACTAAGAAGCAGTGAAAGGGTGACCTAGGATGAAGGCCCTCAATAAATTATAGGTATATTACTAATTGTGCTCCACAAACTTTGTTTTGCCGTATAAATTTTCTGGATAAGGCACCTAGGGATATAAAAAATAGCCTACGACCTTCTTAGACCTACCAAATATACACAAATATTTCATAAAAATCGGTCAAGCCGTTTCGGAGGAGTTCGATAACAAACACTGTGAAACGAGATTTTTCTATATTTGATAGATATATGATATATTAAAATAAATAAAGTTTATTAGCAACCAAATACGTCCAATACTAAGAAATCTATAAGTATTTGACGGTCAAAAGCTAATCGTAGCCTAAATTTAATCAATTACTTTTGGTATGTCCTTTTTTGGATATTGCGCAAGTTTTTTTTTGATGTTATTGAAATCGTGGTGTCGGGCGAAAACATGCCTAAGACGAATGAACGTGCCCTAACAGGCGCTGCACAGGGAAAGTTCCGGAGCTTGTCTCCTAGAAGCTTCTGAGTTTCTATTCAAGTGCTGATGGTGACCACCGGGGGTGATTTTAGTGACGTGGTAATCCCACACGCAATGGCCTTCTCCCCAACTACCGGGCGCCTTTTGTAGTCAGTCGGTACAAAATATAAAAATTAGAATTTGTAGTCTCCTAAACGTTTCTCTAACTGGTTTCTGTAAGTCTATCTACTATAAAGTTATAACTTTAAATGGAAAATTAATACGGTCGTGAGCAGGATTCAAACCTGCACCTCCCGGATAAATACTCCAGGATAAATGCTCACGATTGTATTAATTATCCATTTAAAATTATAACTTTAGAGTTCGCTAAGCATGCGTTAATGCTTTTCAATATTTATCTGTATCTATCTACTATAGTTACGAGAAAAAAAATACATGAGGTAATTTTATTTTATTTCTCATTAATCTTATCCCAGAAAGACTAACAAAAAGCTTTCTTAATTAATTTCTTACAAATACTACATACAATTATAGAGAAACAGAATATCGTTACAATTCAATTAACGCCCGCCAATTAAAGTTAAAAGAGATTAAATAAAAAAACGGTTTCCGCCATTGTTGCGTTTTCCCGCGCTCCGCCATATTGTTACCATAGACTAATAGAGTGGAATGCGCGCGCTAATCTACGTTCTTTTGTGGGGAATGCGAACTTTTTGTAACTGTGAAGAAGTAGTTAATTACAGGAATGTTTTTTTTTTTTCATTTTGTTTTAATTCTTTATCTCTGCATTACAAAGATCCGAGATAGCGCTTGTTACTCGTATAAGGCGGTACCTATATTTTACCGGGAAATTGTTATTATAGAATATTGCTTTTGGTTCACGAATCGCCGTCCGATATACGAGATATTCGGCCTTAGTTTAGATTAGGGTTCATTGTGTCCTACGCTTACAGAAATTTTACGAAACATTTTTTGTTAACTGTTTAATTACAGAGATTATGTTATATTATTTTCACGTTGTTGTAACTGAATGAAATAACGTCTCAAGAGAAACGACGGCTCCCTGTAGGCGATAATTTAGCTCACATAATAATAATATTTAAACCTAACCGCTATTGAGTTTATACAGAGCACGCGATGGCTTGCTTTCCTTCAGAGACAGGTAAGTATCTATTATAGAAAATAGTGACTCGATTCTATGCCAGGTTATAGAATTTTACACCAGGATCTAGAATTGAAAAATCTAAATCGGTAAAAAAACTTAAAGTTTCGACGGTTTCCTCATGATATTCACGGACCTTAAAAAAAATACGGACGGAGCGTTGCGTACGATATGTGAGAAGCATGCCTAGTTATCTAATTTCGCTTTTCATACACGATCTAAACGCATACAAATACTTAAAACTCATCCACTCGGCGCCAGTACGCTGCGTGTGTGTGTGCGTAATCTATGCTTCGCTTATGACAATTACATCCGTATTTTTTACAGATCCATCATGATGTTTTCTTTCACCGTGATAATTAAATGCACATAATTTCGTAAAGTTTGCGGTGCGTGACGAAGCTGGAAACCTGACTTACCTACTAGTCCAACGACCATATCTCTAAGCTAAAACATTGCAATAACTTGTCCATTTTGTCGACAGCGGCACAGAATGCGTGATGCCGATGATCCCGCTGGGGCTGAAGGAGACCAAAGAGGTGGACTTCCGAGAGCCGTTCAAAGACTTCATTCTGGAGCACTACAGTGAAGACGCGGCTGCTTACGAAGACGCTATATCTGATTTTATGGATATGAGACAGGTATGGACTTGCGCTTTCTTAAGAATAATATGTACTTGAAGCTGTTGTAATAATCGGAGAAGTTATCTTTTTGATAAATGATTCGTGGTGGACAGACTGGATTCTCGACCAGGATCCAGTCTGTAGATTAGTGACCGGTAGGAACATTTTCATCAGAGCGTCTCCGTGTTTTGGAAGGCACGTTAACCGACGGCCCCGGGAGTCGCTAAGCTGATACTGAGGCCTCCGGCTCGCTTGAACAACCTTGACAATACCTTAGCTGTTGATCACATGAAATAAGAAACATAAGTTTTACGATTATTTATGACATTATGACAGCGCGGTTCGCGCAGTGGTCAAGAGACCGACTGCTGCGCTGCGTGTCGCAGGTTCGATTCCTGCACGGAGCAAATATTTGTACGATCTACGGATAATTGCTCCGGGTCCCAGACCAGGGGCCTAATTCTGCTAATTTACCAATGCTTCAGTTGAGTGTCGATAGTGTGTCGATGGAATGATTTTAGTTAATTGGTAGTCTGCTAGCTTAATAAGACCACCGGTCTAACTAAAATCATTCCATCGACACACTATCGACACTCAACTGAAGCATTGTTAAATTAGCAGAATTAGGCCCCAGTTAGTGTGCTTGTGAGATTATATGTCTGTAAACGCACCCACGACACTGGAAGAAATTCCTAGTGTGGGGGCAACGTTTTAAAAAATAATAATATATATATATAAAAATTATAGATTTCTACCAACATTTGTTCATACCAATACAATATATATGTCGCAGATGGATTGTAGAATCAGCTGTTTTACAAAACTGCTAGCTGATTTACAAAACAGTACTGTTATGAAAAACAGCTGAACGACGTTTAGCGGTTTTACATAATTACTGAACTATAACACGCAGAATTGAATGAACGTTTTTCGTTTATCAATGCAGCGGGTCAACGATCAGAGATTATGTAAAAAAGTGTGAAATGAACTGTCAGATTGTTGATTTTAGTTCGAAATTATTTTTTATAATATATAAATATATAATTTTTTTTTTTTAATATATTAACCTAACTTTATTTTACTTGTCAATAGCAAAAAAAGATGAAAATTTTGAATGACGTATATACTAAACGACTATAATAGTCGAAAATATATCGGGATTATGAAAGCAAATAAACGAAATTGATCCATGAACGAGCGAAGCGAGCTCGGGAGTTTCGTGTATCCCGACACGGACAGGTTAGGTTCAAAGAGCGAGCGAACTACCCCCGTCATCCTCTTCGTGTTTAGGTTTTTTCTAACCACGAAAATACAGACACAAAAATAGGAGCCGTTGACCCTGCCACATAAAGTCAAATCAGAATACAGTAAAAAAAGTTGCAAATAAATAATCTTTATCTTTATCTTTAGTATCTTTTTTTGCTGGAGTAGTGACTATACATTTAATATACTTATACAATAAACAAACCTGTCCCACAGTAGATATCTCATTCTGCATTACGTCTAAAGGTGGGTAGCTGTTTTGTTAAACGTATCGCAATGGCAATCCAGCTGAACGACGTTCAGCTGTTTTATAAAACAGTACTATTTTGTAAATCAGCTAGCAGTTTTGTAAAAAAGCTGATTCTACAATCCATCTGCGACATTATATCTGCGGGATATTCTAAATCAAATGTTACGAGGAATTTAATATAGTATGCAAGTTATACAACTGTCTTAAGTGAATATGTCATGAGTTAAGTTTAACGATTAAGAAAATATCTCCTAAGCACCCCAGCATCAGCACAGCAGTGCAATCAGCACAGCATGATAGAGTGACGAGTTTTCGCTTTAGAGAAGCCTATATTCAGTAATAGACATACGGCGATTTTTTCGGCTGAAGGCGACAACGGTTGTTCAAAGTACGATCATGACAAGATTTGTGAGTCTGGGGTAGAAATCCTCGATAACGTACTGTCAATCAGGTCTATTTCTTTATTGTGTACTTACTGATGACGTCACATTTCCAGGCAATGCGCACGCCGGTAAGGTCGAGCGCGGGCGTCGCGTTGCTCTTCAAGTACTACAACCAGCTGTATTTCATTGAGCGACGGTTCTTCCCGCCGGACAGGTCGCTGGGGGTCTACTTTGAGTGGTTCGATTCGTTAACAGGTATGTAGAACTGTGTGGTTATTTTTTTGGACTAACGGTTTAAGGGTACAAGGATTTTAGGACATATAAAGATTAGCTCTAGCGCTCGTCGGCCACTGCCGCGGCAAAGTTGTCATCGCTCGCTCTGCCCGTGCGTAGTGTGGTCGCAGTACTAACCTATTTACCCACGTATTACCGGCTAACCATTAATCGGATGTTCTGTCAATCATGTTGATGGTTAACTGAAAAAACAGTTGAGAATTTTATTTAATATATTCAGAGGTTTTTATCTTATTTTAGTCATACTACATATCATATTATGGTACAATACAAACAAGGATTTATGAGGGCAACATTTTTTTTATTCTGACATCCTCACAAATTTTTCTATACTCTTTTTAAGGTAGCCTGGAAGATAATGCCTAAGCTTATTAAATACTATAATAATTTTAACAGGAGTCCCGTCATGCCAGCGAACAGTGGCTTTCGAGAAAGCGTGTGTCCTGTTCAACATAGCTGGCATCTACACGCAGCTCGGCGCTAAACAGGTACACTATGATATTTTCAGTATTAAGTATTGACGTTATAATTCAAATAAAATGTGGACACTATGGTGGTCGTAGACTGCCTCGTTGGTCTAGTAGGAAGCTTGTCTGCTGAGCGTGAGATTCTGGGATTCGATTCTCGACTCAGTTAAAGTGTGTTTTTTTTTATGTTAGAGAGTAATACTCAGTAGCAGCGTGGAGTTCAGTAGATGGCATGAAGCATTGGTCTAGTGGTCCCAAACGCGACTGCTGAGCGTGGGGTGAATGAGGTCCAGGGTTCGATTCCCAGGTCGGGCAGTATTATTGGATTTTTCTGTTTAGAATTTATCAGTAGCAGCTCGGAGTTTAGAATTCTGCCCGGTAAATGGTAATAGGCTCACCACCTTTGACTGAATAACAGCTTTGGTGAAATGTGGGTGTACAATTGATTATTATCCTCTACCTATTCCTTCGAAGAATATAGGCGTGATGCAATGATATGTTATAAAAATCTACCAAACTATATGAAAGAATATATGACTCACGACAGCGCCGCGGGCTCAGCTCATGAATAAGGGCTCCGTTCGAATTCGAAACAAGTCGGGCAATCCCCAAGAACGCGCGTGAGTAATAACCGTTAAACAATAATTAATAGGATATTCTGTCTCCAAAACTGGTATATAAAGTACCATATTGATGATGATGAGCGTCCCCAGGACCGCTCGTCGTGCTCGGGGCTGGACGGCGGCGTGGAGGCGTGGCTGCGCGCGGCGGGCGCGCTGCGCTACGTGCTGGACAACTTCACGAACGCGCCGTCCGTCGACCTCGCCGCGGACACGCTGCTCGTGCTCGCCGCGCTCATGACGGTACGTACTTAACTACTTCAATTTTCGGAACCATGTCATGTGTAGATGGTATGGTCTAGATATTGACAATAGGGAATATACGTGTGATTCATATATAGGACAAATATTTTAATTTTTTATTTTGTTTCTGTAGAATGACACCTATCGTTTTTTTTAATACGGTCATTGGGGTTTCAGTCGTCTTCTTATCGTGTGGTTGATGAAGAACCTAGTTTAAATCACCCGTAGGTTTCTTACATGGTTTTACACACCACCGAGAACATCTCTCAGGTGTGCTGGTTCCTCACGATGTTTTCCTTCACCGTTTTAAGCAAGTGATAATTAATTAATAATACGCACATGACTTCGAAAAGACAGTGGTGCCTTGGAATCGAACTTGCGACCTTTGACTTATCAGTCCAACGGTCGTACCACTGGGCTAACATTGAGCCCGGTAGATGGCAATAGCCTTTAGAGATGGGTAAGTCTGGATGGATACGAATCCGCGGACTCGCATCACTAGCGTAAATTATGGATGTCCATCCAACGGCAATTCGGATACCGATCGCCGGACCCACATATACGTATCTACGCGGGAACGGCAAAGAAATACATGCAATGAGTGGAACTGAATCGGGGATAGCGGACCGGGGACGGCTTCGCGCGATCGGTCCCCCGCGCATTCATATTAAATTGGGGTTCTTTAATCAGTGTCATTGTATTTCTCGTACCATGGCACTCCCACACTTCGCCCGCAGTCCAACTCCGCTGATCACGGTTAGACCACCCACCATATGCGTCCGACGGACACTTTGTAAATATTTAGAGCTGGATGCACATCCGGATGCAACTCCGAATTATCTACGGACCTACCCATCTCTAATAGCCTTACTACTTATAACAGGTGAATTATAACAGTATCAGTGAAATAGCTTGTGTCTATCTTATATTTGTACGCCGTAAAGGCAAAGCATGTTTTGTGTGTGACGTGTATACTCACGTTTTGAACTAATAAATGTTAAATTTATTATAATAAATGGAAAAAGAATACGGTCGTGAGCAGGATTCGAACCTGCGCCTCCCGGATAAATACTCCAGGCGCTCTGACCAATAAGCCATCTCGACCTCTACTCACCACCGCGAATTCTTAATCTATATTTTAACATGTCTTTTGGCGACGTCATTGCTATCTATTCAGTACCTATACAGGTGACCGAACCGACACGACTAACTTTGCAGTTAATACAATGTCGTAAAGATTCCATTTAATATAAAAACTTTCGAGTACGTTAAGCACGCGTTATTGCTTTTCAAAGATTTATCTTTTACTAATAAATGTTCTTGTAAGCTGAGGAGTACTCCGCGGGTAGTCGGGGGCTCCAACACCCATGATCATAGGCATATAAACTGACTAGATTGCGAACGTACGCGTCCTAGTGTGGTAATAAGAATATTTGTGATGATGCACAACATCTTTCTGTACTACTACTGGACGATTTAGAAGCTTTTTGCAGGATTATGTTAGTAGGATATATTTATTTTTCGGTCAGTTTGCATTTTACTTCTCACACTCAGCCAGTTACAAACGACTTATCTAAAGGCATGAGCACCCACGGGATTTCCGAAAAGCCCTCTTTGTAGGACTCTAATGTTATATGTAACCTAGGATATAGTCGTGATGGTATGATATGTTTGCAGGCGCAAGCCCGCGAGTGCCTGTTCGAGAAGCTGCAGGTGCAGGCGGGCGAGGCGCGCGGGGAGCTGCGGCGCGCGCCCGACCTGTGCCTCGACCTCGCGCACGAGAGCGCGCATCTCGCGCACACCTACCGACAGCTGTACGATAAGGTAGCACCTCACTTCTCTTTCACCCATTCGAAATATGAAACATTACTCTTACCTAACACTTAGATACACACGACGTCTATAGACATTATAACAATAATACTTCTATTTAACATGTCCCGTCACGTGTAGTTTAAAGTTTTTTATTAAAACAATTTGCGGTATGTAAAATATACGTGATCAAAACGGTAATATGATGGATTGAGGAGGAGAGGACGAAAGAAAAGCCATATTTTATTAATTCCTCACACAACGTATGTATATAGAAGTTATAGGTTATAGGATAAGGACTACACGATATACGGGAATGAACGATAAAGTGATGACTGACAGAGGAGACCTTCCTTCCAGGAAACAACCAAATGCAACGTCTAAAAAAAAACAAAATGCGCGTCGACTCAGTACCTCCTCTTTTCGTCGGTTGAGAAACAAAAGATGCGATGCGAGTCAATTTTAAAATCAAACACTTATTTCAGTTGTAGAAAGTGACTTGACTTGACTTTTCTTCAAATTTTTATTCGTTTCTAGGAGTAATAACGGAATTAATAGCTATAAACAAATCTTTCATTATATTTGTATAATAACTTTCGTGAGGCATCACGTACATTCTTTGGGTTTGCCCGACTAGTTTCGAACTCGAAGGGAGCCCTTAGTCATGAGTCTGCAGCAATGTCGCGAGTCAGACTCACTACTACTAGTCGACTACGACTAGTCGGGCAAACCCGAAGAATGTACGTGAGTAGTAACCGGTGAACAATAACTAAAATCTTTCATTGTTTAAGAGTGTTTTCTTCAGTTAATAGGAATTGATCCGCTCTAAGGCTACCAACGAACCGAGTACGGTTTATTGAGTGGTTATCTTCCGTTTTTCTTTTTAGATTTTTCGATATTTATTATCGATGGCAAATTTTTCTTTTCTTGTCCTTGATGAAAAGATTCTAATAAATATCTTGATTTCAGATGCAATCGGAGGGTGTGTTCAACTACGTGCCATACTCGTGGGTCTCCCTGGTCCACGTCAAGACTGAGTTTTATAAAGGTTTGGGACGATAACATGTTTTTTTTTTATTCACTCATGTATATTTAATAGCAGCAGTGTAACAATTGCTTAAAGGTTATCAATCTGCCTAGCCTTTTCCCAACTACATTGGGGTCGGCTTCCAGTCAAACCGGATCCAGCTTAATACCAGTATTTTACATGGAGCGACTGCCTATCTGACTTCCACAACCCAGTTACTGGGTAACACGATATCTCGTGGTATGACTGGTTGTGAGACTCTCAGAACTACCCGTAACGGCTGTCATAGATCTTAATTTGACCACCGGGAACGACGGTTTAACGTGCTCTCCGAGGCACGGAGGGTAACCCATCCACAGACCGACCGCGGCAAGCGCAGCTTAACGTCGATCGCTCGATCTGTGCGGGTGTGACTAAGCCACGAGCCCCTCTTACACACGGTTAATGTAACCAAAAGTATACATTTTATGCTACCATTTAAACAAATTTCCAAAACCTGCCATTTTCAACCCATAGGTAATAGAACTGAAGGAACTGGCCTATGATCTGTATAACGTCTTTTAAGAGAATAACGGGGGTAGTTCGCTCGCTACGATCCTCTTCGAACCTAACGTGTCCGTGTCGGGTACATGAAACTCCAGGATCAATTTAATTTATTTTCTTTCATAACCCCGAAATATTGTCGACTATTATAGTGGTTTAGTATTTACGTCATTCAATTTATTTTATAGTTTTTTGTTTTTGCTACTGACTTAATAATTTAATACTAAAATAAAGTTAGGTTATTGTTTTTAAAAGACACACAGAGCCATATGCGACAAAATTTCGAACTAAAATCAACAATCTGACATTTCATTTCACACTGTTTTACATAATCTCTGATCGTTGACCCGCTGCATTGATAAACGCAAAACGTTCATACAATTCTGCGTGTTATAGTTCAGTAATTATGTAAAACCGCTAAACGTCGTTCAGCTGTTTTTCATAACAGTACTGTTTTGTAAATCAGCTAGCAGTTTTGTAAAACAGCGGATTCTACGATCCATCTGCGACAGATACATAATGTGCATAGTGACGTCACACTTACAACACAACGCAATTTTTACATATTTTTTTTTATAAAAAGTTTTATTTCTTGCTACGGAAGTGCGTTGCCCTTTAATCTTGACTGTTTCCATGTTAATGTACCCCAGCCCTGGCCCACCAGTACTGCGCGACAGGTCTGCTGAACATGCCGGCGGCGGCGCGCTCGGCCAGCCGTCTGGCGGCGCTCTACGATGCTGACGCGCACCTCGATAATGGTAAGATGACAAAGATTTACAATCTGGATCCTCAAAACATATTGTATCATCATCATCTCCCTGGCCTTATCCTTCACAACATTTTGTATTCGGCGTATAAACTAGTAACTTGATTTATGTTCCTGGATGAGTTTATATTCTTCTTCTTGTTCAATTGAAGAAGCTTTTATCGGTGGAGCAACCGCCATTGCTCTATATCCTCTGCTTTCATTTTGACCTCGATATGAGTTCAGAATTCTTCACTTAAAATGCCACTACACAAAATCAATCTGCCTAGCCTTTTCCCAATTACATTGGGGTCGGCTTCCAGTCAAACCGGATGCAGCTTAATACCAGTATTTTACATGGAGAGACTGCCTATCTGTCCTCCACAACCCAGTAACTGGGTAACACGATATCTCGTGGTATGACCGGTTGTCAGACTTTCAGGCCTCTGACTACCCATAACGGCTGTCATAGATCTTAATTTGACAACCGGGACCAACGGCTTAAAGTGCTCTCCGAGGCTCGGAGGGATCTCGGTATGAAATGATGATCACCCATCCACAGACCGTCCGCGGCAAGAGCAGCTTAACCTCAATCGATCAATCTGTGCAGCTGTTACTTAGCCACGAGCCTATTACAAATGAATATAGTAAACTAAAGGCGACGGACTTTTTCGAATATAATTTCAATTTTGGCGGTTGTTACTTAGCCACGAGCCCTTCTACGGAATGAAATAGGAGTGGTAAATTACTTGTATCTTAACAGTTTCGCTGTCCGCAAAACAGACACAACAGCAATCAACCACCGTGTACCCTACAAATACAAAAACACATCCATGTGGTTCAGAACTGGTTTTATGGATCTTAAATTTTCATTTTAACAATGCCAGAACTTCATTGACCACTGAATGTATCAAAGATAATAAATCAACAGAATTGGATGATAGCCTTGCACAAAACCTGAGCCGAACTTTGTATATCACCTTTGACTACCTCGTTGGTCTAGCGGTCACAAGCGCGGCTGCTGAGCGGAGTCAGGAAGTTGGTGGTGTGACATCCCCGTGCGTCGGAGAGCACGTAAAGCCGTCGGTCCTGCGCCTGTTCTCTCTCCGGTCGTGTCGGATTGCCGTCCCATCGGAATATGAGAGTGAAGGAAGAGGGAGTGCACCTGTGTTTGCGCATACACTTGTGCACTATAATATTTCCTGCGTACTTAATCTCCGTGGAGATAGGCCGCCGTGACCGAAATACGGTCGGGAGGAATATCGCCTTGTACTAGCAAAGTTTTCATGTACTTAATATTGACTGGTGGCAAACTGCCCTACCGCAGGCAGCGGCCTTTCCATTCGGAATGCTTTTTCACCACGCCAGCACATCACGATTAATGTTATTCTCATTCCAGGTTCATCCATAACGCCGACCATGAAGGACTCTGAGCTGGACTGGACGGCGCTCGGCCGCGCGCACCTCGCGGAAGCTCTCACGCTCTACGAGGAGGCGCTGCGGCTGCAGAGGATGTGTCGGTCAGTCGACTATTGTAATAGAAAAGTTTAACGTTATGACGTCTTTAGGTCCCTTTATCCCTGGTTTTTAAGTTCCCAATTTTGAATGCTTTCACACAAGTTTTACTTTAATCAATGACTTTTCTCTGCAGCCTTTTTGTGTCCGACTTTTCTCTGCAGCCTTTTTGTGTCCTTATTGTGCCTTTATTATTATGGAGTCTATCCTTCTTCAGCTTCGAACCCCATTTTGAATGGATAAGTGATTCCATTCACCATCATTTCACGGACCACCTGAAACTAGGAAAATGAACCACGAACGAACTCTATTGAGACGGGTAGTCCACCTTTCTCATAATCATTTTTCGACAAAATCTATTAACTGTAAAAATGTATAAAACAGCAGAAAGTCCATCCTCGTGAACCTTTAAGGAGTTATGACATTTTTCATCCAAAACAGTTATCAGTTCAACATTGACAAGTTGCTACTGTTTCAGAGAGCTTCGCGGCAAGGAAGCGATCTCGCTCGTAGTGCGCGCGCAGCTGGAGCGGGCGGCGCGGGAGAGGGCCGCACATCACGATAATGACGCTAATGACTTCAATGACCTGATTGACGCGCCTAATGTACAGCGTAAGTAGTTATTTATCTGTTTTGTAACAAATATTTCTCTGTCTCTCTGCCTCTCTCTCTCCATTTACCGGTAATGAGCTTAGAATTCAGCCTGGTATAAAAATTGTTCAAGCCACTCCTCTTCAACTCCAGGCCCCCGGCCTTAGCCTAACCACTGGTTTTTAACAACAATTGAGACTGATTTTACGTCATTACCTCATTGGTCCACTAACCAGCTCTTGGCTTTTTCAATCCACACCTTATAAATTACGTGTAATAAACGAGTAGACTATTTTCATTAACCGAAAAAGGATCTCTGTTGGGTTCAAAACTTTCCTTAACCAATAATTATATTATTTTGATCCACAGCATCATCCAAATTCCAATTGGCCCTAACTCAACCGGACTTCGCTCAACACAGAGTTGAAGACCTGTTCAAGTCCCTGGGGCCAATCGCCATATTCTCCGCCAAACGCCACTGGAGCGCTCCCCGGCTCGTGCAACTCCAGAAGTACAGAGACGGCTCCCGACGAGAAAAACCCCGAAACGGAAACACAGAAGACTACGACGAAACCAGAAACAGCAATCACAGAAACGAAAAACGAGACAGATCAGAAGACAACAGCACTTACTACAACCAAATAATCAGAAGCGACGAGAAGTACTCCAACGATTACGAGAAGAAGAAACTCCATAGGGTCACGAAGCAAAACGGAGTCTACATTAATAGTTATAACAATAATAATTACGAATATCATCCAAAAGTACTCGATTATGACTCTCCGAATGAGTATAAAAGTCAAGGGGATAAAATTGAGAATGGGGGGAAGGAATGTAATGGTAAAGCGAAGAATGGGAGAAGGAAGGACCCTCTGAGGAGGGCGGCGAGTGAATACAACGTTTCGAACGCTAAGACTGATGAGGAAGGCTTCGGGTTCTCTGTGAGGGGAGACGCGCCGGTCGTCATAGCGGGGGTTGAACCCAATTCTTTGGCTGATGTAAGTATTGTTTACTTACGAGGTTTTATTTAATTAATAGGTTAGGCGGATTTATATCCTTGCAAAGATTTTTACTTTCGGTTATAATCTTGACAGCATTTATTTGAAAGTAAATTTATTTTAAAGATACATTTTTAACAAGCATTAACGCATGCTTAGGGAACTCTAAAGTTATTTTATTAGTTGGATAGATTTCTTTGAATGAAAACCGCTTAGTTGAAAACGCTATCATCATCATCCCCCTGCCCTTATCCCAATTTATTTGGGGTCGGCGCAGCATACCTGTATCTGGCATGCTGCTAAAATTTTGGCTATGTTTTATGACCGGCCGCCTGCCTGACGTCAACCCTCTTTGGGAATACTGTGGTTGGTGGTAACCGCCACCGATACGGTCTCCTTCTATCTAGCTATGCCATACAAAATGTTATCTATACGCCAGGTTCTGATGTTATCCTAATATTACACTCCACTAACCGGGCTATAATAACATATACGGCCTACAATACGTACGATACCTAAATAGCATAATTATTCACAAAACTACCACGTTCGGTCTCTGTTCTAACAACACACACGATTCATCTTGACTCCCACAGGGTTTAAGGTACTTCGTAGTTGAAACCGCTATATGAGAACAAAATAATACTATTTATTTATAGGGTATATATCCAATAACCAATTCTTCTAAAGTACACAGACTTTTAGGCTGTAGTCTATATTTAGTCTACTTTTCAATATTTACATTTAATTGTTTACCAGATCGGTGGAATGCGCGAAGGTGACTTCATCATCAGCATCGGCGACGCGGACGTGAAGTGGAGCTCGCACGACGAGGTGGTGCGGCTCATACAGCAGGCGGGGGGGACACTCACCATGAAGCTGGCCACACCCATGGACAAGAGCTGCGTTAAGGTATGTGGGGACGTCGATAAACCTGTAGATATTTCTTATAATCTTGCACATCTCGCCTCATTGGTGAAGTTGTCAAGCGCCGCTGAAGTGGATTTCAATTCCTGGACCGGGCAAAGCTTTATTGGGTTTTTCTGTAAGGAAATTCACAATAGCAGCCCGGAGTTTGGCATTGTGCAATAACTATACATCGATGGCAACAGGCTCACCATCACATGGGAGTTAATAATTGTAAGGATGAAATGAAAACATTTATAAAAAAACTCATATTTTTAAAAATCTCTCTCGCCTTTCAGCTATTACTGCCATATCGGTCTAGCATAGTACGTTTTATCGTTGAAATCTTTAACAAAGTTAAAGCGAGGGTAGACGGGTAGTCAACAATTAAACCTTAAAAGCGGGCAAAATGTTCTTACATAATACTTACCGGGTGATCCATCCTATAATGCTCTCATGTGGTCAATGGCTTTGAAGTAGAAGACGTTTAACCCACCCAGATATAATATCGAATACATGATCAACAGGATCCATCAGTAAAGTACTAAGATCCGCAAAACTGTTAATATCTTCTCATGCACCAATTATTATCTATGACAACTCTAATATCTTCTTTCCAGGCGTCACCAGAAACTCCTCGGCAGTCGAACTCCAACCAGGGTTCAGTATCAGCCGCGTCAACTGCATCCAGCGGTTCGACAGCCGTCACGGCACGTTCCTCAGCTCGACGGGCGCCATCTTGGAATCCCTTCCGACGTCACACGACCAGAGACAACAGCTCTCATCGCGGTTCACACACCAGCAATATTATATTCAGATAAAAATTGAAATAATGCCATCTAGCGGACGGCTTGAGTAGGCTACAGCGCCATCTATGATCAAATCTAAAGTCATTTTGTAACAGCGAAAAATTTTTATTTTGAAAAATACTGTTTGATTTTGTCCGCTTGGTATAAACAAATGTATTGTCAAACATTGCTGGTCATAGTTAAGAGGACATAACTTTTAAAACTAAACATTTTAAAGAATGAGGTTCACACATTCTAGTATTCGTCCATGTAAGAATACACGTCACTAATTACAACATCAAAATCATAAAAAGTTGATCTTTCGTATCAATACAGTAGCGCCATCTATATTTATTAAGTCGAAAACATTCCTATTTTAAGTAAAATAAGCTAAAAATTTAAATCAACGCCATCTTGTGTCAGTTTTCTGTACTACTTAATGAATTTATTATTATTTATGGTTTGAAGATTTTATTTAATTATTTACTTCAGGCAGGGCGACATTCGCTGCTATAATATTTAGGTTCCTAAATATATAGTTAGATATGGGGACCTATAAATCGGCTATGATACTCCAAAGTTATCCTTCTGTTATTTTAAGTTTATAACTTGGCAACAATTTTGTGTAAGAAATCTTAAAAAAAAATAGCTTTTCTATTACCTTCATATTGGTACCTGCCGAAATAACATTTCTTACAATTTATTTGCCTGCATCTCCTTCCCAAATGATTTACATTTACTTATTTTGTAATTAAGCACACAGCTTTGCCAAGTTAACACTTTTATATTTTTAATTTAAACAAAATTTATATTCTGCCTTAGGCCAACTAAACTATATATGAGCGATAGATTAATAAAAAAAAAACATAATAAAAAAATCTATTCAAAATAAGGCATGACAATCAAATAATTCCTTTTAATTTTCATTTGACGTCTCTGAACTTTAATGTCCACATTTATCTGTGCGATTTTAAATGTCAGTTTGACGTGCCTAAATTCGAATTTGACATCTCTCAATTGGTACCGTCTCGCTCTTACAGTAACTTAGTAAAGGACAGCAATGCTCCGATTTTAGTTTAGTTGAGCTACGGTAAAATAGGCACCATTATGATATATATTATTTGCACGGATTAACAAAAACATAAATTTATTTACTTATGACATACCTTAAAGCCTACCTACATACCTACTTTTTTGCAATAAATGCAGAGTACTTCTCATGCCTAAATTTTTTTTTTCTTATAGTTCTTTCACCGAATTAAATTAATAACTTTATCTATTACTTTCATCATACATCCGTGTAAACAATTATAACCAAAATAGTGTTCTTGTACTATTTATAAAAAATAATCTTTATTTAAACTGATGTACTGTCACATCTTTATATCGCATAAAAGACGTGCGCAGTCGCATAAATACGTCGACATCCTTAAAACATACGATATTCTCTTTTCAAACCATTTGTTTACAGGTTGTCATATTTTTACTTGAAAAAGTTACGTAAATAGAAGTTATAGTGTTTTTATATATATACTATATATGTTTTGCAGTTAGAGGGCAATTAAAAATAATCTGTTTTTTTTTTCATGCACAATGTTGTGTTTTCACCTACAAAATAGGTATAATGACTGATTGAAAAGAGTACTTAACAATTAAAATAAAATATACTGTATATTTTGATTAAATTATGTATATTCAGAATTATAATAAAATATAATTATGTCACAATTATTTTAGATATAGGTACATGTAATTACAGTATTTTTAGTTAATAAATAGTTTATTTCTTACATATTTTGGATGTGATCGATTTTGAAGTTGAAAAAGAACTTTTTGTAATATTGATCGCGTCCGAAAAGTTAAATTTTAGATTGATGATCACAATTTAAAATTTTTTATTCGACTTATTTTAGTTTTTTGTATAATATTATAGAGAATAAAAATGTATATCATTGTATAAACTCGTTTAAGATGAAAATGTATAAATTGTTGTGGTTAATTTTGAAAAATAAAGGTTATTTAAAGGCAAGCTTTTTTTAGTATCCCCCACGTTCCAAAAAAATATTATAAATAAAAATCCCAAATAAAATTATTATTTTAATTTCAAAAATCACAGAGTACTACAAAACTATTTATTTACATAACTAAACCTAAACATTTACAATTTTCAAACAAAATAAAACAACAAATATATAATCAACTACACGATTGGTATATATTTAACGACATAATAACATGTATAAATACTCACATTACCACGTAAAACTGCGTAAAGTGGTCTTGAGAATTGTCGAGAACGCTCGAGAATGCCGCGAATTCTCGTGAATGCCGCGAATTCTCGTGAATGCCGCGAATTCTCGAGAATGCCCGAGAAGGCGCGTAAAAGTTAAAAGTATTTAGGTACATTGGTACTTTACTTTCTCTCAAAAGAGAAGTTTTCGTTTTTATGCATTCATCAATCACGCTCACCTTTCACCTTTCAAGCATGCTCCCACCAATCACCATCACCGTTTACTAATCACCAGTCGATAATAATGAATCGCCACCAAATTACATCAAAAATCGTTTATAACAAGCCGATGGAGTATAAAACTATACAAACATAACAAACAAAACATATCAATGAATTTAGTTTCACAGTAATATTATTTTGTGCTAATAAAGCATCAGAAATAATGTTATTTGTTGTCTAATATAAGGTCCTAATTTATTATAAATTTGATTTGAAGGGTTTTTTTTATCAAAACTGGATCTAAGTTTGGTCACCAACTCGCCTGATGGTAAGCGACGGTGTGGCCGAGGAATCCGAGGATGGAGCACGTAGATTCAGAAGAAATATAAGTAATAAGGTTAATATATAAGCTGAATACATTCACTTGAGGCAAGCAGGGGCGGATCTATATAAGGGCTTTTTGGGCTGCAGCCCACGGCCCCGTCGCTAAAGATGCCGGGCCCATTGACGACCATGGAAATAATTATTAATTAACTGTGTCTTGTGATGGATTTTGCACACATAAAAAGGCAGGCCCCCAAGTAGTATTAGCCCAGGGCCTCACAAACTCACGGTCCGCCCCTGGAGCCAAGAATGAAATGGAAATAACGATTTGGTTATGACAAATAATTATTTGCAATACTAATAGGAAAATATTTTGAAAAGAGTGATTAGATGGTTTGGTCATATTGAGAGAATGAACGAAAGACGGTTAACAAAAGGTATCTACAAGGCAGGTGTAAGTGAAAATGCCGGAAGAAGACATCCTAGAAAGATATACAATATTTATAGAAGTGAATCTATAGGGAAAAAAGCCTAGTAGAAAAAAAACATACTTTCTTTACACCTTAGGTAAAATTCTATTAATATTTGCTTCCGTTTGCATAAAACCATTACTCTGTGTGTAACGCCCCATTTAATGGACGTTCTAGTTCTGCGTCTGCCACTGTTTTACCCTCATAACAGTTACAAAATATATTTTTCTAATTAATTTATTTAATAAGCTAAATAATAAATATGATACGACTTCTTCATCATTCATAGACACGTACGTGGAAAATGTTTCGCATTAATAATGTGGGCCGACGTTATAAATCTAGATCTACTATTTGTTATATATAAGGTCCTAATTTATTAGGTATTTTCCTTTCAATTGGTTAATATATAAGTCAAATACATTCACTTAAGCCAAGAATTAAATGGATATAATAAATTTGTAATTACCATAGTACTAGCAAGATGAAAAGTGCTCCTCGAATGGCAAACAGTAAGGAAAAAATTAAATTATTGCAGGAATTTAAATTGAGGGGCTCGTGGCTAAGTAACAGCCGCACAGATCGATCGATCGAGGTTAAGCTGCGCTTGCCGCGGTTGGTCTGTGGATGGGTGACCATCAAATCATACCGAGACCCCTCCGTGTCTCGGAGAACACGTTAAGCCGTTGGTCCCGGTTGTCAAATTAAGATCTATGACAGCCGTTACGGGTAGTCAGAGGCCTGAAAGTCTGACAACCAGTCATACCACGAGATATCGTGTTACCCAGTAACTGGGTTGTGGAGGTCAGGTAGGCAGTCGCTCCATGTAAAATACTGGTATTAAGCTGCATCCGGTTTGACTGGAAGCCGACCCCAATGTAATTGGGAAAAGGCTAGGCAGATATATTGCAGGAATTTAAATTATGGCTTGAATGAGTCCTTATCACTTACACACTCACCCCTTAAAAAGAAAAATACCTAATAAATTAGGCCATTATACCTCGAAAATTTAAAAATACATATCCAATAATAATAATTAAATATTTGTCAGTAAAAACTGGAAGTGCAGTAGTACAGTCACCATAATAAATACATAACCATCTCAAAAGTTCAAAATTAATTATCACAGTGGAAATATTTTTTGTGTACAATTATCATACTATCTAGTGCTAAAGTCTAGTAATATCTAAGGATTTCGCGATCACCACACATTATAATAAAACAAATTTTAACTGGATCAATCCCGTGCTATAATAACTTTTCTCACTTTGTTTGTTTCGCCATTTCTTCTGTGGGATAGTAATATAAGGTAGGAAATACCGTCACGGTCTAGTTTAAAATACGTAGCAGCGACAAAAATATTTTTATCAATTATATGTACGGTAGACTGAAATAATTTTAAATAAACTGTTGAGACGCCTGACACCATAGTCATCCTGCGACCACGAACGCTACAGTGTTCGAAACTTCAACAAAATAAAAAACCAACAATATACGCGATTAATCCGGTTAAACTTCGTTTTATTATAATGCTTAAATTTTTTATTTATTTCTAGTCAAATTAGCAACTTTCGAATACCTAATCACTGTACAAGGAAATGATCATTGGCTGTTGTAAACATTGTTATTACACAATATTCATTAATTATAATCAATTAAATAGAAATAGTACGTAATAAGTTAAATTCAATATTTAAGAACATTTCTTTAGGAACATTGTGGTAAATTATAACTAGGTATTAAATATAAAATTATTACACTAATCTTGGTTTAGTCAGCGCGCAAGAAAATTAGCACCATTTACAAATCAACTAAATTAACAACCAAAAACCGTGCTACAATTTACTTACACAACGCTATCTGGAATTGAAATACTTTTCAAAATATTTCTTAGAGTCCTCATACACGCCGAAGAACACGAAGCCTCCGAACATGAAGGCTGTCACTCTTGGCATTACACCCGCGAACAGTCCCTTGAACCCTGACTCAATGTATATATTTGTAAGGACTGGTTTGATGCGCATCTTGCGCGTTACGGTGTACTCGTTCGCTAGCATTATGCGCGTTTTAGCGAGGTCAAGGGGAGTTGTTACAGCGGCCGCGAAACCGCCCGCTATTGAGCCACAGATGGCGCTCTGTTCGGAGAAAACACATAATATATAGTTTTTTTTAATATATATGGTCCTAATTTATTAGGTAATTTCCTTTGAAAGGGGTGACTTATAAGTCAAATACATTCACATAAGCTATGAATTAAATGGATATAACAAATTATTTGTAATTAACACAGTACTAGCAAGACGAAAACTGCTCCTTGAACGGCGAACATTAAGAAAAAAAATATTGTTGTACAAATTAAAATTATAGCTTAAATGAATCCTTATCACTTACACATTGACCTCCTAAAAGGAAATTACCTAATAAATTAGGACCTTATATACAGGCTGTGGTTTTGAACAGTGGCCATATTATAGGAACATATACAGCAACAAGTTATATGTGGTATAAAAATAATCATAACAATAATAGCCAAGAAGTGAACGTCCTATTCATCTCGTAACAGCTGACGCTTCACTGTGAAACTTTCGCATACTACGCACAACGCAGCAACGAGCACGCCGCCAGACAAGTCGGTAAGTTGCATACAAGTCAACGATAAAGACCTAACGAAAATAATAAGACTACAATGTAGTTTTAGGATTGTGTTTTTGTCTCATTATTGGTTTCTAAACTCCTAGTGGATATGACACGACGTATACGCAAAAAACAGTAAAAAAGCGAAATCAATTCGATTTTCTTAGGTATACTTTTTTTATTGTTTTGTAATCAGTTACACCTATAGATTCACCTCCTTCAATTTGGCCACTGTCTAGGACCACAGCCTGTATATATATTTTTTACTCAATGGGTTCACTTTTGACTTTGACGCGAATGCGATGGATGAAATCTAAGATGGAATGAACTTGCTCAAAAGACACCTATTAATACTAGTTAAAAAAAAAAATGTGTTGTAGGGAAGTTATAAGTATTAACACAGACTAAATTATTAAAGAGATTTTCATTAAAAACATTTGATAAATAAACACTTCACCCAGGCTATAATGAATCAAAATAACGTTATCCGTGAGATAAAGATATTTTAACATTTTCTAACAATTGCTATCAAAAATACAAATTTTAGGTAGGTAGATTGGGTTATTTAAACGTAGACAAAATCCAACCTTTGACCCGAGAAAAATAATTAATACAAGAACACTGACCTGAAAACTGCTAATCTCTCCATTATTATGGTTCCTGATCGTGGTCTTGAGCATCTCCCAGACAGGCAGCTCGATGAAGCTGAACGGCAGGTCTCGCAGCACTGTGGACCCGAAGCCGCGGTACACGCCGCGGAAGAAACCCTCGGATTTGTACGCCTGGGAAACTTGCACGGTTTTAGGTTAAAATGTTAAAATGGTCCCAAGCGCGGTCGTCCTTACTGAGCGCAGCTTTATTACCATCGCCAAAAGATAATTCTGCCTCGTTGGTATAGTGATTCCAAGCGCGACTGCTGAGCATGAGGTCTTGGGTTCGATCCCCAGGTCGGGCAGTGTTATTGAATTTTTTATTAAGACATTGGCTCGCTAATTAGCAGACACAATCGATTTTTATTATTATGAAGTAAAATTTTTTACGTGGCTGAGCGGAAGGCTAAGAAATCCTCAGTAGCAGCCCGGAATTTAGAATTGTGCATTGTGTAGATGGCAATAGGCTCACCACCTATTACATGGGACTTCATAACAGCATTGGTGAAATGTGGGTGTATAGTTGTACAACTGTGAACACCTCTGCCTATCTTTTCTAGAATTCAAGCATGATGCTTGTATTCCCGAAAATGGCTATATATGTATGTATGAAAATAATTAGAAATCTGATAGTACTTACATGTGCAAGTATAGATACACTGCTCCTCTGATGTGTTCCAACGAATGTCTGCTTTCTCTGTTTCGCAATTTCTGTGGGCACTCTGATTACACACGCCAACTAAAATAAAATTTAATTCGATGTAAATTGTAAGATTTTATTTTTTATTTATTTATAAATGAATTTTAAAACTTTATACGGTGAACACTTATTTTTGACGCTGACTGTACTTCGTTGGTATCTTATTTTGCTTAACTAAATATTTAATACTAAAGCCTAAAAGATTAATATACTATATTATTTCAAATGATAATTTTGTTATTTTTAGTAAAACTCTTTTTGAATTATCAAGAATTCTAGGAGTAAATTTAATATATTAACTGGAAAAATAATATTCTTTTTCCATTTAATATAATAACTTTAGAGTTCGCTAAGCATGCGTTAATGCTTTTCAAAGATTTATCTTTAATTCTAGCACCGTTTTCAGGGAAATTTTCTTGATTAAGTACCAATGTTAACAAATCATAGAATCTATGTATTAATCATCTTCCTGCCCTGGTCCCAAGCTATTTGGGGTCGGCGCAATATGTTTGTCTCTTCCATTCTTCCCTGTTAGCCGTCCCTATATCGTTCACCCCCTTTTCATTCATGTCATTGGTCACACAATCCATACATCTTTTCTTTGGTCTACCTCTCCCCCTCCATCCATCAACATTCATATTCATTACTCTCTTAGTCACATGTGTCTCATCCCTCCTCATCACGTGTCTGTACAGACAAACGGTTTCCTTTTAACTTTTCTGTCACTTTTTTCACAGAATCTATGTATTATGTCCAATAAAACAACAATTATGTAACTGTGTTTTATTTCGTGATTAGCACTAGATAGCACTGAACAATGACTGACTGAAGGTGGAAGAAAATATGTTAATATTAACAAACCGCGCCAAAGTACCCACATTTTGTAAACATAACACTATGTTTAAGTTATTCAATGAATAACATAGTCTAAACCAAGAACTTTAAAAAAATACGGACGGAGCGTCGCGTACTACATGAGAGAAGCATGCCTAGTCATCCAATTTCGGTTGTCATACACGAGCTAATCGCATACAAATACTTAAAACTCATACACTCGGCGCCAGTACGCTGTGTGTAAACTATGTGTGTGTGTGCGTAATCTACGCTTCGCTTATGACAAGGCAAGATTCCATCTTTATTTTTTTCAGATCCGTGGTCTATAAAATAAATTATGTTACATGTATTAACTCACAACTGGATATAAACTCGCTTTTGTATAAACAAAATGACGAGGCCATTTTAATTGGATTGAATAAAAACTTCAATACATCCTTTAGTTTCGATACATCCTAAAATACCAAAAGCAGTTGTTCAAACTAACTAGAATTTTAAATAACAAATATGTAATTTGGTGTAAAAAAATATGTTTTATTGTCTATCAGGCTGAAAAGTAATTCATTCAATAATTCATAAAAATAAGGAGTCAAAGAAATGGAATTATGACCCACCTAACTCTAGTTTGTCATTCTAATAATTACAAGTCCAAATTAACTTGTCAACAAACAGTAGAAAGTTTACTTTTTTGTGTTATAAATATTTGTGGAATACGGTCGCGAGCAGGATTTGTTCCTGCGACCGTATTCTTTGTCCACAAAAAAAGAATTTGTAAATTTAAGGTTTGCTAAGCATGCATTAATGCTTTTCAAAGATTTATCTGTAGTATCATAAATAATTATTCTTACATGCAGCATTCCAATGCTGCATGTTGTTGTGTTTTGTGATTCTGGCGGTCTCTCCAGTTTTGGTGCTATGGCGCTGGGTGGTGCGCTATTACCAGTCTGCTCCGACTTTCGGTATCTGGGTTCTATCATACAATGCGATGGCGAAATAGACCGGAGCGTCAAGCACAGAATTAACACAGGGTGGATGAAATGGCGGCAGGTCACGGGAACTATTTGTGACCCCCGAATTCCCCTTAAACTTAAGGGGAAAATCTATAAAACAATTATTAGACCTGCTGTCTTGTATGGTTCAGAATGTTGGCCCACGAAGGGAATGAATGAAAGACAACTACATGCAGCTGAGATGAGAATGTTACGAAGGATGTGTGGTGTGACGCGGATGGATAGAATTAGAAATGAATATATAAGAGGAAGTCTGAAAGTGGCACCGGTGACTGAGAAGTTGTGTAGAAACCGTTTAGCATGGTATGGGCATGTGATGCGGAGGGATGAGGGTCATGTGACAAGGAAAGTTTTGAGTATGAATGTAGATGGCTATAAGAGTAGAGGAAGACCGAGGAAGCGATGGATGGATTGTGTTAAAGATGATATGACTAGAAAAGGGGTGACTGACGATATGACAGCTAATAAAGATGTATGGAACAAGAATACATGCTGCGCCGACCCCAAATAAATTGGGATAAGGGCAGGGGGATGATGATGCAGCATTCCAATAAACCCATGAATGATTATGATTCATAATTTCATCTATTTTAGCAATGACTAACAAAACATTGTGTAGGTGGTGTATGATTCAATTTCCCCAACTGTACATGCCAGATTTTTACTCACCACTTCTCCAACACTAGCAGCAAACATATGGACCATTGGCGCATGCTGCGGTGCCACAAGAGGTTGACATAACTGCTTCGTAGCCTCATAAGATACAAAAAACAGAGCAGTTGTTGGCATAGATGCAGCTGCTACAGTCATCAAACCTGAAATATAATGTACCTACATATATTGATAAGTATGTACAAGCAGGAAAATAAAAAATATTTTGGTTTTACTTTAAGTCAAATTCTGGGCTGGTTAGTGGAGTGTGATAGTACGATAACATCAGAACCTGGCACAGGGATAACATTTGGTGTGAAATAGCTAGATAGAAGGAGACCATATCGTTGGCGGTTACCACGAACAACAGCATTCCTGATAAGGGTTGACTTCAGGCAGGCGGCCGGCCGGTCATAAAACATTGCCAAAACTTTAGCAGCATGCAATTTCGAAAGCAAATAAAAAGTAGGAGAAGAATACATGCTGCGCTCACCCCAAATAAACTGGGCTAAGGTCAGCAGGAGGGTGACTTTAAATAAAATTCTGCTAGATAGGGACTTTGACATGGCTTGAGTATTTATCTGAGACAGCTATTCATTATTCATGTTAGAATTGAGTTTAAAAGGCAAAATTTATATTTTCTTTACCTCGGTAGACTCCTTTGAATCCACCAGCTTTCTGGAAGCCCTGAGCACTCTGCAGGCGAGTCTTTAGTGTGTCCAGCGGGTACAGGGTAACATCCACTGAAAAACCAGCTAAAGCTCCCGCCTAATACAAAAATTGCACAGATAATCCACAAGTAAATACTTTAGAACATTGTTCTAATATTAAACTGTAAAAAACATAAAACTTACGAACAACGGCGGAAAATACGACGTTCTAACATTTTTCGACGGATTCACGGACCCCATTTTAAATTATTTTATTGAAAAACCACTGAGAACTTGAATGTTATGTAAAATAAACATGAAATAACCTCAAAAGTATGTGGTAGCACAAAAACACTATTTAACAGATCCTATCTAGTTTTATTTTCACTCAATTAATTATTATATCTAATAACAATATATGGAACATTATAATTAGCTTTACCAATATCTAAAACTCAATTTGAAGTAGTCAAAGAATAATTCAAAAAATTCCCGGGTTCTGACTTATGTGTCACTTGTCAATTGTTACATAAGTGTTGTCAGATCGCCGAGTGCAACCAACCCTCAGAAAGTGGAAGTTATAAGGACTTCGAAGACGTACTTGAGTTAGCTATTCATTATTTCATTAGGCTATTTTTGGTTTTAATTACGAAGTATAATTTACTATTTCTGCGACTAGAAGAGTTAAAGCTTTACATACACATGTAATTATAAAAATGGACGTAATGATGCATAGAAAACGTGTGAAGCCTACATTAACATCGTAATTAATGTATCAAACTTAATTTGAACAATAACAGTACGCCAACGTATCTACGATATAAATATTACGCAAAATTTCAAGTCGGGTTACTAATAAAATGAGATAATGTTAGCAACATTTTCATGTACTGTAAACTGTCGTTCCGTTACACGTAATGATATCAAAACAACTTACAAAGAACGAAAAATTACTGAGCGAGCCCTTTTTTTAACACGCTTTTATTCTTATTCAAAATTATTTATTTTCAAATAAACCATTTACAGGCACTTTTGAATTGTCAGAAGTTAGTTGCCACGTTCCAAAGTGTAGATTCCTATCGAGAAGAACGGGCAAGAAACTCCACGGTTACTCTTTTTCATCATATAGGTTTTTACAATGGTTAGACTGTTTTTGTTGCAAAATAGTTTGTGAGAACAATGTAAGAGTTACAAAAATACTACCAATACTAAAAGAGTTTAGTTTAACAATTCAACATTTTGCTATGACAGTTTAGAGATGACCAGTTCCAACCGACAGCGCCCGTTCACGAACATGACACATGCGTCAGCATCACTCAACTCAACCATATTGTAGGGAATCGAATGACCCAACACACACGCCACCATCGGCGGGACATTTTAGTGAGCATGACATACTCTATCTGCCAGAAAACAATAAAAAATAAACGGATTAAATCATTGTAAATGGTTACATATTACTCACATGTACATTATTTATATTGATTTTAATGCATTTACAAAAGCAAGTTTGAAATTAAAAATAATCCTAATGATATTTATATCTGTAGACCGAGTTTTCCTTTGTTTGTTGAACTTGTTGGCGCTGATATCTGACTATCTCTGAGAAGAAACGCCGAAACAAACTCAGAGGTCTACGTCTCTTTTAAACATAATAGTATATATCTATGTGAGTGTAACCATGCAGGGATCGTCTGAAATGGCCTTTTGAGGAAAGAGCCATAGCAGCTTTGAGGTGACCTGTCCTATCTGACGGCACGTATGCATCAGTCATCGAGATACATATATTACTGTTAATCTGTGAGTCATCGTGTATTCTCAATGCAAGCTGCATTTGACCTTCATTAAATTAACAGCTGATATTTTTAATCTTAATATATATAAATCTCGTGTCATAATGTTTGTCCTCAATGGACTCCTAAACCACTTAACCGATTATAATAAAATTCGCACACCATGTGCAGTTCGATCCAACTTGAGAGATAGGATAGTTTAAATCTCAAATTATAGTCGCGTGCGAAGCCGGGACGGACCGCTAGTATTATATATATCTAAGGAATAATTTGCAAACCTCAAAAAATACTATCCAGGTTGTCTGACTTTACCTTGTGCAATTACTCAATAAATAGCTAGGACCTTAGAATAAGAACTAAAAGCTCTTTATCCCGAAGGCGCAGGTTCTAATCCTACTCACTACAGCATTTTACTTAAAAAAAAGTATAACTTGCTTAATCTTCACGATAAATAAAACGACTTGTCCAAGGTTGTACTACCAGTGCTGAGAACTTTTTAAAGAGGTTTATAAGGTAAGGTCTTGATCGGAGTTAGGTACCTACTGGTAATAGGTTAGTAACTATCTGGTATACCACTACAACTTTATTGCATTCCTTAATAATTAAGGTAGAACCAAAATAGTTGTGAACCTTGGATAAAATAGGTATGTTGCGAACATAATTTTAATACCTAGACTCTGCCGCCCCAATAAGAAAAAGGCGTTATTGTATTATGTATGTAGGTATCTATGTGGAAGACAAGGACGCTCTATTTCGATGTTGTTTTGAAAAATCGGGTGTACAGACGGCACATTTTATTGATTTACGAAATGAAAGACAACGACAAAATCTATGATATTGATCGCATGAAATCGCATCAACACCAATAGCAATCTGTATCACCAATAGCTACAAATAAACAAAAGCGGTTGCATAGCAACGGTTATAAGTGTATAAATTCGCACGATCTTTCATTGTGCATTTAGTAAATTTTCTACAAGTTTTACAATGCCGAAAGTACACAATAAAGGTCCTCATGAAGGTATACCATACCATAGCGTCCACTTCGGGGAAGAACCTGGGTGTTACCAGTTACATAGGTAAGAATATTATGTTGCTAAGCTATATACATAGATAGATATTCTTTATTGTACACCAAAAACAAGAATGTAATAAAATAATCATTATTGATGATTATTTTATTACCGCCTATTGGCGGTCTCATCGCAAATAGCAATTTCTTATATATTACAATATGTTAATCCCGTACACCTTGGCTTTACTTTACTTTTGCTAATTTTTATACGTGTTTATCCAACCTTGACTTTGGCACAATCATCGAAAACACGATGGAGCCATAAAATAGGAATTGGTACCCCATATGTTATATTATTGGTACCCCTTGTGTTTGAAAAACAGAAATACTTGCAACCCCGAATACTTGAACTGCTCAGAAACAGCTGAAAATACTACCGTCTGAGTTACAAGAATGTAGATAAATAACTAACATGGTATTTCTTTTGAAGATCTATAAAGGTTGGCCAACATTGCAGCCGCATCGCAAAGTTATACATTGACTGCGCGAGTATTCCTAAAGAGCAACCCGTCACTCGTTGTGGTGCGCCATTTTAGGGAGATTTTAGTAACATATGTTGCGTTACTGTTCGGCTCGTCCTAAAATGGGCCAGACTTTAGGAAACCAAGACACCAAGGACTCTCTTCTCTCTTTTTCAATCGGTCCCTATCTACCTTACTCTCTTGTGTACTTTGGGCGACCAACGACCAGTAATCGTTACTAACAAAGTATTTGCGCTCGGTGCCCAGGGGTGTAACTAACTGTGAGGCAAACACAGCGTCCCCTCTGAAACCCGGTTTGGTTTTAAAGACACGGTGTCGGCGCGTCCTTTAGAGGACAACGGATTAACGTGCTCTATAAAGCACTGATATAATTAGGTGAAACTTTTTTTATCCACTTACAAATCGTACCAAGGACTCCTTCATCTCATAGATGGAATTTGCCGTTCTCACTACACCAACAGAGACGTGATTAGAATATTATGTCATTATTCGATTTCGATTATACTCTTCTAACTGCTTCATTGTTCTAGTGGCCGCAACTGCGGCTGCTGAGCGTGAGGTTCGTGTTCGATTCCCGGGACGCGGAGTGTTATTGGGATTTTCTGTTAGGAAGTTCTAGTAATAGCCTGGAGTCAGAAAAAGTTAGCGATGTGGCATCCCCGTTCTTCGGAGAGCACGTAAAGGTCCGTGGGTCCTATGCCTGATCTCTATTTGCGTAGGTATAAACTTAAGCACTATAATATTTCCTGCGCAATTAGTTTATCTCCGTGGAGATAGGCAGCCGTAACCAAAAATTCGATTGGGACTATATCATAATATATACTCTTCTAAATAATTTAAAACCCTAGGATGATTTTATACTAGATCGAGTCAGCTCAGCCTAGTATAAATTATCCCATAAAATATCCAAACTACTTTAACGCAGAAATGATACCTACGATGATAAAGGAGTTGAATTTTATCTTTTCTGAAAACCAACGGCCATACATACAGCATTTCGCAAAGTAACTATCTCCTTTGCAGACCATCACAATGTCGTCTCAAGTTCCCCATCAGCAAGCGTCCCATCCACAAATGCGAGGAACCGAAGAGGGAGTACGTCATGATTCCACAGACGGGAACCTTCAGGAACCTGCTGATTCCGAAGAGGAAGCCCAACTTCTATCCTGCCATCATGCATAAGGGAGAATTTGACAGGTTGAAGAAACAGGCTACGGTAAGACTTAAGCCAAACCGGGGCACAAGCGATACTTTTATGTTTCATGAGCCCTCAGAATAAAAAATCTTGTAATATCTTTAAGGATCTGTTCCCTTTCATAGACGTATTTCTTTCGCCAAAAAACAACAAACGCGCATGACACGGACGCGCGACCGATGCTGCAAAAGCAAATAGTATGGAAGTCCACCAGACTTTAGGCATTAAACGTTCGCTAAATCCCCTGATCTAATCTAATTCAGCACCTTCATCCTCCAGATAGTTTCCCAAGAGGAACAGCTGGCTGCCATGCACGCGCAAGAAGCAGCCATACAGAAGGCTGCCAAGCAATCGGAGGCCAGGAAGCAGCAACTCAAGAAGAATCTCAAGCCTCAACCAGGAGCTGAGGCCGCTACTGGCACAGCAGACCCTGAGCTTGAAGGACCCGACCAGACTGCACATACAATGTCCAGGGCCGAAAGTAAGTTGGATAGTATCAGCGAAAGTAGTTAACTAACTGTCAAATATGTATTTTAAAACATGAAGATATTAATTATTATTATTAAATTTTATAATATCAGAGGCGGGCAGTAAATACTTAGGTTGTGATCAAAATCACCTCTTGCGTTGAAGAATCAGTTCAGAATTTACAATATCTTTATAACCAATTTTCGTGACGTTATCTTAAATTTGAAAAGCTTAAGCTGTTGCCTCACTCATTAGCAGACACAATAGATTTTTATTGTTACAACGTATAGATCTGTACGTTGCTGAGCCGAAATGTCATGATGACGACGACAATATAAATTTCATCATAACGCTTCATACTTTCTGCCGAATATGTGAGTTTACCTAACAACTTTTAGTATTGAATAGATTCAGGCGTTACTTTGCGGAAGTCCATTACAATGGATGCAAATAAATACAATATCTAGCTACTTCCACAAAATTGAGGGTAGTCATGCATTACCTGTGCACCGCCCGCCCGCCCGCAAATATATGCACATACGCAAGCGGTGAAAATTCCGACTACCACCAACTACTCTACACGTGTTTCGCCCCTCCACGGAGCATCATCAGGAGCTGTTAGACCGTGCAGTGTCCGCCACCGAGTGAGCCAAAACCGCACCCTACACCTCTATTTATGCCTTCTCCCCTCCACATGTTGTAACGGAAAACTACGGAATGTGTTTTTAAACTTGATTCAGTTTATTGAAAATTTTATCTGTAATAAATTATTTTATAAAGAAAATTACAGATAAAATTTTCAATAAACTGAATCAAGTTTAAAAACACATTCCGTAGTTTTCCGTTACAACATGTGGGGGGGAGAAGGCATAAATAGAGGTGTAGGGTGCGGTTTTGGCTCACTCGGTGGCGGACACTGCACGGTCTAACAGCTCCTGATGATGCTCCGTGGAAGGGCGAAACACGTGTAGAGTAGTTGGTGGTAGTCGGAATTTTCACCGCTTGCGTATGTGCATATATTTGCGGGCGGGCGGGCGGTGCACAGGTAATGCATGACTACCCTCAATTTTGTGGAAGTAGCTAGATATTGTATTTATTTGCATCCTAACAACTTTTGTCAACCTTATGGTAAAATTTTACTAACACTTAATTTTACTTACAAATACCTTTCCCATAATTTCTTTATTCACTTGTTTGTTCATTCCCCCCAGTACTCCGCGCTGACACCATGCAGGGTCCTCGGCTGTGCAACCGCATCATCCTAGCGTCCAAGTGTCACGCCATACGAGACGCGCAGATCACTGAGAAGGAGCTCATTAAGAAAGAGCTGGACGAAGAACAGAGGAGGTGGGTATACTGTATCTCATTATGTCTTAAGACATTGGACGTACTCCAGAAGGTATACTTGCGCAGTCATTGTAAAGACATCGCTGATTTTGAATCATCGATTCACTGTCAAACACTACTTAATCGATTTTAAACTCGTCTAGATGCTCGATAGCAGTAAACTTTAGTACGTCAGTAGTTAGAATGGAGATATTATGCTTTGCTTTTGTGTGAGTGTAAGCCTCGCTACTTCCTCCTACATATGTTCCACACATAGCAAGACTTCGTAGCGACAACAGCTTCTTCCTGCCCTAGTCCCAAGTTATTTGAGGTCGGCGCTATATGTTTTTCTCTACCATTCTACCGTTAGTCTTTACGTTATCGTTCAGTCCCTCTGCATTCATATCATCCCTTACACCATCCATCCTTATTTTCATTCATGGATTTCCCTCTCCCCCTCTATCTGTCAACATTCATATTCATCACTTTCTCACTCACATGTTTTTCATTCCTCCATCTTTCTATCCCTCGAAGCGACGGCTGAAATGATCCGTAATTCTCCATGCACCCTTCATACAGTTAAAATGATTTACAGCAATTCAATATTCATCTTTTAAATTGTCTATAGATTGGACGCCATAATGGAAGAAAACCGCGTCAACGCCGTGAATCGGGCTGAGGACGAAGAAGAGCGTCGTCACCGGCTTAGACTTCAAAATCTCGCCGCTCTCAAAGAGCAGATACAAGCGCACGAGACTGCTAAGGTAAATTATATCTCTAAGTACAATATTTACTTCTAGTAGAACACGAAAACTCCAATGTAGGGTCAAATGAGTGGGCTTTTCGAACCAAGCAAGTCAGCAGCCTAATTCAGCAAACTTCAGTCGACTTCTAGAAAATAGGGACTTAAACGTATCTAAAAGCATACTAGGCAAAATGTCGTAATGTTTGTACGTTACCCATGTGTAATTTTATGTAGTGCAAATAAATAATGAAACGCTTAATATTGAATATATTCAAGCGTTACTTTGCGAAAGTCCATTACAATGAATGCAAATAAATACAATATATATATGTGTCTATCTACTACTTCCACAATTACTTGCACCGTCCGCCCACCTGCAAATATTTTTACGCTTCTAAGATATGCCAAAACCCGGCCCCATTTATCACACGTCACACTTAAGTGATATAAGCTCAGCTGTATATTTCATTAGTTATTGCATATCTTGGATGTACTGAGACTAAAACTCTTACTCATTCTCTGTTAGATAATGGAAGCAGAGCGCATAGAAGAGGAGAGCATCCGTGTAAACCAGGCGAACATCGCTATGCAGATCGACGAGGCTCAAAAACTGAAGGAGAAACACTACCGACAGCACAAGCTCAAGGAGATGCTGGATCAGGGTACGAATGGGGTCTATCAGCTACAGCTGCATATCCGACGCTTGACAAGCATGCATAGGTCGCGTTGCATGTGTAGGAACCCATTGTAGGGGATTGTTTGTTTAATAAAACGTGAGCTGCCCTATAACTAGCACTAGTTACACTAGGTGCACACCGCGACCAAACCGACTATATGCGACTAAAACGACCTCCAAAAGCGCGGGTTACGCGGCGTCAAATCTCTATGACGTTCCTCTGACCAATGTGGTATAGGCTTTCTTTAATATTGGCGCCAAACATAGCGTACGGAACACGCATGCGTTCCGATACCGGATGAGTGGAGGCAAAGATTTTAGTTTTTGTTTCATCCAATATCTGTTTCGCGACACAAAGTGATCTAAATCGGTTTTAAGAAGGATAGAATATGAGTACGAACCTGCAAGTAACCTCAGTTCATCTCGCGATCATCAAACACAATACCCAAGTTTTGGCAGTATAATTAATTATTCTGTGGTTGTGGCTTCAAAAGTGTATACAGAACCATAAGTTCACTTTCTAAGGAACTAAGTACTTAACTAGAGCAAGTAATGAGCACTGTGGTCGCGAGCACACAGTGACGACAGAACCGTGATGTATCGAACGTCGAACGGACGTCACGTCCACCAAAGCCTGCTTACTCCACTCCTCAATAACTCATCCATGACCAGGCAACGCGGAACTCCTGTACTACAAGCAGCTGCAAAATGAGGAGGAGCGCATCATGGACCTGCGCATCAACACCTTCCTCAAACAGAAGCAAGAAAGAGAGTCCAAGAACAAGGCTGAGGCAGAGGCGGTGAAGGCCGCTAAGCAAAAGGGGATTGATCATATCTCTAAAGCTCAGAAGGTAGGTCTTTTTGGTTAATATGTACCCTTAAAAGCATTACATAGTGGGGGTACTGGAGCTAGTCTATTAAAGAGAACCCAGTCCCCTCCGTGTGCTGATGGTGACCACCGGGGTGGTTATAGTAAGGTAGGAATCCCGCACTTCCCGGTCATATTATACCCAAAGGCCGGGTGTCTTTTTACCCCGAAAACAAAAAAGGTAGGTATATTGTATCGTTGTATTTCGCGTCGCATACTGAATGCAAGCGTGGCTACTGCGTAACGCCTGGGATTCAATTCCCAGGTTGGGCAAAGTGGTATAGGAATTTTCTTTTAGGGAATTCTTAGTAGCAGCCCGGAGTTAGGAATCCCACGCAAAAGATAGCTGGTTTATTGCCCGGTAGATGGCAATAGACTCGCTACTTTTGCGTGGGACTTCATAACATGTTGTCATGTTACCGACATTTCTCAGCGGTCGTGATTAAGTCTCACAGTAGGTACAGCCCCAACTAACACTTGGAAATACAAGCGTAATGTTTATAATATTGATTCATCTCCATCTCTTTCTGACACTCAAACATACAATCAAAAGAGTGACAAAATGATTACATAGTGCGCATGTTTTTTACGACATGGGCGGCAGAACGATCTATCATTAAATTTGTCTTGCTCTAGTCAACGATTAGTTTAAGAGACAGAAAGGGATTAGAAAGATAGAGAAATACCGTTTTCGGTAGTCCAAAATTTAACCATGATAAGATAAATCTCTGAATCGAAATTCAACCATCAGGCTGAACAAGAACTGAAAGAGGAACTGGAACGAATCCGAAACCTCAAGATACAAGAAGATGTGGAGCGAGAGTACCGCCGGAGGGAGAGAGACGCCGCTATAAAGAGGAACAAGGACATGAAACATCTGCACGAGGCTAGAGTGCAACAGGTCAGTGGTATACGGAGTAGCAACAAATGGAGTGCTATTTATATTTCTGTGACCAATTTTGTTACGACTCTTAACAGAGGACTTGTTCGTCACACCCGACGTGATTTGCAAAAGTTAATTTAATATTACAGTGAATTTCTCTGTTAACAGATCAACGATATCCACCGTCTGATTGCTCGTGAGATCGCCAAAGACGAGCAAAGCTTCAATAACGCAGCGCGACAGAATGAGGAGTTCATACGCAGAGAGAAAGATGTAATTATTTACCATCCCTTACCATCATCAAATGAGACCCAAGGCGTTGATATTTGTCATTCGTGCTACATGTTGTGATTGACATGCGCATCACTCATCGGCGTCTTTTCATAAAGTAATGACATCTTTCTTTCGTTTCACCACAATCGCGGTGCCAGAGTTGTCCAAACCAGTCCAAGGCGGTGGATACCAGAAGCCTTAATTTTGTCACTTTTAACTAATAATTGCAGTATTCCTACTAATATTATAAATGTGAAAGTTTATTTGTTTGGATGTTTGTTACTCGATCACGCAAAAACCGCTGAAAAGTTTGCATAAATTTCGGTATTAAGATAGATTGGACGATGGAGAAGGACATATGCTACTTTTTATTGCGCAGAACAAATCACGGGCGTCAGCTAGTCTTAGAATAAAATACAAATTAAAATGATTTACTTATAGCTGGATGACAAGCGTAAGGCTCGCGTCGAGCAGCATCGCCAGGCGATCATGAAGCAGATCAACGACAAGGAACGTGCCAGGTAACATGATCAGCATTCGTATGAATGTTAATCACGACCACGACTTACAGTTAACTTCATCAAAACATAATATCTACGATTATATTTAGCTACTTAGGTAGAAACTTTCAATCACTCCAATATTCCATTACGATTCTACTCATTTGTCAGGGCTGACTTGCGCGAGAAGATCCACAACGAGGGCGTGGCGCTGCGCATGGAGCAAGAACAACAGGAGAAATATGAGAAAAGAATCATCAAGGAGAAGGTGAAACTTGATATATTAATGGTCACCATTCTATCAGTAAACCTGTAATTAAAGTGATAATAGTCACCGTTCCCAGAAGGATGAAGCAGAATATAATAGTCCTTAATTTTGTCAATGACTAACTTGGCTTACATCGGCAAAATGCCAAACTCTGGACAGCTTATCAAAATTTCATACAGTACTTACTTAAAAACCAAGGACCTAAAAAGATGGACGACTTCTGAGCTATTATTCATCAAATCTATATTGCGTCCTCAATTCGAACTTATTTTCTTTTGCAGGTGGCGACAATGCGTAACCAAAAGGTGGCCGAGAAGTACGTCAAGGAGGTGGAACAGACTCTCACCAAACATGGGTACAACCAATAACAAGGTGGAGATTCAGAGTAGAATAATACATGTGTGAAGATTTGTAATTTTTAAGATGGATTATGAAGAAATGGGGTCTTCGGGCTTATTTCGATAACAACTTTGAAATAAGTATTGCTTAGTTTATCAATGCCTATGTGTTTTTCTTGGCTTCTGAGGGCGACTGGAGTCTTTATATTCTGTAACAACAGCTGTCCAATATTCCCTCGGTTTGATACCTGCCATAGGACCTATCATTCTTTCGATTTAAATACGAATGTTAACACTCTATTTCTTCATACTCCCTGTTTTTTTTATACTGATATTTAAATACTTGGCAATGATATTATTACTATAATACCAATCTCCTTTCTGTCATAATAATAGCTGAAGACTGTTTTATTTTGGAAGCCATACTATCTCCACAACTGACTATCGCCGTTCTGTTTTGAGCATGAAAATGTAAGCCTCCCTCATGCCCCAATAAAATAAATCGTTTATGGTGTTACGATTTTGTATTCTCCTCCCTAAAACTTAAATGTTAAAAGCTCTATCAAGTGTCAGCGTAAAAAGGTTTTTGATGCCGACAACTCGCGACGTTTGTAAAAATATTACGTTTTTGTTTATGATCCAGTGGTTGGAGAATCGGTGGATATCTGAATTATGTCTTCAATGCGTCTACGGAACCTAAGGGTATTTAAGGACCCATAACTTGCTTTAAACTGAAGAGTTTATTCTGCAAAATCAGCGATTTCTCAATGACGTATTGATATAAGTTTTTTACAAGTAATGTAAAAAAAATGTAAAGGCTAATTACACACATATATTTTGCTATTACAATTTAATATGCGATAGCAAAACATTAAATGTAAATGGGCCTTTATAATTATTATTATTATGCATTACCTAATTAGCAAAATGTATTTTTTTATGCATAGCGAAATGTTTTATTTTTGTGAAGATTTGATATTGTTTTTGTGTGGCGTGATTATTAATTCATTAAATTGTGCGTTTTTTGTTGATCATTTGTTTTACTGCATTGTGTTGACACCCTTTTGAGGTTCAATTCACATCGTTGGGAAAAAGAATAAGTTATGGATACGATTTTTTTAATTGTACAAATTGTGGAATGAGATAATTATGAGAAAAAAAATCGGGCAGGGATTAAAATAGTTGCGGGAATACTCGAGAGGGTAATTTGCCTCTAATTTTTTGTATTAAATACGACATACTAACCTGAGGGCCATGTGCTTCAACGCAATCGTATACTCATTTTACTGGAAGTTTGTAAGCATAATATGTTTATGTCTCATCATGCTCTTAAACCAATTTAAGTGTGGTCTGTAGCACGTCTTTTTCTTCCATATTATAATTCTATCTATTCGCGTCACACAAAACTTCCCTTTTAACATTGGTATCGCACCTGCATGCAGTTACCTTACAATCAACCATCTTAAATAATATGTTTAACTAAAATTGGAATTGGAAATGTTGCTGTCAAATAATCAAAATTCTATTTTGTCGAAACGTCAAGATTTTAATACTACAATTATCAATAAAAAGGTACACAGTTATACACAAGTCAGCCATAACATTAAGAATTAATTAATAAACAATAAAACATTCACACTCATAAAACTAATATTTCCTATTACTACCATGTAATGGGAACTTCCCAATCACTGGAATACATTAGTAATTACTGATAAAATATGATTAAACAAACTAATATTGGTATACAGAGCAGTAATTAGCATGTAATGGGAATTTCCCATTTACTGGAATAACCTATAGAATATTCCGGAATTCTCCCAGCAACTGGATGAATGCTAGTTATCATTTGATGGCTTTTTCTCCTAGTTTGACGACTTTGTCCAGGTTATCCTTGAGCGTCTTCAGTTGTCCGAGGACCTTCGAGTCCATGAGTGAGAAAGGTATGTAAGCTTGTGATTGACGGAATTGTTTGGGTTGGAGCGACAGCATAGTGCCATCTTGGAGGAGAATGTTGCAGTTCGCCATTTCATCAGGTTTTAATCTGTAATTATTATAAAAGGTTCCTAAGAGAAATCACAAACTTCTGAAGGAGGGCAATTATTTATCATTTGTTTAAACCGGTGAGTGAAAACATCGTGAGGAAACCATGTCACATCTGAGAGATGTTCTCAATGGTGTGTAAAGCCATGTCCGAGGCCTACCGAAAATTTTAACTTTCACTGTCATTTAGATAACTTCTTATGAGGAGGGCTTATTGCCCTATGCCTATTTTCAAATCAAGGAGGGCAATAAGTTACGATTTTTTATAAATAAAGTTAGAATCAGTGGGTTATTATAATGGGCATTTTCTTTTGCATTTATGTTCCATAGCTCTGTGTAAACTACTACTTATTTGCTTTCTGTTAATAAATAAAATAATCTGATGTATAGGTTTAAGGTACAATGGTCGTATTATAAATGTGCATCTCTGAAGTTGTACGCGAGTAAGGTGCTCAGGGCACATGTGCGATCTGGCGAACGCAGTAACAACATATTGTCGCCCTCACACCTGTACATTTTGTTAATACATCTGTCTCGCTCACTCATGAGCCTAACAATCAGTGCCAGAAATGTTTCGCGATCGTGTTGGTTTTCCTAATAAATTTAAATATTTTAGTTCGATAATACTTTTCTGTATGTCTATACCTGCGCAACGCTTGGAAAGCCTAACTTCTGACGTGCGCAGTTGTAATACAACTGTACCACAAAAATATAGCTACGCTTGTGGTGCTACGTGGGTTTCAACTAACTATGATTAGCTAGATAATTCAGATTTTAGGAAGTATTTTCTCAAGTACAGGTGTCTTCACTCTAATTAACTTGTGAAATGTTAGTAATGTACTCACGTGTAACACGAAGGCACCATGACAGGTGACCCCGACATGGACACCACCATCTCTCCCTGTCGCGGCTGGCGCAGCACCGTCAGCGAAGTCTGCGGAGTCACCTGGAAACACGAGCATACATACATATAGAGATAAATCAACGCATTAACACATGCGTAGCGAAGTCTAAAGTTATAATTTTTTGTGGGAAAGCAAAATAACCTGCTTGTTCATTCTTGGTGATATAATCTCGTGTATAGGCAGCTGATAGACAGCGATGACGTCACCAAAAGACGTATTAAAATGTGAAAGATAAATTCGGGGTAATGAGCATTACGCGCCTATAGTTCAGGATAATGAGCGTTGTAGTATTTATCCGGGAGGCGCAGGTTCAAATCCTGCTCACAACCATGTTTTTCTTTTCACATTAATTTATAACTTTTAAATTGATTTAAAATTTGAATTTTTCCTATAAATATTAAGCCTAACTATAATCTAGCGCTCTTTATGGATAGACGCGTGGAGCGTTGAAAAAAAGCATTGTTTCATTAGTTGCCAATAGGGGGGCAGATGTGAACATTACCTTAGGTGTAATAGCAGGATAGTTGACACTGGCGTTCTTGTTATACGCGGGCGTACGGTACACGGAGCGCGAGCGCCGCCGCTGCACAGTCTTGCTGGCCGTCGGCAGCGGCTTGCGGCACGACGCGTCGGCCGAGCGCGACCGGCGACCTGTCGCTGTGGACCGACCCGTTGTAGGGCGACCCGTCGTGGTAGGGACCGCTGAGAATCATTTGTTCCATCGTGAAGTCGGCATCAATACAATAGCTTATATTAATTATTGTTCACCAATTAAGTACTACTCACGGAGCCCTTAAGACACGAGCTGAGCCAAGTGGCGAGTCAAACTGGACCTGCATCAGCTCATGAATAAGAGGTCCGTTCGAGTACTAAACTAGTCGAGCATTCCCGAAAAATGCACGTTAGTAACCGGTGAACAATAATTGAAATAAATGTCTCACGAAAGTTTTTATAAATACAATAAGTTACCCTCACGAAACACGTTGTTCGCGTTAGGGGAAATAGTTGGTGCTGCCTACTGTACTACGGAAGATCGCATAGTTTCGAGGAATATTGTATGTGGTCGCAATCTTTAACATTATATTACAAAGAAGTTAGAAGCATGGCACGGCATTTTCTCAAAGCATCGCACGTCTTGAGCGCGCTACTGTATTGCATATAAAATTGCAGACATGTAAATTTGCCACAAAACGTCGATTATTAATATTACCAAAAATGAATGTATCAACTTACCTTCCAAGACTAAAAAGCATGATAAATAAATGATAAGCTTTAAGATGTAATGAACTTTTGAAGAAAAAGAAAATCTTTATAGTATTTTAAGCTGTGAAAGATATATAAACAATGTGGCTCATGTTCAATTTTAAAGAGAACAGCCGAGTTTGCAAAAATTATACAATCAATATTACATATGGCGGATATGCAGTGAAAAATATCCTAGTAAGGATGAAAGGAACGCGGGTTAGTCGAGGCAGTTAATTTTTACTTAACCCGAAACATTATTTCATCCGTATTCCCATCGCAGAGGATATATTTTTCCTTAAACATATGAAACGTCTCAAACCTGTGACTGACGGTACGTAAGGGGCCGTCCATTCATCACGTGAGACTCGAAAGGGGAGGGTATTTGGCAAAAATCACGAAATTTCACAAGGGGGGAGGGGGAGAGAAGTAAGATATTGCGTGTATTTATTTTCTGTACCTATTTAAAGATAATACATATTCTAAAAAATTTAAGATTCTTTGTAGTTACTAAAAATACACGAGACTTTGGGGGGGGGGGGTTAGTCTCAATCCTTACCACGAATCACAAAGGGGGAGGGGGAGTGGGGGTTAAGAAATGCTAAAAAAAAGCATCACGTGATTAATGGATGGCCCCTAATTATAGCTATGATTGCACTGACTGCGTGTGGGTTCAGCCTTATAAATATTTACTCTAACACAACGCTTTACGGCGACGCAGTGACAAAATATAATACAGGTGTGGTCTTCAGGGTTTGCTGGGCAAGCGTCTACTACCGCCGACCGCATAGCTTAACGTCAAGTGAGGTGACGGTAACAGAGCCACTGTGTAAACATATCTGAAGTGTAAAAGCAGGGTACTCACCGAGGTGCTTCTTGCTGCCGCCGCCGGAGCCCTGCGTCGAGTTCTCCGTCAGATAGCCTGCCCCAAGGAAGCGCCCGGTTAGTGGAAACATGACGAGGGGTTAGTCCATGGCCATACACTGATGAGGGGTATGCAGACAGTATGCAATTTGGAGAAGGTATAAGTTGGAAAATCTATAAGTGTGTGTATGCTTGGCACTTCTCAACATCTAAACTACTGAGGTCAATATAAATAAACGTTAATGAGTATGCGCTTTGGCATAGCTATGTTCCCTATGTCTCTATCTAGTAGTATAGTATTTAGCATACGCATTAATTTTTAGCATTTGAATTCACATTTAGCATATTAATTAAAGTTGCGAAATTCTGTGAAACATGAAATCGCTTCCCACTTTGTACGTTAGCGCGTGGCGGCAGCAACTTGAGCTCTCCTTTGCATCCACGTAAATACTAACTAGTTATTCAAGAGTCATATTCATTTAGCATTAGGAATTAGCATCCTAATAAACGAGAATTCGCATGCTTATGAAATTAAGGCGAATTAGCATTATTGCCATTACTATCTTGTACTGGTAGTCTTGACTGTTGTATTACAGTGACAGGAATAATGCTAAACCGAGGCATGTTTATTTAAACTAATATTATCTTTACAGGATTACACCCAATACGATAAATAAGCCACAATTAAACCAACTACTTAACAAGTTTAAGGTCACTCTTACGAATTAATGTTAATTATCTTAACCTGTCTATGACTGAAGCAATAAGTAAAATAAATATTTTATTTTTTATCTATTGAAGCAAATGTTAGCAAGTTGGATCAACCAAATCTTTCAACATATTTAGTTAGCAAATTTTTAAAAGACGTGGTAGGGAGATCTGAGACACTGCACGGTCTAACAGCTCCTGAGGATGCCCCGTGGGGGGGCGATACACGTGTAGAGTAGTTGGTGGTAGTCGGAATTTTCACCGCTTGCTTATGTGCATATATTTGCGGGCGGCGGGTGGTGCACAAGTAATGCATGACTACACTCAATATTGTGGAAGTAGATATTATATTTATTTGTTTGCAACCATTGCAATGGACTTTTGCAAAGTAACGCCAGAATCTATTCAATACTGAATGGAATAGGTTAACATGATTTTTTTATACTTCTTTTCATTTATCCCATCCCATTATTATAAACTGTTAGTAAAAAACAGAAATGCACTAATTTTAGTTTAGTCTGTTATCAGAATTGACATCAATGTCAATTGAAGAGCATCATTTTCATGAGTGACTCTTCTGGTAGTAATGGAAAGACAAAACAAGGTTTATAGTTCCAAGGAGTTTGTTAATCCCAACATGTTACCATAGAGAAGCAATTAAGATATATTACCATCATCATGAGATGCTGACCGAGTTGAGTTACGAGTTCTCCTGGTGTTCACGACCTCCTTGAGATGCAGCTCTGTTTTCTGTCAATAGTAGGAGGATTGTTAATCATGTTTATCGTCAAAATGGACCTAGATCAAGTGCCGTGTTAATTATTAATGCAATTTAATAACTAACAGCAAAAGAACACCAAAAAATATGATTAACTGTCTATCAATTATATAATATTTTTAGGACATACAAAACCTGAGATACGGTTACAAATATCTTAGTTTAAAAACTTGAAAAAAAAAATACCATGTCCAGCGCACAGTGGGTTTAAATATTATTTGAACAAAATATAACATGATTTAAAATTTATTACAATTAGTTCTGTTACCTACTGATTCTGAACAAACTAATTTCAGGTTTAGTATATTCTAAAAATATTGTTGTATACATATAACAGTTTAATAAAATACAGATAAATCGTTGAAAAGCATTAATGCATGCATAGCAAACTCTAGTTATAATTTTTTTGTTGAAAAAAATATGTTTGTTGAGGAGGATTCTAACCTGCGCCTCCCAGATAATTTTTTTTAATTAAAGATTCTTTTCAAACACAAACTTTTACACCCGAAAGGTCTTTAAAGCCACTTTTATACAACTCCCTCCCGCATAGTGATAAATTGTGGGGTTAGAGGCTGCCCCTTCTTCCCCCTCTATGAATCATGTGTATTTTTATTTATGAAAATACATATTTGTAATTTCGTAAATAAAAATACACATGAGCATGATTTTAAGAATCTGCTTTAAATAAAAATATTATAAAGCCGAGGTAGAATTTAGGTGTCTATCTAGAAACACTTCTACAATATCAGAAGGATTTCTTAGTAAAAACTGGGTGTTATGTCGTATTTTGGGAGAGGCCTATGTCCAGCAGTGGACTGCGTTAGGATGAGTTGATTGATGGGTTATGTAGGATGGGTTAAAAACGAGATATAAGTACGTACCAACTGTCCCACTGTTTTCTGCAGGTATACGTTGCTAATTGATCCCAGCAGTATCTTGTATGCAAGCTCCACATTTCTAAGTTCCATTTGTGCTCGAGAATCTATTTTGTTTTTTTGATCTGCAACTGAAATTGTTACTAGGTATAGTTCAGGCGCCTTAGTTTGCTGCTAATGCTGTAAGTGAACCATTTGATTTGCTTTAAAACAATTTATGGGTATTTGGTCAGTGAGACGTCTTAGGGGTATGTTGTTATGGCTGTTAGAAAACTAATAATCAATCAGTATCTACTCAAAAAAACAAGAACGGTGTATGCCAAGGTACCCATAATAGTTTATTAAATTAAAAGGCCATGTTTTTGAAAATATGACAAGAAACTGAGAAAAGTGAAGTTAGGTATATGAATTTCCTAACAATATCAATAATTAAAGATAAATCTTTAAAAAGCATTAACAAACGCTTAGCGAAGTCTAAAGTTATTATATTAATTGGAAAAAGAATACGGTCGCGAACAGCATTTGAACCTGCGCCTCCCGGATAAATACTCCAGGCGTTCTGACCACTAAGTCATCTCGACCTCTGCTCACAAACAATGAATTCTTCATCCATATTTTAACACGTCTTTTGGCAATTTTTGTCTTTTATAATATCAATAACTTACCCAGTTTATTGAGTTTTTTAAGTGCATCGCCGTCTTCAGACGACTTTTCTTGTTTTCTTACAGGCCGTTTTGTTCGTGGCATTTTCACTAAACGAGATGTCCCACAACTTAACTATAATGTTCAATGATTATATACTAATTATATAATCGATTGAAAGAGACCTAATAAAACAAAACTACCTAGATTAGATTTTAAACTTGTAAAGAAAATTCAAACTTGACATTTTATCAAAACAAAACAGAAACGGCCATTTTTAAATCACACGATCGGATACTCTGTCGGTATATCACAGAGTATACAGTAATCCCACCAAAAATATTTAATGTAAAGATGGTTGCAAAGACTCCCAAGTTCATAATAAAAGCTCCTCCTGCTAAAAAAGGTAAGTAGTAGCCATAAAACCAAGAACAAATATTAATAATATTCAAGAAAGTAGCATATGTTTATATTACCCAGTTATCAAAAGTGAAAAGCCTTATACAAAAGCAAAAAAGTTTCAATTTTCCCCAAACTTAAAATCAACCCTAGATAAAATCCTTGAGTCTATGATCTGTCCCCACATTCAGTCATCTTAAAATTTACCTATGTGAGGGACAACGTGGTTTCGTGGAGTCTCGATCCACAAATACCAATTTGACATTTTTTACTGAGTTATTGACAACAACAAAAGACTCTGTCCGTCCAGCTAATGTCATATATACAGATTTCAGTAAAGCGTTCCACCGGGTTCCACATCAAATTCTCATTGACAAATTAATTACTTATGGTATTGCTGGAACTTTACTCTCATGATTGAGTTCGTATTTTGAGAATAGAACTTTGTTTGTGGTAGTCAATAACTTTCGATCAACCGTCAGACACATATCCTCGGGCGTGCCACAAGGGTCTCATTTAGGGCCAGTTTTATTTAACTTTTTCATTAATGATATCCCGAACTGCTTTCGCCAATGTAAAATATTTATGTTTTCCAATGACTTAAAATTCGTCAAAATAGTTAAATCTAAGAGTGACGCATCTGAATTACAAAGCGATTTGGATGCATTGGTGATATGGTGCCAAATAAACCAGATGCTCCTAAATCCTGGCAAATGTTACCATTTAAATTTTAACAGGAAACATCATCTCATTGGCCAGGATTATTACATTGACCGTGAAAAAATAAAATAATTATTGTAGAAACAATAAAAGACCTTGGTGTTATGTTTGATCGGAAATTAACTTTTATCCCTCACTTAAATAATATTGTGAAAATGTCTTCTAAAATGCTGGGTTTTGTTATCAGAAACAGAACAATTTAAAAGCGCCGGAACAAAAATTATCCTTTATAACTATTTAATTCGAAGCGTATTGTAGCGTGGTCTGGTGACCACACTATGATACTCATTGCGGCTTGAACGGGTACAAAAACGTTTTCTGGGGCACCTGGCCTATGCTCAGGAAAATACGTTCATAAAGTGATAGGCTCAAACATTTTATTATTATTTCTCTGGACAAACGACGTCTGAATGACGCGATGTTTGTGTGCAAAGTTATGACCCATAAAATCGACTGTCCGCATATATTAAATAATTTTAACTTCCGTGCTCCCTCGAGAATTCCTCGCAGTCCTATAACGCCACTCTGCCCTCCGCAGAGAAGAACAGTTCTGGGTGCAAATCCTCCTTAAGCGAGGTTTTGCAGGGTTGTGAACGGTTGCAGTGATCCGACAGACATCTATGTTTAGGCAAATTGAAAGCCAGTTTTTATAAGTATCTCCCAGATCTTCCCTAACATTGAGTTTCTTAGCCTTGCATTATCTCAAGGGACGGGTGAGTAAAGGCTACATAGCTATTAACTATTTTTGTATTACCTAGCTTTATTTAGTTTAAATTTTTGTAATTTAGTAAGTCTAATTCAGTGTAACTTTTGTAAGTTACGACAACGTTTGTGTGCATGTAGAGTTTACCGGTAAGTGATTTGTTGTTTCTGTTTAATCTGCTTATACCATTGTTTACAATTGTAGGTGAACCAAATAAATAAATAATGCTTTCCCTGTTAAAAAGTTATGAGATCTCTAGTAGAGCCAAAGTATCAAAGAGCCAGTCATAACTGAGCTCGGATTTGTATTACGCGTTATAGTCTTCGGAGCCTATCCAAAGTCCAAAGTACTCTTGACTGTACCTCATTTATCACAAGGTGCCATTCATTTCTTACGTAAGACGATTTAGTGGGGGAGGGGGATCGACTATGTCTTATTTTTTCTTACAAGGGTGTGGTCTTGATAGTTCTTACGTAAGATCAATTAATGTTGACCGGTTACTACTCACGTGCATTTTTCGGGATTTCATGACTAAGGGCTCCGTTCGAGTTCGAAACTAGTGCTTAACGCAAAACGTAGACTACAGAAGTTCCGCACTAAAATATGTAAACTTAATTAATCTATTTGTCAAAAATAGGGATTTGGGATGGGGGACTTCTTCGAGCGCCAGAGCGGCGCCAACTTGGGTGAAAATTTTAGTAAAAACCCTCATTATCTCTTGGTTATATCTGTGAAGAAAATAATCGTAAGGAGTAGCTTTCCCGTTATCACGACGAGTTCCCACCTTTTGCAAAGTATGTAGTGCAAACTCGAAAGTAGATTAGCATCTATAAAACAACATGCAAATACCTACTGAAAAGCATAAATCGAACTTGAAAATATAAGGTCAGTCAAAGGTAAGCATAACTTGCTAGATATTTTATAATTACCGGTATTTAAAGTCAAGAAAGCAGAAAGCGTCAGAGAGAATTTGCTGGATTCCAAACCTTAACTTACACTGAAAATCATGAAGTCTATTGCGTCATTCACACTTCCATAGTAATATTATAAATGTGAAAGTAGCTCTGTTTATATGTTTGTTTGTTTTTTACCTTTTCACGACTAAACGGCTACACGGATCGTTATAAAATTTGGCAAGGATATAGAATGTATCTTGGGGAAGGACATAGGCTACCTGTAGTCACGCAGACGAAGTCGCGGACACCAGCTAGTTATGATATAAGGTGGCTATCGTTTCATGCCTGTGTTAGTAGAATAATTGACCAATGGAGGGCATTGCAATTGTTCTATCATGACCAACAGTTGAGTGATCGCATTATATCATCAGTACTTTTATATCATTCTTTTAGCAGTGATATAAACAAATTGTACTTTTACTACAGTTTGCCGATTGTAAACGACATATTTCAAGGAGACTATCCGTACATTGAAACATTGCACGAGGATGCATTTAATATGTACTTGTCGATTTTAGGTTGCTTCATGTAAACTAATTATATGAAAAGCACGGACACCGTATTTTCGTTAGACCCGAAGTCTAATGTGATCTATTTGCCATCGAAAGATGTGTACTTAGGTATATAAGTAGGCCAAGAATTAATTAAACACAGGGAAAATATAAACATGTAAGAACAAATTGCTAGGTTTTTCAGAAGGTATCAATCATTTTTAATTGAGTTAAGAACGTAATTGAAATCACATTTGCCATTTGAAAATCTAATTTTCTCGCTCTGCCATGCGTAAAGAATTTCGCATTTCTAAGCTTCCTATACGAAGTACAGCCAGAACCCAGAACAAATGTCGTTAATTGATGAAGAATATGTTCAATATTCTTCGTCAATTAACTGTATTTGATTAAATTTTAGAAGTTGGGAAAATTTCTGGCAGTGATGGAATGTTATGATACAAAAATATTGTTAGTAGTTTCAGTAAATCTCTGTGATGTATACCGGTACCTAATGCTGCATGCGAGCGCATATTTCATAGATAAATTTTATAATAACGAACCAAAGAAAATGATTTATGAACAATAATGTATCAACAATTAAAAAATAAAGCAAGGTGTTAAAGACGAAGTATGTTGCATCAATTTTAATCCTTCGAAAAGAGTGTTAAAACACAACTCTAACATTTATTGTGATGATTATTAAACATGTTAGGAAAATCTGTATTTTTATTGGTATATTTGCCCTAGATCCTAGGCCTAGGACTAGGGCCCCTAGGTCAGTATTTTTTTGAGGTGCTTCGGTATATCCGAAAAATTTAGTTAGGTCGCACTGAGAACTCAGTCCAGTCATACACAGATTAGTAATTTAAGTATCTTACAGTCATACATATACGTAGTATCTCTTAGTAAGTAGTCTGTGATACGTAGTATCTCTTAGTAGTCTGTGATACGTAGTATCTCTTAGTAGTCTGTGGTATACTGCATTGTTTAACATGAATGAAGAATGGCGGACGTTGTCATATTACGATATTTGTTCACACTTTTGTTGATAAACGCTTCCTGTGGTAAGTATTTTACTATTTAACATTACAAGAAATCCCTCAAAGTGTTATACTTAGTTTATAGAAATATGAAACATCATTTGCGTCAAGAAAAGTAGATTCTGTAGTACCTTCCGAATTCCAGAATTTCTGTTATTGTTTTGCAACAAAATTCTGAAATGATATTCAATTTGAATCTGTATTCTTTTGTTTTACACTATGATAAACACGTTGTATTTTTATCTATGCGACAGTATTTATTAAATATAAGTGATACAATTCGAAGTTTCCCATTCATAACAACGTAAGCCTAGAGCAACCCAGGTCCCAGCCAGCAGCTTCCATGGCCGAGATATTATTGTTAGATGAAACAGGCAACTCAATTAGAGTCCAGCAACTGAATCGAGTACTTAAATTATAATTTTGATCGATGTATAGTAAATCAATTATATTGTATATAGTTTGTAGAAGAGTATTTACATCAGCTGGTCTTTCATGGCCATCAATGGTAATTATAAAACTTTATAAATTACTGAATCTGTGTTGCATATTTTAATGGAGGTCTAAAATAGACTTATTGAATCATTTTATTCTTATTGTCACTCTTTTTAATCTATGTAAAACTAGTTTAACATCACTTTTGATTTCATGCAAAAATGTATACACAAAGCCTTGGTATTAAAGTCGTTTTAGAATGTCATCATTCTCCTGCCCTTATCTGTGCAGCATGTCCATTTAGTAGAATGAGTTATATTTAAAATGCTAGCTGTGTCTGTGACTTCTTGTGTGGAATATCAACCTGAAATCTTATATTTACTGAATTAGAATAAAATTGGTGCAGTAGTTTCAGAGTATATTACATAAAAAACAAATGAATATTTCCATTTTATAATATTATTAGTGTAATTATAGATTGTCATTAGTGATGCGTCCCTCACTCATGAGTTAACGCATTTGAGGTCCTCGTAATTGCAAATTGAAAGAGTTACTCGAATTTCAACATTGAACCACCTCACTCGCGAATGTCCTCAACCTGCTCCTCACTCAACTCATTTTCTCACCCCACCGTGGCGAGCCAGGTGGTTGTGAAGTGAATACCTCATGAGGACCTTGCGAGGGAAAATGAGTTACTCCCTCATCCTCAGGGGTGTACCGTGAGTTTGTGAGGCCCTGGGCTAATACTACTTGGGGGGCCTGACGTTTTATGTGTGGAAAATCCATCATATACGTTGAGCCAGACTCATACCAACTAAAAACCTCACAGTTAATTAATAATATTGTCCATGGTCTTCAATGGGGGCCTTCTATATACACGTGGCCCTGGGCTGCAGCCAAAAAGCCCTTGTATAGATCCGGCCCTGCTCATCCTCACATAAAATTGATTAGTTACACATCACTAATTGTCATGTGCATTCATGGTTATATTATCAAATGGGTTGATGATATGGAGAATATTGTTTTTTTTAATGGTTTACTCTTGACTCTAGTTTAGGTCAGAGGTGACAGAGACAAAGTCGACGATGGAGTGAGCTTACCCACAGAAGCCTAAAATACTTAGTTTTTTTGTACTTCAAAACAGAGAGAATTTACAAATGGAGAGTGGTACATACACAGCAGTGGGCTGGTATAAGCCAATGATAAATTATACTCGCTATATACTTTTTTTGGTTCCAAATTAAATATATTTTTTTTCAATATGTTTAATGTACTTTATAAGTATATAATTATATTTATAAAGGTGTTACAATAAGGAAACAAGAATCATATGTGGGACACATATATACCCTGTTGGGAACACCAAAAAATAGAAAAGCCAAAAAAAAAGTTATGCTGTGACCAACGGAAATTGGGATTCATTTTTATATATTATTTAGATAGTCAGACTAAGGTTGTGCACAAATGTTCTCAGTTAAAGATCTAACTCCTTCAGCCATTTCCTGACATCTAGAAACGGACTGGTTTAGATATTCTAGAGAATAAATCCTCCCGAGAATCTTCTGAAGGGACAATTCTCTACTATCTGCTGGATGGTTTGCATGGAGACCCAGCAATCACATTCAGGAGAGTTTGTAAGCCCCATTTGTGCAGGTGATGATAGCTACTTTACCTGTAGATCTGGTTCATGTTGGAGTATCACTTCTTATCTATAATAGTAAGTAGATCTAATCCTGTTTAATTTTTCAGCTGGTCTAACTGGTCCGGATGAAGATGGTTTGTCCGGCAGAACACAGGGGCTTGATGCACAGCGGCTTGATGACCCGATCTCCATTGAAAAGATGATGGTACAACAACCCAGGTACCATGACCTTAATATTTTAATCTATATTCTATATATTAGGTCCTACTTTATTAGGTAATTTCCTTTTTATCACTTACACATTGACCATGTGTAAGTGATAAGGATTCATTTAAGCAATAATTCAAAGTTTTAGAACAATTTTATTATTTTCTTAATGTTCATTGTTCAAGGAGCAGTTTTCGTCTTGCTAGTAGTAGCCTTTCGGCTCAGCAACATACAGAATTATACATTGTAAAAATAAAAATCTATTGTGTCTGCTAATGAGCGAGGCAACAGCTTAATTACAAATTATTTGTTATATCCATTTAATTCTTAGCTTAAGTGAATGTACTCGACTTATATATCACCCCTTTCAAAGGAAAATACCTAATAAATTAGGACCTTATATATTCTACATTTACTGCATATTTTGGGGTGATTTGATTGGTAATGAATAATTTTTCTATTTTTATATCAAAGCTAATCATTGAGTTTTATTATAACAACACTTGTTAAAGATATATTTACTAATTTTATCCTATAAATTCACTGTTTATAGTTAATTTTATAATGTCATCAAATGGTTTTGTAATACTCTCAAATCAGTCAATTATTTTCATCTGAATTCTGAACCTGAGATGAGATATTTGGCATTTAAAATGCATCATTTTCAAAGATCTTTATCCTTATATAATATCTAATCTATTTTACAATGCTAACTAAAGGAGGCGGAAGTTTCAAAAAAGGTAATTAAAACAATATGTTAATTCAATTATTTAATTGCTATTAAAGAGGTCATAAAAGTCCCGTTTCATTCATCCAAAAGTACTGATAAGACTATCTAATATTATAAGCCAACTATTATCCAAACAGCACTGATAGCCTAGTGGTATGACTTTTGGCTGGGCAAGTCAAAAGGTCGCAAGTTCGAACTCAAGGCGTGCATCACAGACTTTTCGTAATCGTGAATGTATGGGTACCGTGTCCGCTGGTATACTAAGGGGCTCGTGGCTAAGTAATAGCTGCACAGATCGGTCGATCGAGGTTAAGCTGCGCTTGCCGCGGTCGGTCTGTGGATGGGTGACCATCATTTCATACCGAGACCTCTCCGTGCCTCGGAGAGCACGTTAAGCCGTCGGACCCGGTTGTCAAATTAAGATCTATGACAGCCGTTACGGGTAGTCAGAGGCCTGAAAGTCTGACGACCAGTCATACCACGAGATATCGTGTTACCCAGTAATTGGGTTGTGGAGGTCAGATAGGCAGTCGCACCATGTAAAATACTGGTATTAAGCTGCATCCGGTTTGACTGGAAGCCGACCCCTATGTAATTGGGAAAAGGCTAGGCAGATTGATATCTCCTAAGATATTCATTGAAATCAAATTATGTCAAGGACAATTTTGTTCAATTTAAATAGTTGTGTCATTTGATAGGGATATTAATATTATGACATGGGAAGAAAAAATACGTTGACACTTCCGTGTTGATATAGCTGATATCGTGTGGTATTTAACTTATTGCGGTTTTTATTTATACAGAACAACTATATATTAATAAACTAGCTGTGCCTGCGACTTGTCCGCGTGGATGTCGGAACCCTGCACGACCTGGGAATCGAACCCAGGACCTCACGCTCACTAGCTGCGCTTGCGATCACTAGACCAACAAGGCAGTAAAATTTACTGAATATAGTTGTCATATTATAACTGTGCACGTTTGAAATAATACGCAAGTACGCTGCGCGGTACTCAATTTTATGATAAAATCGGCAGGGCGCATGCGCGGTCATTAGTTATGACTAACTTCTACATAACGAAGACTGTACTAGGTAACACACTCACTTCAGTTTTGTGTTCCAAACGTGAACAATACAATAGTTTCCAAAGGCTGCATATTTCTCGTCTAGGTACAATTGCCATCAATGCGAGCCCCCGGAGTGCGGGTCTTCCCGCGACGAGGTGTGCCACGACGCGCTGTACTGCTTCAAGTCGTCGGTGCGCGGTTCTGACGGGGAACTACGTCACTCCCGCGGGTGCTCCACCAGAAGGGACCACTACCAGTTCACTTGTAGGACTAACGCGCCACAGCAGGGGTGAGTGACTATGGAAATACCTTTCTAGGATCACAGCGTCACACTTGTATTCTCCGAGAGTGTAGGCACTTTATATGTCGCAGATGAATTGTAGAATCCGCTGTTTTACAAAATTGCTAGCTGATTTATAAAACAGATTGCGATACGTTGAACAAAACTACTATTCACGTTTAGACGTAATGCAGAATCACATATCCAATTCTACAGTCAGAAAGATTCATTTATTGTATAGGTATATTAAATGAACAGTCACCACTGAAGTAAGTGAAAAGATACTGTATTCTGAATTGTCTTACCGTTGCTGGGTCGACGGAGCCCCGCTTGGCGGGGTTCCTATTTTTATGCCTGTAAGGCATCATCCTCTTCGAACTTAACCTGTCCGTGTCGGGGTACACGGACCTCCCGAGCCCGCTTCACTCGCTCATGCGTTAGTTACATTTATTTTCATTCATAATCCGATTTAGTATCGATTAGTAAAGTAGTTTAGTATTTATGTCATTCAATATTAACTTTTTTTGCTTCTGACTTACAAAATTTTATAAAGTTAAATTATTGTTACAGAGCCATGAGCAACAAAATTTTGAACAAAAATCTGCAATCTGACGTTTAATTTCACATAACCCTTCCAAATTGTTGACCCTTGGAACCATTGACTTCATAAGAACCTGTAATCAAAATCATAAATATCTTTATTCAAATTAGACCATTAAAAATGGTACTTCATACATTACAATAAGACAGTCCCCGAAAACGCCCACCCTTCACCGCTTCCTCCACTCCTCAGCTCATGTCTAATTTAATTGAATTGAATATATTTCAGCCTACGCAAACGTCACGCAGGGCTCCACAACATAACTTGTTGTCAAGGCGACATGTGCAACGACGGCCAGTTCCCCGAGCTTCCGCTGCTGCAGGACACGGCCATCGAGCCGCTGCCCTCCAACACGTGGAAACTGTGGGCCAGTGTTGCCGCCGCTGTGCTGCTCTTCAGCGCTATAGGGGCCATGGCCATATTTGTGATGCGGAGAAGTCATAGGTATGATTATTAAATACTAGCTGATGCCCGCGACTTCGTCCACTTGGAATTTGTATAGGAGGATTTATTTTTCTCCGAAAATGAAAAGCAATTTCTTAGGAGTTACTTTTTTTCGACTTCATGTAAGCCTAATAAGTTACTCTTATAAACGTTATTTAACTACCTGCTAATTCAATCAAGATCGGATTTTCTCCCTAATTTCATAGTTTTTTTTTTTTGCTTGGACCCTTAAGTATTTTCGGCTAGAAAATTTGCCTAAGTTACTCCTTATATAGTCAGCTATCTGCCAGTATAATCTTATCAGAATCTGTCCAGCCGTTTCAAAGATCAGCCTGAGCAAACCGGCAAACAGACAAATAATATTTTAGTAACAGATTTTTAGGCATAGGTATCGTGCAAATAATTATAGATACTATTATAAAAAAAAAAAAAATTATTTTGACATTACAAACAGACACTTCAATTTCATTTATTTGTACTGATTACTGTTATACAAATTAATCTAGTCGTAATCCGTTTTGACTGGGAGCCACCACATGGACACCAACGTATTTCGAAGAAGGCTAAGCAGACACATCTCATATATGTATAATGATATTTTTTTATACAGGTTGCTACCATGTAATGCCTATGTTAATTAAAATTTTCAAGGAAACATTAAAAAATAATAGACAAGAACACGGCTTTAGTAGATCTGTAAATGATTGCTACATAAATATGGCCAGGCGTCTCCTTAAGACGAGTATATACAAGGAAACTTGAAATTCAATAGATTCGGACAACGACAAGGTAGCTGTTGGTAGAGTGATGACACGGAATGTCAAGGGTCGCGGGTTCAAGCCCCGTTCTTGTCAAAAATTTTACACTATGTTATCATTTCTCTTAAATTTATTTCATGTTACAGATTGCGCGTATCCCGAGCAGCATTACACAAGCTGGGAGCCGACTCTAACTACTTCTCATCCAACCTGTACAGCCCACACCTCACCAGTGCTTATTACGAAGGTGTGCTTTTATATTTAAAAATATTTTCTTTTATTTAACTGAGATTATTATGAAATACTAGCTGTGCCTCGCGGTTTCACCCGACTAGTTAAAAACATTTCCGTACTGTTACAGGGCCGACCCAGTCTGGGTTTAAAAAAAAACACAAATGATTATATTATTTATTAGAAACACTATCACACGTTTTAACTATTAATTATGACTTCCCAATCATAATACAATACAATTGATTAGTACTGTCCGCGGCGGTCTCCAGAATCTAAATGATTTTTTTTAAGTATAAACTAACGGTTTGCTGGTTAAAAATGCAATTCAGCATGTTGACAACTTTACTATTTAGGCAATAACAATTGATGCGCTGATGTCAGCTTTGCTGCCTTGTAATAGGGGTCATAACAGCTCCCCCCTTTTGTTGAAGGTTTAACTTTGTGGATAATACGAAGTGATGCAGTGAGAAAGATTAGGGAGTCATTTACAATGATAAAGCAACAGATATTACATTAAGATACATTATAAGAAAACAAAATTAACATTTATTAAAAGTTTAAATTCCTGTTTTATGGGAATTGAACTTTATGGAAAGCAGTTGATTTGTAATTCAAGATATGTCTTTGAAAAAGCATTAACGCATGCTTAGCGAACTCTTAAGTTACAATAGATAGAATAGATACTCCAGGAGGAGATAGGACTCCTGAAGTATCTATCCGGGAGGCGCAGGTTCGAATCCTGTTCGCGACCGTATTCTTTTTCCATTTAATATTGTAACTTTAGCTGATTTGTAGTTTGGATGCCGAATTGGCAAAGACTGTATTGAATTTTGTCCATCCTCAGATGATGAAGAAATTTGCGTCATTTCAATAGAATTAGACATTTTAGAGTTACGCTTAACTGATATTTTTATTATAACATTGATCGAATGGACACAGCATCCAGAATTATTAGAATTTTTATTTTTAACATTTATAAATTTAATTTAAAAAAAACTTATATAAAAACTTTGTTCTTATCTAATCTTTTATCTAATTTGGTGAAGTTGTGCTCAAGTTATGGCGTGACCAAGGGAAAGAAGGATTAATTTTTATATATATAGTTAGACTAGCTTCTTCCCGCGACTTCGTATGCGTGGATTCAGATTATAGGCATTATAGGCATATAGTATATAAGTAAACAAAGAAATATAATTATTTACAGTAAATTAAGTAAAAGTAGTATAAGAAAGCATTCTTCCTCTCCTCTACAAATATGCTGTGCCCAGCAGGGTCCATAATTGTTTCTATATTTATTTTAACATACCAACTGTTACAAATGTACATTATGGAAAAGCAATAAATATTGAGTATTGGGAATTGGGTCCAGTTGAGATAAAAAATTAAAACTATCTGTGTGCAAAATTAAATCCTAATCCGTTTAGTAGTTATTGCGTGAAAGCGTAACAAACATCCATCCATACTCACAAACATTCACATTTATAATATTAGTAGCGTCTTTACGGACGCACTATGAGAGCCCGCGATTTTTTACCCTAAGCTGCAAATATTTAATTGCATAATACGTTTTCATCATAATCAAAGTAATAAATAATAGTGTGGTTCATATATAATTATATTTTTAATACATGTTGAGGCCATGTAATGCCTAAATTAATTTCTATTTTTCAAAGAAACATTGAAAAAATAGTGAAGAGTGATGACACGGAACGTCAAAGGTCGCGGGTTCAAGCCCCGTTCTTGTCTATTATTTTTTCAATGTTTCTTTGAAAAATAGAAATTAATAGTGTGGTTATTATAAAATTTATGCAAGGTCAAATTTGGTATCGGTTCAACAGATTGTACTAATGACTGCAGCAAACAAATTTTGGGGCTCGTATCTCAAATTATTATTATATTTATACTAATTTTGCTTAACCTCAGGTTATTTTGATAGGTGTATTATTATCCTACATATTTCTGTGACTAGCTGTGCCCGCGACTCCGTCCGCGTGGATGTCGTAAATAATAAATGTTCGACGTGATTCTTTAAATTGGCATAATATTTTTATTAATGAACCGATTGACATGAAACTAACACTAAATGTTACGTGAAGCTTACCACAATATATTAGTGAAAACTACATCTAAATCGGATAAGCCGTTTCTGAGATTAGCGTGCACAAACGCACAGACAAACAGATAAAAATTCTAACAATCATTGTTTTGGGTGGTATTAGCGTTGATAAAGGTCCCAATAATTTTATTTTCTCATATATCTTCCATGTACAGTCAGCGATCCGTAACATTTTTATTATATGTATTGATGATGATTTACAGGCGTAGAAGGTTCACAGAACGGCAACTGTCTCCGCGCAACTGCCGCCGGGGACTCCACTCTGAGAGAGTACCTGGAGTGCTCTGTGACGTCAGGGTCCGGGTCCGGCCTGCCGCTCATGGTACAGCGGACCCTGGCCAAGCAGGTCACGCTCTGTGAATGTGTCGGGAAGGTGATGACTTTAAATACCCTAAATTATAACCATTTCGATATGTTTAAAAAATTTTATAAGCCATTTTGGATGTCAATATTTTCGTCATAATCGTATATATCATCATACCCTAAATAACTAACAAATTAAAAGCATATCGATTTCTTAAAAAAAAAAAAACAAAACTTGACAACTCATTAAACCAAACTCTTTTAACATTGGCGTCATATTATATTGTTCTCACATATAATTTTGCAACGAAAACAGTGTAACCAATACTATTGTAAAAACCTATATGATGAAAAGAGTAACCGTGGAGTTTCTTGCCCGTTCTTCTCCATAGGAACTAACTTCTGACAATTCAAAAGTGCCTGTAAATGGTTTATTTAAAATAAATGATTTTGACAATTTTTAACCGGATTAATCGCGTGTATTGTTTTTCCTGACCTGAGTCCTCCTGCGACCACGAACGCTGCAAAGCGTTCGAAACGTCAGGAAAAACTAAAACCAATGATACACGCGATTAATCCTGTTAAAAATTATTTTATTATAATGTGTAGTGGTCGCGAAAGCCTTAGATATTACTAAATGATTTTGATTTGTTTAGTCATACCACGAGATATCGTGTTACCCAGTAACTGGGTTGTGGAGGTCAGATAGGCAGTCGCTCCATGTAAAATACAGGTATTAAGCTGCATCCGGTTTGACTGGAAGCCGACCCCAATGTAACGGAAAAGGCTACGCAGAATGATTGACACCATTTCAATTGACGTAATTTTGGTATTAGTCTGAAATCGCCAACCCGCAGTGAGCTAGCGTGGTGATTAAGCTCGTGCCTTCTCTGTATGAGAAGTGGCTCTTGCCCTGCAGTGGACAGTTATGGGCTGATTTACTTACCGACCGAATTGACCGCCATCTCCCCTGATGTTAAGCGATGATGCGGTCTACGATGGAGCACGCTTGCCTAGAAATATTACATTAATATACATCGAAAAATGACTTCACATCACATTTCCAAAAAGTCATGTCCGCCATCTTGATTTACGAACCGATAAAAATACTCTCAAATTGACTACATACATATTCACAATAGTAAAGTATAAATCATAAACTACATGTATGAGTGTGAGAGCGAAAGAGGCGTGTCAGAATCGTAGCAAATGGGAATCGATAGTCTCTGCCTACCCCAATGGGAAACAGGCGTGTAATGTCAAAATATCAGAAATCCTTCTTGTCTATCTGTGCCTTCGGTTGATACAAACTATCGCTCAAACTCATTCTTCCCTCGAACAATTAAGAAATTCAATGAATATGTTAAATTGGATAACATTGATCTTTTTTGTGTTACAACAAAACAATTTCGTCTAGTAGTGTATAAAAATTTCTTTTTTGTTTTTGTTCCGGCTAATCTCCGAAAGGGCTGGACCGATTCTGATAAGATTTTACTGGCAGATAGCTGACTATATAAGGAGTAACTTAGGCTTATTATAATTATATATATAATTATACGTGGGTGAATCCGTGGGGCACAGCTAATTAACAATAAAATCATCGTCCCCAGGGTCGCTACGGTGAAGTATGGCGCGGCAACTGGTACGCAGACAGTGTGGCAGTCAAGATATTCTTCTCGCGCGACGAGGCCAGCTGGCGGAGGGAGACAGAGATATACTCCACTGTACTGCTCAGGCACGAGAACATACTGGCTTACATTGGCAGTGACATGACCAGCAGAGGCAGCTGTACACAGGTGAGAAGCTTATACACGATTTAACATTTTATGTCAAGAATTAAGTGATAGAAAAAAATCTTCGCACTAATCGTAGGGACAATATAAATAAATAAAGGAAACTAAATGCAGATAAATATTTAAATTGATTTGTCTCGAATAAGTACCGAAAGGACTCAAACGGGGCAACAATAATTAAAGAAATTGATTGAATAGATGAACGGAGCTACCCGCGATCCTTGACATTCCGTGTCATCACTCTACCAACTGAGCTATCGTGTCGTTGTTCGAATCTATTGAATTTCAAGTTTCCTTGAATTTTAACTTAAATTTTCGTGCATTTGCTGTCATATAGCGGGTTAACAAAACAATGTTAGACCAAATCCTGCGTGAATAATGTCGTGGGCACAGATAATATATATAAAAAAATATACAACTTTTAAATTCTTATCGTTTGATTGATGAACAACCTGTTGTCAGAGTTGAAACCACCCGTAGGTCTCTGACATGGCTTTACACACCATCGAGAACATCTCTCAGGTGTTCTGGTTTCCTCACGATGTTTTCCTTCACCGTTTTAAGCAAGTGTTAATAAATTTATAATACACACATGACTCGAAAAGACAGTGGTGCGTGCCTTGGATTCAAACTCGCGACCTTTAACTTGCCCGTCGGCAGACATACCATTAGGCTATCACTGCTTCTTTACTGCACTTTTGAATTGTGTATTATTTTGTATCAACAGCTGTGGTTAATCACTCACTTCCACCCGCTGGGGTCGCTGTACGAACATCTGAACCGGACCACTTTAACCAGACATCAGATGATGGCCATCTGCCTATCCACCATCAATGGGCTACTGCATCTACACACAGAAATACACGGCACACAGGTAAATACAAGATTCTAGTATCTCTAGACACCATAAAATCAAGCAGGAGAGCATGCATGAAGCGGTTAATGAATAAAGAAGAAGCGAACCAAGTGTGTCAAAATCGTAGTAATTGGAAATCTATAGTCTCTGCGTACCCCATTGAGAAACAGGCGTGATTGTAAGCGATACCTTTGTGCTCAATTTAAATTTTTAATATAACATAGCATCATGCCTATATTCTCCGAAGGGGTAGGCAGAAGTGTACCTTCGGATGGGAAAAGTATAATTTATACATTGAATCCGCGTCAACTAAATTCGCTTCACTAGCGTCTATACACTTCCCTACTATGGAGTTTTGCATATAAAAAAAAAGTTAATGAAATAAGCTTTTATTTGGTATACAACACTTGTGATTCGTCGAATCGAGTGGTTACTATTAGGGATGAGATATACTTGCTAAATTAAATTAAATACCACAGCTTGCAAGTACGATTATATAAAAATACCAGGTTCGAAAACCAGGTATTAAAAACTTGTATTTGTTGGCCCTCGATTTAGTTTGTAGTTGAAAATACTTGCATAGGAAATTGATTTTTATGCTCATATAAATCAATAAAATATAAAATAAGAAGCAAAATCGTATTTGCAAATAATAAATACTTTGAACATGCTCCTTATTTATGAGGTAACAGGAATAAATTTTCTATGTAAGTATTTTCAACTCTGGACGCTGCCACGGCTAAGCGCCGCCACGGGCAGCGAAGAGCGCCGCCGAAATACTTGCATAGATTTTTGACTAGATTCGTATTACCTTATAAATAAAGAGCGTAATCGTATCAACGAAAAAATACTTGGAAATTCAAAGTATTTTTTTTGTTTTCAAGATCAATCTTTGTAAAGTATTAACGCATGCTTAGCGAACTCTAAAGTTATTATGTTAAATGGAAGAAGAGTACGGTCGCGAACAGGATTCCAACCTGCGCCTCCCGGATAAATACTCCAGGCGCTCTGACCACTAAGCCATCTCGACCTCTGCTCACCACGGCGAATTCTTCTTCCATATTTCAACTCGCCTTTTGGCGACGTCACTGCTATCAATTCAGTCCCTCTACAGGTGACCGAACTGACCGTATTTTCATTTTATTTGCAAATACGATTCTGCTACTTATTTATATGACGACATGGATCAATTTCCTATGCAAGTACTTTCAGCTCTGCCCGCAGCCTATAGCATAGCAAATACTTTCAGACTTGCAAGTTTTTTCCTCTCGTACCAAGGCGCCGCACTTCGAAGCAAAGCCCTGGTTTTAAAACGTGTTCGGGTAAATTAATTGCATACGTCTCATCTCTAGTTCCTGCACGAACGTGTTGGTTTGTATTTGTAGGTTTTCTTTGAGACGCCATTTTCCACGGCTGTGTTGAGTTAATAATATTTTATAGCCCGGTTAGTGGAGTGTACTATTAGGATAACATCAGAACCTGGCGCATGGATAACATTTGGTATGGCATAGCTAGATAGAAGGAGACCGTATCGGTGGCGGTTACCACCAACAACAGCATTCCCAATGAGGGTCGACGTGAGGCAGGCGGCCGGTCATAAAACATAGCCAAAACTTTAGCAGCATGCCAGATATAGGTTTGCTGCGCCGACCCTAAATAAATGTGAGAATGAGATTATAATATCATTGAAGAGGACAGTAAATGATAATAAGAAACTAATAGGAAATAAGCATTGGACTCTTACGTAAGTAATTCAATCAACAATTGGATCGTGTGTGCAGTAAATAGCTAGTTTTCAAATTACTAACGAGGATTCCTTATGACAAGTAAATTATGCCCACTATACCTACCTAATCAAGTATTCATCTTATTCTTCGTGTCGATGGTATAATATTTGGTTCCTTAGATTCACACTTGATGTGCCCAAAATGTTGCCACGTCGATGGAGTTATTAGTGGCTGTGTGTAGGTCACTCAATGTACAGGTGTTACGGCATAAATACAAATCTATATCTGTTTTAGTATATGTAACTATTCTGCATTGAGACTAAAAACATAACACAACATAACATAGCATCACGCCTGTATTCCCCGAAGGGGTAGGCAGAGGTGTACACAATAGGCATGATGACTGATTTTGAAATCTGCTTTTATAATAAGGGTACACGTCTACTATTTCCGAAAAACACATTATTTCAGCAATAAACTTAGTTGTAACGCAAATAACTGCATTTTAATCTATATATTTCAAATTATGCGCGAAAACGCTTGTGGGTGTCATGGCGTCCATTGTGACGTCACGACCCAGTATACATTGCATTGCTGCATACGCTGAAAGAAGAAAATCAACATTATTACATATTTCCTGTGTTAAAATGAATTCCAAATATTACAACGTGGTGTGCGGATCCTCTGTGCAAAAACACATCAATATAAACACCTAACAAATTGTTTGTTTATGTTCCAAACGAGAAAATAGTGCGAGATAAATGGCTAAAGCTCGCACGGCGAGACCTGAGACATCGAATTCGTCAATTTATTTTTGTGAAGACCACTTTAATGTAAGTAGTTCTATAGATTTAATAGGTGTGAACTCTTAAATCTTTGTGTGTGATTAAATACTTCAGCAATTAATTGAGGTTATGTTTGTTTTGGTCAGATATCGTTCTTGTTAACAATTTGGACATATCTTTTTTCAGCTACCAAATGATATGGAAAATTATATGCAGTATCATGTGATGGGATCAGTGACACAAGTGCGTATGAAACTAGGGTGTATGAATAATATGAATGCCAACCATACAGAAAAATGCTAACATCTGGCACTATAGAACGACCTTATATGTGTAAGAAACAAGATGATGGCTATTGTAGAATGTGAAAAGCAATTAGAAGAAAGTAATATGGTTCCAGAAAATGTAATTTACAAGAAATTTCATCTGGAAGTTCAGGTACACATGTTTTAAGATTTATATAGTTTCATGCTTTAATAACGGGTTGAATGCAACAAGAAACTTTAAAATGTTATTATGTACCTAATTAACTAAATAATGACACAAATTTGTAATTTATTAGCCTTTTTAATTTTATGATTAGATCAATATTTACTTAGTATAGTCATATCTACCTGTTTTTGTTTCAATGAAAATCTACAGGTAAATGAAGGTATATTTTGTATAATCTCTGGCACTCTTATCTGTTCTATCACCATTTAAATAAATATTGGAATATTTATTTCACTACCTATGTAAAGAAAGAAATACATATTGAAATAAGTTTCCTTTTACAGTTCAGCACAATCTTGAAGAACTTCAACAAGTAACACCAAAAACGATAGATAAATCATTTCAAGTACATGTGATTAAAACTTTCAAAGTAAAGCTAATCAAACAGAACAGTTGGTAAATCAGAATACATCACCATTTAAGCCACACCTGCACTCTGTCTCTACATCTCAAGTTCAAGACAAGAGTCAGTCTCAACCCATCAAGTTCCAATGTAAATGTTATAAGAAGAATGTTTAAAAAAAGAAGAACAAGCCGATATTGATACTTCTTATACTCCTTCTGTGACTCGGATAGAATCATCACCATCAACAGTCCCTTCAAATGCAATCTGCTTCTGACTGCAGCAAGATGATAAAAAACAAGAGGCTTTGAGGAGTTTGCTCAAAGTTCTTGATGATGTAATAACAATAACATGTGGTTTAATTAACTTACAAAACTTTTATTAAATAAATGAAACAAAACTGCATTTTTAGTTATTTCTCTGTACTTTCATATAACAATGGATATACATAGGATTTCCAGAATGTAATTACACTTAAGAAAATCTGACATATTCTTTATCAAATGTTACACATATAATTTCAACATGTTTATTGTTACGGTAATCAGAGTCGGCCACACAAAAATAACACTTTTTCCATCCACTCAAATATTTTGAACTCGCATCTGGGTGTAACATTTGTCTGTGGGTTTTCCATTTTTTTTATAATTCAGATAAGTTTTCTCACTCATTGGGCACTTAATTTCAACAATGCTATCTTGACAAATGCCATCAGGTGAACCAGCTATCATTGGATAGCTTTTTGATATCATGAGCCCAGAACACCAATTCTTTTTCTAGCACTGTTGGATTTGATGGTAAGATAGGGCTACCGTTTGACAAGTCCTTTGCTTTTATAAATTTCAGAGTATTGCTAACTCTGGATAGTTTAGACTTCAGCCAGTAACATTGTACTTCAGTACAGGATGGTTCTTCACTCCTGCGATGAACCCACATAAGGAGCGCTATGGCATGCTTGCAACCCTAAGGGCAAGCAGCAACACAATCGTGGCATTGAACAGATGTTACCTTTTCTTCATCTTCATCAACTGTCAATGTAACTGCATATAACTTTGCATGGACTTTATGCTCCGGGGAAATTTTCCCTTCACGTTTAAGTTGCACGATAGCCCTAGCATAATTCACCATATGTGATATGACGGTCTGGAAGACCTGAAATAAATAAAATTGATTAGACTAATAAACAAATACAGAAAGTGGACTTGGTGTTTAATAGATGTTGAATTTACGAGTGCGCATAGCTGTGGTAGGGTTTAGTAGATTGGTTTGTAAATTAACACATTATTACTTGTGAAGTTTTAAGAAATAGATACTTTTAAAGTAAAAATAGTATTAGTTTCGTTAGCTGCGAGTTAGTTAACCTCAAAAATAACCGACGAATTATGTTAAGATAAAACAGGCTTGTGTAAGTAGAATTTTACTTAGCAAAATAGATTAATAATAATGTACTTACAAGGACGTTTTCACATTCCGAAATTCAGATGAGCAAAAGTCTTTATTTATCGCAAGAAACTCTCCCAACATCAACAAATCAATTCTTGGCAAATTACTGCTATTTGCTTTAATAAAACCTTGTTCGATCGTTGATGATTCTTGAATGCTGGTATTTTAGGTACAAAACCACGAATAAACAACAAATTAACTAATATATTGATGTAGAAATCAATCGAAACGAATTTTTACAACGAAAATTCAAACAAATGTAAAGTGATGTTTACATTCCCGATGAGGCGTGACGTCATTCGCTGTGATTGGTGTTTCAGTTAACATGGCCGATTGCAGTATTTTATACTTTTATTTTATTGAAAATCTTATTAATCTTAATGTTTATATTAAAACTAGGTAATGTTTTAGAATCCTGTGTACATATATTTTTCTCTAAAACCATTAATTCCTTGATTCTTTAATACAGTCATCATGCCTATTGTGTACACCCACATTTCACCAATGCTGTTATTAAGTCCCATGTAATAAATAGGTGGTGAGCCTATTGCCATCAACCGGGCACATTTCCAAACTCCGGGCTGCTACTGAGAATTTCCTAACAGAAAAACTCAATAACACTTTGCCTGACCCGGGAATCGAACCCGAGACCTCCTGCTCCGCAGTCGCGCTACGGACCACTTAACCAACGAGGCATTGAGACTAGAATAAATAATTTATTTCTTTCTTTCATAAAGAGCAAGACGGTAGGTGAGACATTGTTTGTGGCTCCACTCCATTCTTACATCCCGTGGCTTTATAAATTACTAGCTGTGCCAGCGACTCCGACCGCGTGGATTTCGAAAATTAACAAAATGTCGTGTATGAACACAAATTCATAATAATTAACAAATGTTCGACGTGATTCTTTAATTTGGCATAACTTTTTAATTTATGAACCGATTGACATTTAACAAACGCTAAATGTTAAGTGAAGCTTACCACAATATATAAGTGGGAACCACAATTAAATCTGATAAGCCGTTTCTGAGATTAGCGTGCACAAACGCACAGACAAACAGACAAAGATTCTAATAATCATTGTTTTGGGTGCTATTTGTGTTGATAAAGGTCCCAATAATATTTTTTCTCATATATCTTCCATGTACAGACAGCGATCCGTTACATTTTTATTATATGTATTGATTACACACAGGTCATCCATTTGTTTTACAGGGCAAGCCAGCAATAGCCCATCGTGACATTAAAACCAAGAACATCCTCGTGAAGGTCAACGGGGAATGTTGTATAGCGGACCTGGGACTGGCCGTGACCCGACAACACGTGGCTGCCGGACTGCACCACAACCCTCGCCAGGGGACCAAGAGATATATGAGCCCCGAGATGCTGGACCAGAGGTAAGGTTCTTGTTGCAGTTTTATTTTATTATCACAACTAGCTTGGTGCATGCGTGACAAAAGGTACCATATCTACTTCTCCAAGATCAAATCTATCTCTATACCAAAATTCATCACAATTGGTTCAGTAGTTTAGGCGGTAAAATGTAACAAACTGAGTTATTTTCGGATTTATTATACTGATATGACAATGCCAATTTTTACCCGTGTCATATTCATTAAGGTATTATACCGTTGATACTGAACACGAATTTATAAAAAGATCGATGATAGAGCCAAACTCATAGCTGAACTCGAATTTGTATTACGCGTTATAGTCTACGGGGCCTGTCCAAAGTCCAAAGTATATAGCACTACGTGCTCTTGATTGTACCTCATTTATAACAAATAACTCTACTTGTAAGTCCTGACTCTACACTCTACAAGTTTAAGAAGTATAACTTAGCGGTTCATCATTGTCACACCAACTATTTCTAATGGATTTAAATGTTATATCACGTAATAGTTTCATGTAAATTAAACGGCCAGCCATACTTTTAAAGAGGACATCTTATCCTGAAAATTTCAGCTTTCTAGCATTATCCATACGGCCGCTAAGACGGTCCGAAAATAGACGAAACACTTCCAGCAAAGGTAAATGATAAATGATATTTATTTCTATAAATACATATCATTTATCATTTACTATAAGGTAGGTAGTGTCTGCTTTTTTCGGCTCGACACTACCGTGCCCCCAGATGTAAAACAATAAATTATGGAACTTAGGGTAACCAAGCCCGTTCCATCATTGGACATCCAAATGCACGGCAAGGCCACCTTTATATGCGTAAGCAATAATTAAAATGCGCACGAATCGTTTTGCTAATATGTAGTAATATTATGCCCCCCGCTAAAGAATAGAATTTCTTGCCGACGCGTTTCCCGATAGGCATAATTTGGTGGTCTTTAGGGCTCGAGTGAACGGTTATTGAGATTTTCGTTGGGCAAGCGTGTTCCACCGTCGACCGCACCATCTCCTAACATCAGGTTAGGTGACAGTGAACCGTAAGCCCATTAAGAACAAAAGAAAGAAATACACACCCAGAATTATTAACTGCAAAGTTAGTCGTGTCGGTTCGGTCACCTGTATAGGAACTGAATAGATAGCAATGACGTCGACAAAGGACGTGTTAAAATATGGATGAAGAATTCGCGGTGGTGAGCAGAAGTCGAGATGGCTGGAGCCTGGCCTGGAGTATTTATCCGGGAGGCGCAGGTTCGAATCCTGTTCACGACCGTATTCTTTTTCCATTTAACATAATAATTTTAGAGTTCGCTAAGCATGCGTTAATGCTTTTCAAAGATTTATCTTTAACACATCCAGAATTTATTTACTTATTTTTATCATTAATTATGTACTATGTAATGGTGTAACAACATGAATTAGTTTCATTTCGCCCGTCACCAGTATAAACGTGGAGTGCTTGGAGTCGTTCCTCCGCTGCGACGTGTACGCGCTGGCGCTGGTGCTGTGGGAGGTGTGCTCGCGCGTGGCGCCGGCGCACGACTACTGCGCGCCCTTCGCGGCGCTGGCGGCGCCCGACCCCAGCTTCGACGACATGCGCAAGATTGTGTGCGTGGACGCCGCCCGCCCCGACACACCCACTGACACACATCCCGTAAGTTATACTATATGTAACAAACACCCTGTTGCTCCTTGAAGTGTTATACATGTAGGCGTACTATTGATGAAAATCTACTCGAAAAATAATCAAGTAGTAGATAGTTATTTTTTATAACCAAAATATTTATAAAATCGATACATTGAAAAAAATGTTTTAAGTATTTGAATTTGGAACTAGTTATCTAACTAGCCTACGGCCGCATAGGTATGGCGGCGTCTTTGACAAGTTGCCGCACACGCCGCCAAAATTCTTCAAAGCACGCCGCCGTCTAGAGCAAATGCCGCTGCGCCGCCTTCAATGACTCGCGTGGCTAGCATAGCATGCATATTGAGCAAGTTCTCCTAAACCATCAAGTAGACATTTTGATAAATTCGTGTTTTAAGTATAGGAGTAACAGTGTTCCGTCTTGGTCAAAATTGAATTTATTTCGTATAGATATTTTATAGTTAATTTACACATGACTTAGTACCTTGAAACCCGGTTTCTTTTTATTACATTTTATTCACAAAAGCATGGCCTCATTATTTCTTCTTGGCAACAAAAAGTTCAAATTAAGTATTAGCATGGCCCATGTAATCTTGTTTCCCTCTTTTCAGGGTTTTTTTCAATTTACTTTTTCTTACTTATTTTCTATTTATTTGCTTTCATTTGAGACCCTTATTGTTATAAAAACAAAATGTTGTTTTTTTTAAAGAAAATTAAACGTGCACCAAATTTAGTATTTTTGTGTTCGTTATTTTCAGGACAAGATTTGTATTTATTGTCAGGATAAGGTTTGTATAAAAAAAAATAAAAAAAAATACGGTACGTAGTTCGCTGGGTCAGCTAGTTAAATATATTTTTTATAATATTAACCAATAAACTCATTGTTTCGCAGACAATGGTGGGCATGGCTAACCTAATGCGCGAATGTTGGCACCAGAACCCATCAGTTCGACTCCCCGCGCTACGCATCAAGAAGACGCTACTCAAGCTAGCTACCAACGACAACAGCATACGACTTAATGACGACAATGAAGTTTCCGTGTAGCATACAAGATACAAAAACTATAGTATCTACGTAAGTCTTGAAAAATATTTAGAAAGATCTAAACTGTATTATATGAGAAATGCCTAAAAAGATGCTAGGTACATTTAAGAAAACAGTCGATAAAAGTCATCATGAAAAGTTTTTATCTAGCTCAAATTATTTGCACTTATGAAATGAAAGAAGATGGTCATACGTTAAAATTCGGCAAGAAACTACAGAGCACTCCTATTATAACGTATTTGTTCACAATTGTCAATGAAAAAATTCGGAATTATTTATGACATTTGAACAGAAACCACCTGTTTCCAGGAAAGCCAGATGTTTAGGAAACATTTAATGCCATTAATCCCTATCGTCGTTATCTTTAATTTATAATAGGCTTTTTTTAATAATCTTTACACTTTTTACCCGTAAAATCCGTCGTAGCTTGCGGCAGCTTGTTATATAATTAGCAGATTTTTTATTTTATATTTCGGCTCTACTACGTACAATGATTATTTTTATTTCTGTTATATAATTTGTGTATATCACTGTTGATTCGATTTAGAATTTTTTGAACATACTTAATATACTCGAAATGGCGGGTGGCTTACGTAAATTAATTTCATGAAAAAAAAAAAACTTTTTGGTACTTTCAATGTCCCTTACCATAGATTGACTGGTATGGTTTTTACTGTAGAATGAAGATAGATTCTATCTCAGTCGCTGATCCCCACCACAGAATGCCATAAGACAATGCAGCTATGAAAGTATGGTATACCAAAGTGGGTTCTAGCTGTCTAATCTATATATTAATACGTGAATATTAAACTATGCACCAGATTTGATAAAGTCATTTGGTATAGAGCTTATAGAGGAGGAACTGAAGAAAACTGAAATGTTAGTGTAAAAAAAGACTGTCAAATTTGGACTACAGAGCTCCACTTGCTGTTTTAAAACTTCAAATGCAACAGAGCTTATCGTACTAGATAGGGCTGGGATATGAAGACTTCTCGAAGCTTCGAAAAACAATAATCTATGCGAGTACTGCACAAAGCAGCTGAACCCATTATAAATATGTTTCCAAATTAATATGCAAACATTAAAAAAAAAAGAATTTAAACTTAAAAATAAATCACAGAATTTCAACATGAATACTATAGTCTATCTTTCATATTTTTGTTGTTAGAAAAGGATGCCAATATATTAAGTTCAGCTTATTCTTTGCGCAGTCGTATTTTTTTTTGTGATATGGGCAACCTACCAGGTATAACGCCTGATGGTAACCGATTACCGCCGCACATAGACAGCCGCAACCCCAGAGGAGTCGCAAGTATGTTGCCGGCCTTTTAAAGGGTTTGTGTCTCCGGTACCCTCACTCACTCCGCGAAACACAACGCAAGCGTTGTTTCACGCCGGTTTCACTCCGCTCGAGTCGGCCCATTCGTGCCGAAGCATGGCTTTCCTACGGTTCAAATCGTATATCGGCTTCCCTCTAAGAGTAAAGTGCAACAATTTCAGAATAATCAACAATTAGATATAAAAAGGGTTGGTACAGTATAGCTTTACTATAAACTAAATAGGCTAAATATATAAATTGATGCTTATTATTTATAGCGTAGATATTTTATCACTAATTCGCCTGTAAGCGGCGGAGATATTATAATACTTATCTATAGTGAGAGACTTGGTATAATACAAAGTAAAGTTTTTAAAATAATTTGCATTACTTCATGTCTGTTTCTGATTTGGGTAAGCAGAGTAGATTAGTATTATTTTTTTGTAATTCCAGATATATTTCAAATTATATTATATAAGCTATTTAAAAGAACAAGTAATATAAATGATAGTGCACAATTAAAATGTAACGGATCGCTGTCTGTACATGTAAGATATATTATGAGAAAAAATATTATTGGGACCTTTATCAACGCAAATAGCACCCAAAACAATGATCGTTAGAATTTTTGTCTGTTTGTCTGTTTATCTGTGCGTTTGTGCACGCTAATTTCAGAAACGGCTTATCGGATTTAGATGTGGGTTTCACTAATATATTGTGGTAAGCTTCACTTAACATTCAGTGTTTGTTTCAATCGGTTCATAAATAAAAAAGTTATGCCAATTTAAAGAATCACGTCGAACATTTGTTATTAACAACATCCACGCGCTCCACGGGCACAGCTAGTAAAAAATAACATTAAATAATTTAAACTTACTATGTATAATACCAAGCAATTAGTTACTTAAACATGAAGTGCCGAATAGTAATTGTAATTAGATGTAATGATGTAAAAATATATAATAGTGTAAATAATATTAGTTTATGTAAAATTTTATTATTATGCTGTGGGTTTTGGTGGCATTTGTGTGAGTCTCGAAAGTGTCTCTAATGATTTCTTATAATTCGTGTGGTCGTTATTCTTCTCCTAAACGACTTGACCGATTTTGATGTTTTTTTTCTGCGTATGGGGTAACCTGAATGGTTTTTAGCCTTTGTTGGACCTGATAGGTGGCGCTGTGGTCGAGTTATAACGACGAAAATATTTAAAATAAATTTCCTATGGAGATTTTGGTCCCAACAGCCCCGACTGAAACTCCGTGACTCCGAGCTCCCTGGAGCACGGAGACCCTCAGATGAAAACGCTCACAGCGGTCACCAAGCTACAAATTGACCGTGTCAAGTGTTGCTTAACCTCAACGATCGTTTACCGACCACAAGTTGCAACTGATAGAGCTAAGCGAAAATGTGATTGCCATAACTACATGTTGTCAATAAAACCCACGGCTCCTATTATTTTTAAATAATTATACTCCATTTATTGTTATAGCATTAGAAAAGAGGCTTGTGGAAGCATTTTATTTCAAAAACGATTGACTGTCACAATTATAAAACGCCAAAATTAAAAAAACCCAGCTGACACACTAATTAAATGGATTGGGCAACAATTTAGATTTGGTAGAATTATAGTGAAATGAAAAAAGTTCGCGGTATCGTTCACACTAGTGTTGCCGAACTTTAAAATCAGTTACGCTGTCGATAGTGGAGGATGCATCAATATTATTAATAATAAGCAATAGTTTCGACAGTATTGGTCCCTATGAGTGAATTTACTATCGGTAGTGTTGTGTAGAAACTATCGATACTGTATATAGTCTTAAAATATAGGTTACTATCGATAATATTGTTAGTCTTTACTCATAACTATCGATAACATAAAAAAAAAGTTCATTTCAAAGACATATAACATTAACATTAATTAAAAGGAGATCCTCATTTAAGCAAGGAGTTGCTTGTGTTAGGAAACTCCGCACTATTGAGAGTAAATTCTCTCAAACTAACCAATCATATCGATATTATCTAAATATCGATACCATAGACTATCGAGAGTCGACATAAACGATATTTGTTATAAATGTTGATTTTATTTAAATTTCTTAATTATGTTAGTTGTAAGGATCCATTTTCAAACATAATTGTATTATTATTCTTGAATAAATAATCTTGAATCTTGACTATCGACTATCGATCGGCAACACTGATCAAAGTAGATCAGTCTTTCTTTGAGGAACAAAATGATTAACGCAATAAAAGTCACCTCATTTCAGAAGATAAATAGTTGTAATTATTATAATGAAGTTTGCCAGCTGGTATATAATTAGATTATGATACATTACATTTATGTTTATAGATTAATCCTTTAAACGCATTTGGAGCGAACTCTAAAGTTATACAATTTTCTGGGAAGAAAAATACTGTCGAAAGCAGGATTCGAACCTGCACCATATACTCCAGACGCTCTGAACACTAAACCATCTCGACTGGGGTCGTGAGCAGGATATTTATCCGGGAGGCGCAGGTGCGAATCCTGCTCAAGATCATAATATTCATTCCAGAAAAAATTTATTGTATTGTATTATAAAATGTGTCTTAAAACGTTTTTTTTTTAACTTCTGTCTAATGCTATTTTTTTAATGGAGTATTTACAGTTTGTGTAAGCCAGTCCCGGCTCTAACAGCTTCAAGCCATGTACAACAAAATTGAGTTGCCATATTGTTTCCATGTAATACACCGAGTATTTAGCATTTGTTTGTTCTAAGATATTATTGTTTCTGCAGTCTGTTGACACATATATTAATTAATTATATTGATAATGGTGTCATTTAATTGGTGAAGCCTAACTGAAATAAATTTAGGGCATTACTGTCTTTTACCAACTTATTTTGTGAGCAAGACGGGACTACTTAACATTGTTATGTTCCAACATCATGCCTGTATTCCTCGAAGGGCCTAGGTTTACACAATTGTACACCCACATTTCACAACAGAAAAACTTAACAACGCTTCGGCCGCCCAATAACACTTCGCTCGACCTGGGAATCGAACCCAAGATTTTATACTCAGCAGTAGCACTTGGGGCCACTAGACCAACGAGGCAAGCGGAAGTGGACAAAGTAAGAGATGTCTAATTCAAATTTAAGCACGCCAATATAAAAAATTTCGTTAACACATTTTTTGCGTCACAAAAATTTGAGACGTCAAACAAAAATTTTATGGATATTGTTGGTTTACTTTATTGCATTTTAATTCGCTCTTATAGGAACGGTTAGTAAATGACAGCAATGCTCTATTTCTCTCATTTAGTTAAGTTTGCGACATTAGAATTGACGCCATTATCTGTTTTAGTTAAGTGACGAAATTATTGTGCTTGTTAATGGTGTTCAAGATGTGGATGATTTTGAAGTCTGTTTTTTTTTTAATATACGTAATAATTACGAAACGGATAGTGTATGTCTTGTAGTATTAAATACAATTCTTATGAATTATTTTTGTGTTATATTTCGTATTTTGAACAACATTTTCAAGTAATAGAAGCTTTATCGAAAGAAAAATTTAAGAATCTCTGTTTATATTAAGAGGAAAAACGTAAAAATTAACAATAACTCACTTGTTGATTACTACACTGTAATTAGTAATAAAGGTTAGATGTAAGTTGTACCACGGAGTAGTATGAATGGAGTGGTAATGATAGTACGAACTGTTGTGCCTCGCCACACGTTATCCACCAATCAGGAACCAGTTATGACGTGCCTTGGTTAGGTTAGCCAATTACAGCGTTCCTTTATTATAAAGTACTGAAAAACGTGATTGTTGGGAAAAATATTAAATGGAGGCACTGTAAAAAGTCATGTAAAGTTCCAATGGCCTTTCCTCTCATCTCAGGCGATCAAACAACTAGATTTTTAATTAAAATCATTACCACACCTTTTCGGTCACTGTGATTGTACAAAGAATATTACTCCATACTTACTACTCTGTGGAGTTTATGTATAAGGGTTACAGAAAGAGGCATTTAACTCCGTTCCTTCAACAAATACTCGATAAGACAATAAGGAAACTTAACCATTCAGATGGAAATGGTATTCTGATATATTTATGAAACAATACGAGAGAGATGTCAGTACATATTGAGAGATGAATGGCAAAGGGTGCGAGCGACATTTTTGTAATATATAAAATGTTTCTACATGCTGTTTTTACCAGACTGGCCAAGAGTGTTATGTTTTTTAACATTTATTTTTGTAATGTCCACTAATATCTCGTTTAAGAAATAACCTTTCAACCCTCGATATGGATAATGACGACTAAGGTCCTTTGGGGCCGACCATTAATAACGTGAGGCTCGCAAGGGGGGGGGGGGGAGGGTGTTTGGCAAAAATCACGAAATATCACAAGCGGGGAGGGTGGTGTAGTAAGATATCACGTGTGTTTATTTTCTGTATTTAAAGATAATATTCAAAAAAAAAGTTTCTTTGTAGGTACTAAACATACACGTGATTTTAGGTGGGGGTGGGGGGTTAGTCTTAAACCTCACCACGTATCACCAAGGGGGAGGGGGGTTAAAAATGCTAAAAAAACATCACGTGATTAATGGATGGCTCCTTTTAACACCTCCAGACCTGACGCGTGTTGAGTCAAATCATTTCTCTTAGTGTCTTGAAGAAAAAAATCTCTATAATCCTGATAAATTAAATATTGCTCATGTCGTGTACAAAATCGATCATGCAGCATATGCTAATTCTGATTTAAAGTTAATGTTACCTGCCAAATGCCTAACAATTACGTATTATGTTGGAGAAAATTATTTTATGGAGCTATTTCTATTCAATGATCATTATTACACATGCTCTTGAATGGGTTTCAAACGTTCTTAAAACCCGAATCGACTCACCCAGCCCTGCTAGCCCCCTAAGAATAAAAATCGCGTCATGTCAGGTGTTCATAATTAAGTTCATGGAAAATAATGCGATTTGATTTTACTCTAAACGCGTCTTCTCGCGCCGTTCGTGCCTTTTTTATTCTTGTTAGACATTTGACAGGTAATTAATAATATTTATACAGGATTTCCTTCAGTTTTTTTATACAAAAGTAGTCATATAATACTAGTTGACGAGTTCTGTATAACTATTGTGTTCAGGTATTGTAAATATATAGCGTAGTGTAAAAGTAAGTATGTCTTATGATAGACGCGATGCGTCGCAGTTATGAAGAGAAATAAATATTTGTCTTAATATATGATTTTTATTATAACCCAACCGCTATTACCCAATACCAAAGATAACTTGCAATCGAAAACAGTACAAATAGTATCACGCCTTTATTCATCGCAGGGGTGGGCAGAGATTAGTTGTACACCCTCATTTCACTAATGCTGTTATTAAGTCCCATGTAATAGGTGGTGAGCCTATTGCCATCTACCGGGCACAATTCTGGCTGCTATTGAGAATTTCCTATTAGAAACAACCAATAACATTGCCTGACCTGGGAATCGAACCGAGGGCCTCATTCTCACTAATCGCGCTTGGGACCACTGGACCAATGAGGCAGTCGAGCAGTTACTATTAATACTTACTAATAAATTGAAGAGGTCAGCAAAATCCGAGGACATGATAAAATCACCTCACTTGGTTCAACTTGGTAAGTCCGTTCATAGATGGCGCTACTTGTAGATATTCTTGTTACTCTATGAACTCGAGTATATTAATTCTCGCAAGAACCCTAACGTCTATGGGCGCTGGGAGCAGGGTTTAAGGAAATGCATTTACACCCCCTGATATAGAAGTAAAAACAAGAATTCAGAAGAGATCAAAATGGCTTGGTTGGCATAGGGACTGAAGTATTTACATGGAAGATATTGGCGTCAATTCTAATTTAGCAAACTATACATTTACTCGTAGAACATTCACGTCTTTTACCACGGATCTGAAAAAATTACGGATGTAACCTTGACTTCATAAGCGAAGCATAGACTACGCACACACATGCAGCGTATTTAATGCACTCCGCGTCCATATTTAAGGCACTGACTACTCCACATATTTTCACATTTCTCATGCATAATAGAAATCGCCGCAATTGGCTCCGCCACTGCGGCCACAGCTCCACTAACATTTTTGTTAAAATACTCAGCCAAATTTGCTATAATTAAGTGTAACAAAAAGAAACCACATTAATTTAAGACATTTATTATAAATTAATATAATAAAAAGCATACAAGACAATAACTTAAGCTAAGAAATGCACAAGTTGGTACGTTTCTTATAAAGTTTCCACTTAATCTAATTAGTGTTCATAGTCAAATAAAACAGACTTCGAATAATACTATATCATTCAAATAAAATTTAATATAATTCATAATATGATTGCACATGAAGCGTCAATAGCGTTGACGGGTCAGTGCATCTCTGCTGAATTCGGAAAACGTTCGATGGCCCAGACGGCTTTGGTAATACATAAATGCAGGAGACTTAGCCTCTATAATTATTACGTACGGAAACATACAAAAATTGGTACAAAACGGGTCCGGCTAGGAAAGGGTTGAGGTCCCTTAAATAACTGTAAATTAGAATCTACCACGACACAGGAATAGGGCACACTTTTACTAATTTAAAGATTCCACTCCTGAAAATATATAATGCAAAAATACGGTCTAATTGTCTGTGTGGTGGTAGGACTTACAGCACGTTAATACTAAGACTTAGTAAGGCATGTCGCACGGCGGCGCCTAGTCGTGGTGCTCGTCCTGCGCCAGCTCCTCCATGTCCTCCTGGTCGAACTCCGTGTCGTCCTCGGCCGTCGCCTCCTGGTACTGCTGGTATTCCGACACCAAGTCGTTTACGTTGCTCTCGGCTTCATTAAACTCCATCTCGTCCATACCCTCACCAGTGTACCAATGCAAGAAAGCCTTGCGCCTGAACATAGCGGAGAACTGCTCAGATATTCTCTTGAACAGCTCCTGAATAGCTGTCGTGTTACCAATAAACGTAGACGACATTTTCAAGCCTTTGGGCGGGATGTCGCACACAGCAGTCTTAACATTGTTCGGGATCCATTCTACGAAGAAGCTACTGTTCTTGTTCTGAATTGAGAGCATCTGTTCGTCGACCTCCTTCATGGACATGCGTCCACGGAAGATGGCGGCCACGGTCAGGTAACGGCCGTGGCGTGGGTCGCACGCCGCCATCATGTTCTTGGCGTCGAACATCTGTTGTGTCAGTTCGGGCACGGTGAGGGCGCGATACTGCTGGCTGCCGCGTGATGTCAGGGGAGCGAAGCCGGGCATGAAGAAGTGGAGACGCGGGAACGGCACCATGTTGACCGCCAGCTTGCGGAGATCCGCATTCAGCTGACCAGGGAACCGTAGACACGTCGTCACACCGGACATGGTCAGCGATACCAGGTGGTTGAGGTCGCCGTACGTGGGGTTGGGTACTTTGAGGGTTCTGTAGCAAATGTCGTAGAGAGCTTCGTTGTCTATGCAGTAAGTTTCATCTGTGTTTTCGACTAGTTGATGAATAGAGAGCACTGCGTTGTAGGGTTCCACCACTGTGTCTGATACTTTGGGCGAGGGCACCACTGAGTATGTGTTCATGATTCTGTCGGGGTATTCCTCTCTGATTTTGGAGATGAGGAGTGTGCCCATACCGGAGCCGGTGCCGCCGCCGAGCGAGTGTGTGAGTTGGAATCCTTGCAGGCAATCGCAGTTCTCGCATTCTTTGCGGACTACATCGAGCACTGCGTCGACGAGTTCGGCGCCCTCGGTGTAGTGTCCCTTGGCCCAGTTGTTGCCGGCGCCGGACTGTCCGAATACGAAGTTGTCCGGCCGGAAGAGCTGGCCGTATGCACCTGAGCGGACGGCGTCCATGGTGCCCGGCTCGAGGTCGAGGAGGATGGCGCGGGGGACGTACTTGCCCCCGTTCTCCGCCGTCGCAACTGTGGACAATTAACACAATCGTTAGCTTTTTTGTGTTACGAAGGAATAAGGATTTGTTGTTTACGGCAGGTGTGTATATAAAAATTCTCATTGCTGTTTCAAACATTTATAGATAGATCGGTTAGGTACAGAATAAAAATCCGACGAGTTTTTAGGCGTTCAGAGCAGGTGGAACATAATACGTAAACTGTTAAAATCATAATCCTTCCCTTTGGCTTTGACGTAGTCGGGTAAAACAGTTTTTTTACATGCTGAACCAAAATTCGCGCATTTTTTGCTAACCAATCCACCTGAACAACTTGAATTGCACTTGTAATGTATAAGCTACTAAATCGCAACTTAGACAATGAACATCGGTCACAGTCGGCGGTTCCAAGCGAGGTCATTCACACCAGTTATCTCAACTTGAACTTAAGTTATAACTTAACAAAGAGCGCTTTGTTCGTCGATGATCATTGAAATCAGTCAGAGGCCTGAAAGTCTGACAACCAGTCATACCACGGGATATCGTATTACCCAGTTACTGGGTAGTGGAGGTCAGATAGGCAGTCGCTCCATGTAAAATACTGGTATTAAGCTGCATCCGGTTTGACTGGAAGCCGACCCCAATGTAATTGGGAAAAGGCTAGGCAGAATAGGGGGAATCTTGTTGTCAACATGCAACGATTTCTGAGTTCCGTTGTTCAATAAAGACAAACTTCTTGAAGAAAAGAACACAACTAGGTTAGAAGGAAGAAATAAAGAAATTAAGTTTATTAAACCACAATTCCACGTGTTAAGTTACGTGGAACGGTGCAGTCAAGAGGGGTAGCAATATCTGCTAAAGAATAAACTATATCGGAAGGATTTTACGATTTAAACGTTTAGATATGAGTTTAACAACTGATAATAACCCAAATTCTCAATCGAAGAGTCAGAAAATATTAAAAAATATCCTTTCTGTCCGGTCTGGTCCCAAGTTATTTGGGGTTGGCACAACATATTTTTCTCTCCCATTCTCCCTTATCAGTCGTCACTTTATCATTTAATCATAAGTAATGATAGTTACAATTGCCATATCAAAATCCAACTCATAATCTTCTAACCATTCTAAATTACAAAGCCGGCGATCAAAACAGCTGCTATAAAACAATAGTTGGGCAGCGCGGGCGCATCGAACTGTCGACTGTGGTCGGACAGTATGAATAATAACTGCTAACAGTAGTGGCACTGTTAGGCGGCGGTAGAGCGTGCGGCGTACCGCAAACTGATATACGTATCAAATTATGAAATTAGTGGAGAATGGATCGTAGGTTACCTATCGATTTCCTTGTCGAGAAGAATCCTAGTGACAATCATTAGTGCTACCTACTATTAGTAAATGGTCGTGATGTGTGCGTTCTTACGCCAAATTTTTAACCATGTCATGAGCTTTTCCTTGATGCGATCTAATATGTCTATTTAAATCAAAAACCAAATGCCGTACGCCGATTTTGATGAATTATATTTGTGTATTGTTTCTGGATGGTTTGGACACTGTAGATGACGCCGGAATCAGGTAGGGCAACGTCTGCCGGGCCCACTAGTTAAGAAAATTTAATCGAGATGCACAATAATTAATTATTGTTACTAATTAATTTTGTCTTGCAGAGAAAAAACAAGCATATTCGTCATGCTTGCTGAATCGGCAATTTATGACTATTAAGCCACGATATTTTACGACAACGCTTGTACGTAGATTAGTAAGGTCGAATATAAAATAGAATTAATCAGTCTCATTAAATACTACGGTCAAAGCCTGGTTCTAAAGAAATTCTTTATCAACCACCTTTGGGCTTACTCTTGAAAATAATCCGCTCAATTGAAATTAGAAATATGTCTGTTCGTACTTTTAAATGCCAAAATGTCTAATATATTATCATAGATTCGGGATATTATGAAGACAACATGCTTTAAAATTGAGGCAACTGTAATGTAAGTTAATTTATTTAAAAATTGCGCGTTCTTTTAAGGCGGCTATTTAATATTGGAACGGGATTGGAATTGGTATTAGTTTCAAAAGTAGCCCCACTTGTCACTGCGACATAAATGTACCAAAAATGCGCTTCTACAGAATTGACAGTAACAAAAATACATAACATTATTTTATCTGGCAATAAATTTTAAAGTATTTAAGTCCGTTTGAGTCGGATTAGACTAACATGAGGTCATTGCTCCGACACTATTTAAGTCAATCATAATGCCGGCTTTAATTGTTGTAAATCACTTAAATTGTTGGTATGTCAGACGTGACAGTTAGTGGGTTAACAGCAAGAATTGTGATGACTATTGTAATGCCTTCCGGGTGATGCAATATTGTTGACTAAGGAGTTGGTGAAAATCCAACAGTAATTGGGTCGTTAGTTAATTTTACTGTAAATACGTGAATAGTTTACTACTGCTCAAGACGATGACGTATCTTATGCATATAATAAAACAATTATTAATTGTTAATTATCTTCTAATTAAAGAACTCTTCGAGATCAAATAAGTTATTGTCATCACATTTTTATATTGAAAAACGGTTTCCATTCATTGCATGCAATCAATTAAACCATTATTTTATTACAGACATTTGTTATTATATTCGTAAGTAGGTATATTCAGTATTGTTCCTCGGATACCACGATAAACCGTCGGATTCGCTTATCTAATGAAGATCTATTTATGTCAGTTGTTACTTGTGACGGGTAGTCAGATGCCTGAAAGTCTGGCTCACAGTTTTACAGCAAGATATCGTGTTACCCAGTAACTGGGTATACCGTGTTACCACGTAACTGGGATATCGTGTTACCCAGTAACTGGGTATATAGTGTTACCTAGTAACTGAATGGTGGAGGTTACCTTTTACAAGTATAAAGCTACTTCTGGTTAGAATGGAAGCCGACCCCACCACAGTTGAGAAAAGGCTAATTAGAAAAAATAGTTAGAACCAATAAAAATATAAAATAATTAACTTCGTAAATCATACAATAATTTTCTCTAACAACATGAGCTGAGACAAAGATATTTTATAATAATTACTTGCTTATCAGAATCTGTCACCGCTTTATCGTTTTCACTAGACGTAAACTTTCTATTCCATTATTTATAATTGGAGTGAACGTATTAATCTAACACTTAATCTGTAACGAAAGAGACCGGCGCGGGCGCAGCGAGATAAAAATTTGCTTATTAAGATTTGGTGATAATATTTTTGTTTCATACAATATTGATGGAGGCACTAATGTAAAATTTATTTATATTTGATTTTTACAATGGTGCTAATTTGCTAGTGGATTGGTAAGTATGGACATTAATTTTCCTTTTACAGCAGTCGTATGATTGTGCGCTACCTGAAGCTGTAGTGGTTACGCAGGCGAGTTCAAACGGCGCATGCGCATAGTTGCTATTGCGCGAGTACTGGTAGTGCTTGTATTTGCAAAGGAATTGAGTTGTTTCTTTCAATAGAAGGATTATGTACAGAACAGTAAACTTAACTAAATAATGTGAGTTTAGCATTTCGGCAGTTTTGTCAGTCATTACCTACGTAACTGTTCCCAACTTTGGGGTTGGCTCAGCATGTCTTTTCCTACATATATCTCATCTCTACCAACAGTTATCTAAAAAAAAATATAATGTAAAATCATGAGCAGTGATAGCCTAGTGGTATGACCGTCGGTCTGACAAGTCAAAGGTCGCAATTTCGAATCCAAGCCACGCACCACTGACTTTTCGAAGTTATGTGCGTATTATTAATTAATTATCACTTGCTTAAAACGGTGAAGGAAAACATCGTGAGGAAACCAACACACCTGAGAGATATTCTCGATGGTGTGTAAAGCCGAAGAGACCAGGTGTTTTAAACTCTGACACTAGGTGGTTCATCAACCATACGATAAGAAAAAGACAAGTAATCCCAGTAGGCACTCCCTCTCTAGACATATCCTCTATCACACAATCTATCTACCGCTTCCTCTATTCTTATGATGATTCAAATTGATACTTATACCTTCCCCCGCTCTTCATTTCTCCGCATCACATAACCATACCTAATATAGCAGTACTAAGTAAGTACTCCTTAGAAATCGTAACAAGAATATTAACTGCATGTTTTTAAACCCTTACTACAATATTAGTGTGGAGTTACGACCTACTAGACCGAATAATGAGTAGATAATAACATGTTTTTATAAGTATAGAGGCCAGATGGTCACTTCACTCAGCACACCATCCATTGTCAACTTACTATCACTTTGGTGAAACTATCTAGAATCGAAGAGACAATGGAAAGCACAGGACTAACTCGGTACGGTAGATTCTTGATAAATAGGTTCATATATGATATTTTTTGTCATTGCTAGTTGAATAAATGGAAAATATTAAATTGATAGACTACTTTTGCCTTGTAAGACGGGACTCGTTTATTATTGTTGATTTTTAATTAAATAATTTTAATTGTGTCGTGGTGGCAGAGTGGTTACGGGCCCGCCTCCTGAGCCACAGGTTGTGGGTTCAAACCTGGCATGTACCAATGTGACTGTTTCAATGTCATATGTACTTTCTTAGTTCATCTAAGACATCACAGACATACGGTGAAGGAAATCATCGTGAGGAAACCTGGACTTGGTAGTTTGAAATCGCCAACCCGCAGTGAGCTAGCGTGGTGATTAAGCTCGTGCCTTCTCCGTATGAGAAGAGGCCCTTGCCCTGCAGTGGGACAGTTATGGGCTGTTTTTTTTTAATTGATAACAAATTTTTGGACTGTAGAAAATAGCCTCGAGATAGTATGATCATTCTTAATATCATGGAAGTTACGAACGGATCAATGAACATAGTTGTAACCGACAGAAGTAGTGTCAGAATTGTAGAAGGTTGAAATCAAGAATTTCTGCCTACGGCAAAGGGAAATAGGCGTGATTGTATTTATGTATAGCAATAAAAGTATATGGCTTTGTTTTTTGTAGGTACTTGTCGGTTGGTTTTTGTCTCAAAAAAAGTTTTATGACTTACAAATTCTATGACAGATGGCCAGTCACAACTTCTTCAGTATATTACAAAGTACTCTGTGGTCTCAACTTGGATTTGTGTACCCATAACTTTTTCCTATGAAACTGAAATCTGTAGCAGCCATTTAACACTGTTCGAACGCAGTGAAATCATCTTCTTGGTGATCCAGCTTAATAGCTTCTGAATTTATGTCTTCTATTATATTTATCTTTAAGACAGCAAAGAGTAGATATTAATATAAATGACGTTACATCTTTCGGGTCTTTAGATTACGATGGGCGTTCCTCAAGGCTCAATTCTCGGGCCTCTACTGTCCGTGACCTACATAGATGTTCTCCTGTGCTTCCTTACATAATTGTGTGGTGTTCATGTTCACATGTAATCAGAAAGTGAAAGATACTAACCAGAGGCCTCATTGTAATAGACGGAGATTCGTTCAAGCTGGAGGTCGCTGGTGCCGCGGTACACGCCTGTGGGGTCGATGCCGTGCTCTTCGGATATGATCTCCCAGAACTGAGGACAAAAGATATAGAACAATTAATATCAGCAGCTTAATGCAAAGTTAATATAGTTGAAGACGGAAAAACATGATTGTTAACTTTTATCAGTTATCCATTTAACGGGCTTAAGCATTAACGCATACGTAGCTAATAAAATAAAGTAAAAATATATTATGTTTAAGGACTGAATACAAATAATCATGGCGACGAAGTAACCAAGAAATACGTCTTAAAATTATGATGAATTCGGAGTGGTGAGGTCGACATGGCATGGTGGTTGCACCTGGAGTGTTTGCCGTAGCGCAGGTTTGAAGCCTGCCCGCGACCGTGTTTGTCTTTCCACAAAAAAATTATAACTTTTTACTTGTTATTTGAATTAATGAGTCGCCATGCTGATTTTATTCTTTAAGTTACAGACGACAATGTTAGTACATAGTACAATATATTTTCCAATAAACTAACTTGAATCAACCACGTTTAGACTTTTCATGCAAACAATTTTAGCCTTATTGGAAGTCAACCGCCAACATTTTTGACCGTTCTTAAGTTACAATTCTATATTTTTCTCATAGCGTAAACCAAAACATTCACACAACATATTATAGAAAACCCTAGTCATATAAATAACTTTAAACTTTTCAAGTCTTCCTCAAATCTCAAGTATTTTCAATCCCAATGGTTCTCGTCTCTCCCCTCCCCTCTTGTCATCGTTAATTTAAATCCGAACATCTGTCTGCGTAAAAGGGACATGTCTCGACTTGTCTTGTAGTTATTTCGCTCCAAATAAATAATGATTAGCGTGATAACATAAATAGTTTGATAAAAATGTCCGTTATTGTGTATTAGTCATCTCTCTAAATTAGGAAGGTCACAGTGCATTGTGTAGTGATAAAGCATTTGATAACGAAAACATTTTCTTTTTATTGGTCTTGTTCAATTATCGTTAAGTTCAAATAGATATTTATTTTTCTACTTATTGAAGTTTGAGAATGAGATTAACTTTTTGTGTTTCGTTTGAATCAATATTAGCTATAGTTGGGTCAACAGTATGTAAGAACCTAAATATCTTTGCCAAAGCTAAGTCGTTGGGTTAGAACGAATATGAAATAGGTAGATATTATAGCTAGTGTTGCCAGGTTGGCTATACTAAATTTCGGGACAGGAGGATAAAGGTATCGGGATTTATGTTTTAAAATCAGGACAGCAAAAAAGCACGATAATCGTTCGAACTTTTTAACCAAATTAAAATGATTTGCTTTATAATTAGAGATTGCCTCAAAGTCGGGACATCGGATGTCCCGATCAAGAGTAAATCGGGACGTGCCGCGCAAATCGGGATACCTGGCAACACTAATTATAGCTATTTTAGATTAAATTACTCCTCTTCTGTTATATTCGATGTTGTTAATAAGATGAATAATGCCTGTGTGCGCTTGCTTAATGATGATTTAATACAAGCAACCTAGGTTTTGTTTTTATACCACTAAGTGGACAATCAAGCGTACATGTCGGCTGGTGGTAAGCAATTACTGTAGCTTACTTGCAACACCACGTGCATCAATCGCGTGTTGCCAGCGGCGCTGTAAAAATCTTTTCGCGCCCTTTTTGGAGAACCACATGCTCTTTTACATTAATTCCTGTATTTCACCAAAAGTTAAACACTGGTATTAGTAAACACCATAAATAAAAGCTAACTTTAACGATGTTACGAGAAATTGTGTAGAGATAACGTAATGATAACGCACGGCCCAAACATTAACGTTTACACGCGTACCTCTAGGAAATGCATGTTTTGCTTGAATAGTGCTTTATTTTTGTACCTTCCATATCTTTCCTTTTCAATTGGTGATAAGTTGATAACGGACAGTTTAATAGTTATGTATCTAGTTACTTACTACAGTAACGTGTTATCGTACTGTTACCCATACTTTTATACCTTTGAACAAAACTGTCTATGGTTCTACATGTACTAAATCGGGATTATGAAAGAAAATAAATAATAAAAATGACGCATGAGCGAGCGAAGCGAGCTCGGGAGTTCCGTGCACCCCGACACGTTAGGGTAGGTTCAAAGAGTTTTGACCTTACAGACACAAAAATAGGAGCCCCGTAGACACAGCCGCGGAATTACAATTCAGAATAGTTATTTTTTTCTTGAGGGTTGACTCTCCATTTAATATACCTATACGATAAATAAATCTTTTTGACTGTAGATATGCCATTCTGCATTACGTCTAAACGTAGGTAGCAGTTTTGTTAAACGTATCGCAATGGCAATCCAGCTGAACGTTGTTCAGCTGTTTTATAAAACGGATCTGTTTGGTAAAACAGCTAGCAGTTTTGTAAAACAGCGGATTCTACCATCCATCTGTGACATATGTATCAGTGAATAAATCACTCAATAAGGTTCAAGTGCCAGCTTGCCCATGCACCCGTATGGCTGTATGCACCACTGACCAATTGCTTCCAATCAGACACTATTGACACTCCATTACCGACAATCGTCGCGCTGACAACTTTGAAGTAAATCATTGTTGTCTATGAATATATTAATTTATCATTTGGGTCATGGAAAAGACATTGCATATTTTTTTTATGTTGTGCGTACATTGCGTTGCCAGGCGTCCGGATAAAGCCGGATACAGTCAGGCTTTATTCGTTGGTGTCCGGCCAAATTAGACGGTGTCCGGCCTGTCTCGCTATTGTTAGGTTTTTTTTTTATTACATTAAGATATTTTATTAAATAATAATAATATTTTTTTAATTATAATTTTTTAATTTTCTATTTATTTCATTTGGAATGAAAAGAAAATTGTTATGTTATACTAAGGCTAAATAAATAAGGGTGTCCAGCCTTTTAACCCAAAGTCCGGCTAACGGGCTGGTCTGTCCGGCTTTCGGTTTTAATACCTGGCAGCCCTATGCGTACATATATTTTATCTCATTATGTATACCACAGAAGTCTCAGCTGCTGTATTAAGAGTCAGAGCAGTATATCTAGGAATGCATAGACCTTTCCCAGAAGGTCTCAATTCATTTATGCTCACGGATCTTGGCTATAAGCCATATTAGTTGGCAATAGGCCAAATCTTTGTGACATTTCCCTTAACCCTTTGACTCACTAATTAGCAGACACAATAGATTTTAATTGTTATGACGTACATAGTTATACGTGCGTGAGCTTACATGGGTTCATGTTATGATGGGCTTATTATTTTATGTGGAAATCAGAAGGAGTTTAGTATGTTTTTTTTTGTGGCTAACTCACTCCACTATATTCCAGGGTAGGCAGAGGTATACACAGTTGAACACCCACATTTTAGCAATACTGTTAATCATACCAATTAAGTCCAAGGTGCCTCGTTAGTCTAATGGTAACATTGCTCGATCTGGGAGTCGAACCTAAGACCTAATGCTCAGTAGCCACGCTGGCGTCCACTACGCGAATGGACAGTAACTTCACTACTTCTTTTAAGCTAAATATATTTGTGAATACGCGATCACTCTAATGACGTATATTACGTTAAACAATGGCTGTGTACCAAATGTGGAACACTACACAGGCAAAGGGTTTAAATTAATATTCAGCCAAATCAGACCACAATCTTCCATCTCTGCAATTATCTGTAACCTAAAACAGGTTACCAACTTGATCGATGTGTGCCTCAAATGACCCATCGCGTGTACTACCCTTATTATCGTAACGTCCGACGTCTACTACCGTTGACCCGCTGTTCATAAGTAATGACCTGAGTTTCGGCGGTACATAGCTAAGAGGACATTGACTTGGGATTGATTTTTATGTAATTTAGGACACCTTAGACCAATAATTGGATGTATAAATGGATTGAGAGCTAGATAATTTGGCCTACATAAAATTTCCCCTGTATCGAAACCCAGCGGTGTAAGGATGGTTCTTTTATCGAGACATTTATCGATTTTAATTATTATTTTCTAGGGAAACATTGAAATATAATAGACACGAGCAGGACTCGAACTCGTGTCATGATTTACCGTGTCATGGCCCTGCCACCTGAGTTATCGTGTCGTGCTAGCATCTATTAACCTTCTCGTCTTAAGGAGACGCCTGGCGATTTCTATTTAGCAATCATTTAAAGATAACTAGTACTTGACATAAGTTTTTATTTTTTTATTAAAACTGAGTCTACGTTTGGTCACCAACACGCCTGATGGTGAGCCTGTGTGTGGCCGAGGATAGAGAACGTACTTACATCCAGAATCTATTTACTCTTACTCTTTTAGTTGATGCAACTGCCCAGACCCGTCTCCCACAACGTTTGCACCGGCCTACATTCCGAAACACGACTAGGTCGCTTCACGGCATGGCGTCGTCCGGTAGGTGGTAACCAGCCGCGGCCGAAGCCTCGTACCAGAAAAGTTGTTGATAAAACGATAAAATTCTATACATTTTAACGTTTATCGACTCGACAAGTTTGTCGACAAAGATCCGCACTTGGACGCCAGAGCCGGAACAATCATCTTTATATTTGTAAATATATTTTCCATGCGTGAATCCCACCGGTAGCTCTCAGCGCAGCAGTCTATCTACATGCGTTAAATATTGTACTCATATGGCTTATTTAAATTTCGTTAAAATCTCCGCACCATTCAGGCATCCAAACAGTCGCATGACGGCGCGGTTGGCGCAGTGGTTGAGAGTTCGGCTACTGCGTTGCGTGTCGCGGGTTCGATTACCACACGGAGCAAATATTTGTACGTTCCACAGATAATTGGTCCGGGTCTGGGTGTGTGTGCATGTGAGATTATATGTCTGTAAACGCACCCACGATACAGGAAGAATTTCCTAGTGTGAGGAACTGAATATAAAAATAAAAAGTACAACAAAAAAAATCTTTACGTAGGCAGTTGGGTCCTAATATTAATAAGAACTTATTGAGATTTTAAAACGATATGCGAAATTGAAGGCCTTTATGATTCTTGTATCGCGTTCTAGAGAAAAGAAAATATTAAAGACATGACTTTATGCAACGCTTTAGATAATCTTGGACACTTTATTAGCAGCTGTCGTGGTGGACGGACATCTACAACTTGATTCAGCTTATCCTATGATTTTGTAACATTCAATATACCTAAATTGTAATTGCTGTGTACCTAATGTGACTAGCCACTAATCCCTAACTCAAAGTAAACGTGCTCTAAGTAGCAAATATCCTTAATGTTGGTTTTATTTGCTATGACCGCTAGAAGTGTGATTTTTGCAATAAAACGAACTCCTATGTTCATAATAGCCTAAATAATACTCAACTACAACCAACAAACAACATCCAGCATGCAAATTCTATAGCTCTAATCTAATCTATTCTATGGCATGCACTAAGCCCTCACTCCTCAGGAATGTTGTCATACCGCATACAATGTCCCTGCGACCTGCGTACTTCAGTAAACCGATAATATTTTTGCTGGGGAATTTAGTTTCGTCATTTCTTTCCAGATTTAACACTAGGAAGCGATGAACATAGCTATTATCACTTGCTTATAACGGTCAAGGAAAACATCGTGAGGAAACCAGCACACTTGAGAGATGTTCTCGATGGTGGTTAAAGCTATGTCAGAGACCTACGTGTGGTTTAAAATCTATCAATAGATCGATAGAAGAAGACATTATGACCTATATATGACTCGCGATGTTTTCCTTCACCGTTTTAAGCAAGTGATCATTAATTTATAATGCGCACATGACTTCGAAAAGACAGTGATGCGTGCTTTGGAACTTGCGACCTTTGAATTGTCAGTCCAACGGTCATACCACTAGGTTAGCAATTCTTCATAATTTAAGTACCTACCTACGTAGTTAATTTAAATGTGACCAAACGAAAAGTCAGCTAATTCTTTTATGTTTCAATTTAATACCTTCTTGCACAAATTAACAATCTCTATCTAGTACAATATTGATTTTCTAATTTGCAACCCCACTGGTTCGCGCTTCCCTACTTCCTAGTACCGATATCGAGTGCAATACTACCACTGGCGGGCTTCCCTAATTACCGGTATTGACCGCGAGTGGCGCCGGACAGTGCAGTCGATATGTATGTATGTCACTGCATGTGAAATTTGCTTTTAATTATAGAACAGCATCGGCCCTAAACACAATAAATACAAATAATTTTTTCAAACGTATTTTAACGCATTCCAAGCGATGAGTAACGTCACCATGTCCATAAAACGTAAAGTATTTATTAATGTGCAAGAAGTATTCGGAATACATAGTGAGTAGAGGCACTCGAAATTCTAATGACGCTTTTTATTGGCTAATAATAAGTAAGTATACTATTAAAAAAGCGTCATTCTTTGACAATAGGTCGAAGTGAAAGTGCGTTTTACTAGGTAGGTAAAGGTACATTATATTGACGGTTAAAATTTTTTAGTGAAATATTAATCATGATTACATCGTGTTAATGATTATATTATAATTAAGATTAATCTGTAATTTGATTAATTGATTGACCTGCTGAACTCAACATGTAACGAATCGTGAGAAGTAACGAAACGCAATTCATTTATCAACATGAGTTATTTTGAACTGGCATTTTCAATTAGTAATTTTCATAAAAGTGACAACGAATTACATCCATCTCGAAAGCTTGACCGAGCAAGACGATTTCCGAGAATTATTACAGTCTAACCGTAATATCATCGAGTACATCAAAGCTTACAACAACTAACGGTACAAAACATTTCATGGCAATCTAAAAGTCGTGATAATAAAAAGGTTACAGCCACAAATCAATAAAGAACATTAAAGTGAAAGTACAACCTGTCATACAATCTTTACAAAATATAAAAATTCCCATAAAATGAGAGAGCGAAAAGGCTGGCAACACCGTTGTAAAATGGCGAGCGCGCGAACCGTGCAGCCGCAGATAACAGTACCTCGACACTAAAAAGTTTAGTTAAAATTAATTGTGATGGCGCGATGACTCGTCGCGACGACGTAGGAAATGCATTAAGACGAAGATTACAGAAGTCAGATTAACATAAGTGGACTGATATAGCTGCAGCGATTTATGATTATGTACTTGTTGAGTTTATCATTTGAACTTCCTGATTTGCATTAACTTTGCCCTTAGCAAAATGAAAGCATAGGACATCGGCATTTATTATAATTTACTAAATAGTTATCTGCGGCATATTTGTTTACGGTCAGACTTCTACTGTGTACCTGATTTCTGCTTACCACTAGGGATAATTAAATAGACGAATTCAGTGCGTGTACGATCACATTCCAGCTAGGTGAATCCTCCCACAGAGATTTAAAGTAATCTTAATCTTAATGCAACACGCTCACTGCTTAGAATAATTTAGAACCATTTCCTAGACATTTATTTGTGATGGCATTCGAAGCTTATAGCTGATACCTTACAACTTTACAAGTTTAAATCTTTGATTTTAAAGCGTTCTAAATACCGACGCACAAAACTGTAACTTTTTTTGTTGCTCACCATCTTGGAGACGCTCTCCACTGCAATTTGAAAATAGAACGTAGTATTTTTTCTCTTATTGCATCGCGCGTTGGCCGTTGACATCAGACTGCATTTTATTTTCGGCCAGCCTCCGGGAGTGTTGCCATAAATGTTAGACTAAATATACCTTGTAAGATGACACTGGGCAGACTTAAATCCACATGCATATGTCTGGACGCTAAAATATTAATCGTGGGGTAGGTAATGAATATAAACTGCATGTAACGAAACATCTGAAGACTCGCACAGGATACAGAGGTATAAAAATAGCAAAATTACAGGTTGTCAGTTAACAGGAAACCCTAATTCCAGTTTCCTTTATTTCAACACAACCGGATGACAAGCAGCTGACGCGCATATTTCTTTATCTGCGCGTTAGTACTCGTAGGTATAAGACCTTTTTCGACAACGGAGATGGATCATTAAAAAATACTCCTTCCACCTTTAAATACCATTAAAAAGAAAAAGTAACGGCTATAAAAGGCTAAGATCACGTGTATGTTTAACAGTGTTCTGTGTACACATAAAAAATAAGAGCTAAAGGCACATTGAAAACAGATGTTGATGACGGAGTGAAAACGTTCGCGCACACTACAATTATAATTAAAATAACTTCAACATTTATCACTTACAAGATTGTAAAAAATAACAATAAAAATAAAAATAAAATATATGTACTGGCCTTTTCCAGATAAAACAAATTAACACTTGAAAAATACTAAAAAAGTAACTTTTGGTCGTGTTACTTATTTCATTCTTTGTTTTTGAGTTTCAAGTACCTACCGGTCCCTAACACTGACAGAGGGTTATGGAACTGAAAAGGCGTCGTTTCACCTCTTACTCTATAAGTGCCGAATTGAAAGAAAGGTTAGAAGAAAGTCACGACATTTCAGTCGGATTCCATAATTTGCTGAGTTATAATAAACTTTGGTTTTACTTTAGTTCATTGCTGAGTCTACAACTTTGCTTATTTGGTCTCCTACAGAACAGATCGGTTAAGATATATTGTCTATAAAATGCGAATAATAATCTTAAATTACTTTTCTGTTGAAATTACTGATATATTCTTAACTCGCATATACATGTAGCGAACTATTTCTGTTTTATAAATTTGAATATTTTTCACTTTTTTTCTGTCAAACTGTTCCTGCTGTATCAGTAGGATTAGATCATAATATGATTTATCCTTTACGCTTTTACTGTGTAATTTCTAAATGAGAATATATTTATTTGTACCTGCCAGTTATCTCAACCAATAAATATTTCTTTGACTAACGTACTACCTTCAAAGAAATATTTAATAATCTTACGGGTAAAACGTTGATTACACACCACTAACCATATATGAACGTTAAACGTGGACGTCGGCTTATTTTTAAAATATAAAATATAAACAACTTCGACCGAGTGTTGAAACATGCTGAATGTAAACATTCTTTAGCCATTTGTTTCGAGTGAGAAAAAAAGTAACGGAAGCCGCCATAATGAAATTTAAAGCGGGATTAAGTAAGAGAGAGATATTTTGTTTTTATTGTTTCATCGTTAGTCGTTTTTATTTAAAATACTCTAATACCTGAGGACAGCTCTTATAAAAACTACGATAAAACGAACCACGTCTGTGAAAAACAAATATTAAAATTAAACACATATACATATTAAAAATTATTTATCAGCCTGGGCTTCCGCGGACACAATTGTACTTGTGTTCCAATCATCAAAAATTCTAAGTCTATGGTCTCTATATACCTAATCGCTTTCGTTTACGCATTTATTGAACTAATTAAATTAATAAGCTTCGGTAGGTAATTACGGCATTTAACAAAACAGGACAATTTAAATAATAACTATCAGTACAATTATATTGTGAATGTATTTATTTATTTATGGTATAGCAACTTATTTATGATATACCAGACATAAAAATAAATATAATGTACCTACCTAACTACTCATCAATTAGGTACATTATTTTCCCCATAGACACAAATTAAAATTATAATTATAATCTATAGGAATGTTATTAACGTTGCTCATTGGATCAATCACTATCTCCTACTCTAATTAACATTATAATAATTTACCATTGTATGCACGTAGGTATTTCAATTAATATAGAATATTCTACAATTAGATTACCCTACACCTTACACCTAATATACATTTTAATCATTGTAGAATAATCTGTGTGAATCATACTGTGTTTGTCCGACTACAATGTAACTGCCATGTATAAAACCTAAACCCGAGAACGCTGGTACCCATAACACAAGTTAAATCTTACCTTGGGTACCAGAGTTTATCGAAACACTCGTTTAATAGAGTTGTATTGTAATTAGACTGTAAATCTTATACTTAAGAAGTGTTCTTTTAACAACATTATTTGGATATAAAAAAATATTATAAATATTATATTATTCCGAGGCACAGAGAGGTATCGGTATGAAATGATAGTCACCCATCTACAGACCGACTGCGGCGAGCACAGCTTAACCTCGATCGCTCGATCTGTGCGTCTGTTACTTAGCCACGAGCCCCTCTACATATTTTTATAAAAATCGATTGCCACAAGTGTGAAATATCATTATCACATGAAGTTCGATCGATTTGGGTGATTTATTATTTGTGTTCGTAATGGCCAGGACAAGGTTGGCATGAAAGAAAAAATCGGAAAATCATCCGGAAAAGTCGGAAAATTGTTTTGTATTTTTGTATAAATTGTCAACTTTGACAAATAAAACAAAAAAATCTGAGTTTATAACAATTATTAAACTACTCTGACTCTTTTAATCATCAGTATTATCCCTGCTTACAACATATACGACGAAGCATGAAGATATATCACGAATAGCTAGTTAGGTACGAACGCAGACAGATAGATTAGCGATTACTCAGCGGCGCGGGAGCAACGACCCCCGACAGTGCAGGAAAAAATTTAATCGCGTATTGTAATTGTTCAGTTGGCAGAATTGGGGTAGACCATGAAGGGTAATTGTTGGTAATTAAATAAGAAACAAAAAGATAAGATTTTTTATTTATTAGCCTTCTAGAAACATTAAAATTCAGATGCAATGTGTTTCTATGAATTGTCTGGCTGCAAATCATCGACTTTTTAACAAACGACTAACAAGAGCGACTGGTGTACTAAACTAGGAGATCACGGGATCTAGTTCCGATGGCGATCTGTTATTACCAGGTCGGATCAAACTCATGACAAAGAGATTCCCTTCCTTGCAGGAATATTGTGTTATTAAAATAAATAGTTACTTACTGTGAGAACTATTCTGCTGAGTCACCATCTGCACAAGGTCACAAGTGGCTGTCATGCCGAAAATTAGGCTTACTGACAATATTGGAGAAGGGTAATCGGCCTACGCAAATTTATCTACTATAGCAATATAACTACTATAGGATTTAAGAAAGGTAAAATCTTTATAACACCGGGAAATTCAAAATGTACTTCCTACAAGTTTTTTTTTTATATGAATGGCGACTAAGTCTTTTAAGACTATTCGGCCAGCGTCATGTTGTGCAAGTGTTTATGTTAATAAAAAAATACAACAGTAAAAAATATTTATTTGCAGAATAATAATAAATCATTATCTATGATCAAATATTTGCGTACAATTCTAACTTAGAGACTTGTATTGGTGACTTTAGTTTACCAATGGCAAAGTCAATCTCTCAGACACTGCGCCAACGACTTTTGAAATCATAGTAATATTTAGATTTTTTTCTGTCAATTCGTACACCAAAATGGATTCTTGAATAGCTTACCCATTCAAGAATCCTTATCATTTTGGCCTATGACCAGCTAATTCGTATTTACACGAGGAACAGCATTGAGTTCTCAGGTTCCTGCCCAGTCCCTGAATGAGCCATATTATTCAATTAAAGAATTACTACGCACCACCACTCAAGATCATCAGTTTGACTTTGACAATTGTTGGTTACCTTGAAAGTCATATCAAGTTAGTCATTTTTTGAAGAATCTTTGGATAGAGATGTAATGATACATAGTATTCTCCGAAAAGGTAGGCAGAGTCGCACACAGTTCTACAACCAGATTTCACCAATTATAAAGTCCCTATTGTCACCTACAGGGCGCGTTTCCAAACTTAGGGCTGGTATTAAGAATTTTTCTAAAGGAATTTCCCAGTAACACTCGGCCGACCCGGATTACCACACGCCAGAATAAAGGTTCGAAACGTCAACTAGCGTTTCTAATACACAGCGGTCACTTCATAAGTAGGTACAGGAATATTGAGAGGAAAATGGGTGTCTCGCACAAACCATTGTAGTAAAGATAAACTAAAATATATTACATTATTCTATTTATAATAATTATATTAGAATAACGTCCCGCATTCATGACAGACGACGCGCGACGTTTCTATTTACTTTTATTTTTGAAACATGCGTTTTGCGTTAAACGAAATGTCACATGTGGTATTAAAATTAGTGCTGGGGATAATGACCCACGTTTATCCTTTGTATAAAGAACTGCCCAATGATGCAGTTCTTTATCAACGGGTCTAGTGACCGCAAGCATGGCTGTTGAGCGTGAGGTCCTGGGTTCGATTCCCGGGTCGGGCAGTCTTTTTCTGTTAGGAAATTCTAAGTAGCAGCCTGGAGTAAGAAAGTTGGCTGTGTGACACCCCGTGCTTCGGAGCACGTAAAGCCGTCTGCGTCCTGTGCCTGATCTATCTCCGGTCGTGTCGGATTGCCGTCCCATCGGACTAAGCGAGTGAAAGAAGAGGGAGTGCACCTGTGTTTGCGCTTGCGGTTTTCTCATGATACTGTTATCAAATTCCGTGTAATAATTAGTGAGCTTACTGCCATCTACGGTACAATTCTAAACTCCGGGCAATTATAAAGACTTTCCTAACAGAAAATCTCAATAACACTGCCCGACCTGTGATTCGAACTCAAGACCTCAGCTCAGCAGTCAGAGAACTCTCGGCTCAGCAGTTGCGCTTGGAATTACAAAAGTACATTTAAAACCAATACACTTTGTTTCTGTACATTTTGTATACCTAAATATAAATGTGAATCATATATAAATTACAAAATTTCAATGAGACTGAGTTATGACTATTTTTGCCAAACTCTATTCAATTCTTTTTAAGAAACTCGACGAATGACTAAGTTGAGTTAAGAAAGTTTTGTCTCCATTCTGTTCACAGAAATGTACCTAAAGTCAACTGCACGTCCACGGTAACAATTTGACATTAACAACGTATTTATGCTGTAGTATAAATAAAAATATAAGGACGGTTCTCGTAGTGCAACTGTTACCACTGACGTGTGGTTGACCATGCCTATCACAATTTTATGAATCACAATAATGTCTGAGACAGTTAAGTAATAAGTTGCTAATAACCTGAGTTAATAATTTAGGTTAATAGTTAGGTATTTATTTTAGGAGTAAAGGAAGACCGAGGAAGCGATGAATGGATTGTGTGAAAGATAATATGGCTAGAAAAGTAGAGAGGGAGAGTGAGGTAACGGCTGATATAGAGGTATAAAGATACATAAGCTCACGCTTTTTTCCCGTGGGGGTAGGCAGTAACTTTAGCCTCAGCTACACTATGCTCCTCGCGTTGCTCATCGCACTGGCGCGCATATTGGCTTAGCAGCCACACACTCCCCTACTCGCGACATTCATCGCGTTGCTCCACATTCAAGTATTCGCCTTGCAATGGACGACAATGACATTATATAAGCGCGCGAATCCGAATCAAGATCGAAGCTTACATTTTGTGGAAAGAAACTTCCGACAAAAATGGATCGCCGGGCAGGACGAGCGGCATGACGAGTAACGCAGCCACACTACGTCTCTGTCCACTTCCCTCGCTATTTCTCTCACCACTCGTCGAGTGTGTGGCTGCCGGGATAGAAATACGACCCCTACACACGCCTGCTACGATTCCTACATATGTTTTTTGCTTCGTCCACGTTCATACTTTTCACTAATATCAGTGTATATCCTTGTAGGTCGTCTTCCGGCATTTCCGCTTACACCTGCCTCATAGATTGCTCCATGATAGAAGCCACCTTTTGTTAATAGTCTCTCATTACGTGTACCTTAATTTACTCATAGTAGAAGAAAAAGTCGTGCTGTGTCGACCCCAAATAAATTGGGATAAGAGCCCGGGATCTCGGTAAAGGGTAGAGTAGGACCGTGTGGAGGAGGCCTTCAGCATCCATTAAGGATTTTCCACACTGTACAATAAAGGACAAAGAATTCACGGCGGTGAGCAGAGGTCGAGATGGCTTAGTGGTCAGAGCGCCTGGAGTATTTATCCGGGAAGAGTAGGCTCGAATCCTGCTCGCGACCGTATTCTTTTTCCACAATAATTTAAAACTTTAAGGTTCGCAAAGCATGCGTTTAATGCTATTCAAAAATGTATCTGAACATAATGTCAAATTTGATGTTTGAAATAGACAAATGTGTCGCCAAAAAGAACCATGCTCGCACCGCAGATTTGGTTACACAATAAGGTAGCTAACATAACACAAAGCGTAGTATGTTTAGTCAAAATATTTTGAATATGTATTGAGCTACCCAGCAAAATTGCTGGTTTTCCTGTAGATACATTAATAGATACGTCGTTTGAGGAAATATATTGCACGTTAGTTGTAATATAAAACTGCGTATACTGTAGTAGGAATTATTATTTTGATATATGGACAAAATATTGACAAATGACTGCCTCGTTGGTCTAGCAGTCGCAAGCGCGGCTGCTGAGCGTGAGGTCCTGGGTTCGATTCCCAGGTCAAGCAAGGTGTTATTGGGTTTTTAGTTAGGAAATTCTCAGTAGCAGCCCGGAGTCTGGAAGTTGGTGGTGTGACATCCCCGTGCTTCGGAGAGCACGTAAAGCCGTCGGTCCTGCGCCTGATCTCTCTCCAGTCGTGTCGGATTGCCGTCCCATGGGAATATGAGAGTGAAGGAAGAGGTAGTGTACCTGTGTTTGCGCATACACTTGTGCACTATAATATCTCCTGCGTACTTGGCTAATCTCCGTGGAGATAGGACGCCGTAGCCGGAATACGGTCGGCAGGAGTATTATTATTATTATATGGACAAAATACCAATTTTAATACCACAAATTAGAAAAAAAGACAGCACATTTGTTAACTAAAATCACCACATAATATAAAGACATACTTAATAGGTGCCTAAGATAGGTACCTACATAAAGCCAAAACCACTACCTACATACACTGCAATCACTTATCTGTCAATCAAGCAAGGAATAATACAATCAACATCATTCACAATAAGTATCTATGCTGACCACAAAATAACTAGTCTAATATTTCAACTGGACTAAAAACCCAGCTCCATCGCCTACATTGCCCGACTAGTCACAAAAAACTCTTTACAAACAAACTTATTCTAACTTCGCCTTGAGAATCAATATCGATAGCGAGCAAGGCGAGATCTGTTTGTTACTAAGAAACGTACAACACATACATACATAATAAGTTCGTGCATTCGATCGAAGTCGGATGGCATTGAAATGGTCAGTACACTCGGTAAGCATATAAAAATTGATATCGCCTGGTATCGCCTTGCGACGGGTCGTGGGGCTCAAATTAGAAATGTATGTTTTGGGATTCACGATGACTGATGCATGGGTGCCGTGATCCTGGACTGGATGACTGGTCCACTTGAAATGTGCTGTGGTTTTTTCTTCAAAAGACCTTTTCAGACAGTATGATTACGGATAAATCTTCAAATAACATCCAAGGCACGTCGCAAGTTTGAATCCAAGGCACGCACCACAGACTTTTCGAGTCATGTACGTATTATAAATTAATTATCACTTGCTTATAACGGTGAAGGAAAACATCGTGAGGAAACCAGCACACCTGAGAGATATTCTCGATGGTGTGTAAAATCTTTGTCAGAGACCTACGGGTGGTTTAGACTCTGACACTAGGTTGTTCATCAACCACGCGATAAGAAGAAGAAGAATGAATTGTAGATAAAAAAGTGACATATAAAATAGTTTTGTAAAGCCCTATTTACAGGATAAACAATTTGTATTTGACTTATCATCTCTTTCCATTCAATATTTATGGTTAAGCAATGCATCTTCTGATAAAACTGTATATAGATGTGTGACAGCTAAGAGCAATTCCAACTGGGTATCTCCATGCTGGAGATCGGTCCTGGCTGGTGTTAATAATTAGCAGTTAAGCCAAGTCAAAGGCCAAACGGGACTTGAGAAATTACTAAATCACTAGATAGAAAAGAAATGTCTCCAGGGACAGAACACAAGCGTGTATAAGAGTGTCGGTTTTAATTATGAATACGGCTTTAACATACACTTGATACATACATACAATCACGCCTGTTTCCCATTGGAGTAGGCAGAGACTATCGATTTCTATTTGCTACGATTCTGACACACCTCTTTCGCTTCATCTATGTTCATTAACCTCCTCATGCATGCTCGTCGATTTAGGTGGCCATTTGATAAATTTTATGTTTTCCCTTAAACAAGCCGTGCCATAATAATTAATACTCCTCCCGACCGTATTTCGGTCACGACGGCCTATCTCCACTGAGATTAGCCAAGTACGCAGGAGATATTATAGTGCACAAGTGTATGCGCAAACACAGGTGCACTCCCTCTTCCTTCACTCTCATATTCCGATGGTACGGCAATCCGACACGACCGGAGAGAGATTAGGTGCAGGACCGACGGCTTTTACGTGCTCTCCGAAGCACGGGGGTGTCACACCACCAACTTCCTAACTCCGGGCTGCTACTGAGAATTTCTTAACAAGAAAAACTCAACAACACTTTGCCCGACCTGAGAATCCAACCCAGGATCTCACGCTCAGCAGCCTTACTTGCGACCACTAGACCAACGAGGTAGCCAAATTTATAGCCGTGTCATATTTATATGGCAAATGATAAAAAAAACTATGATTATTTAATTGCCAAATTTTAATACCGAAACAGGGGAGTTTTTCGGAATAAACCTTCAGTCCCTCAACGGCTTTAAGAATACGTTGTTGGCATTGCCAAATCAAAGGACGGTAAATGCCTATGCACATTTTTATGGTAGTGTTGCACGGTATATGTCGCGCGCAGTAGTTACTCGGGCGAATTTTTTATTTGTTTATATTTATTTTTATTGATTCGTATTCGATATCAGCGGTTATAGTGACCTCTTTAAATATGGCATGCGAACAGTTCAACAGCTTGTATTTATTAGTAGGGACTAAACGTACCTTTATAATATAGAATAGATACATAATAGTACCTATAGGGCGGTAATTTTCCAGACAATATGGCAGTAACAACACCTTGTGTTGTTCGGCCCACGTATAAAGGGGGCGTTGCATGTTTACACACTAATAAATAGGATAGACAGACAAGGATAGATATATTACAGATAATATGTTCAGAGATAATGCAGTAAACATGATACTTGAAAACAATTCAAGTGCTCCAAGCAGACCAAGATTTTAGTACAGAATTTTTATGGCATACGGCACAATGTATGAACAAATGAAAGTTTTTGCAACGGTCTATGACCGTACAAATGATTCGGGAATAATCCAAGCTTTGTTTACTACGCTTTCACGCGTAAACCGGTGAACCAATTTTGAAGTATTTTGGTATATAGATAGTTTTGGTCTAGGAAGAGACATAGATTACCTTTTGTCACGCAGACGATATCGGGGGCACCAGTTATAAATGGTTAATGAAAATAGATGAAGTGATGTGTCAAAACTGTAGCTAAGAGAAATCTATAGTTTCCTGCCTGCTCCAATGGGAAACAGGCGTTATAAAAAGCTTAAATCCTACTAAATAAATGCGAAAGTTAGTGATAATTGATGGTTGTATGTTTGTTACTCTTTCACGCAATAACTTCAGTACGGATGAAATTTGGCCCACAGATAGTTTATAACCTGAATTAAAAAATAAGCTACTTTTTATCCTGGCTGGACCCAATTCTAAAGTCGATGAAGTCGCGGGCAGAAGCTAGTAGATATCATAACAAATAGAATCCACAATTGAACTTAAAATAATAGAAGCTACCAGGACAACATAACTTGAAAGGATATTGAATAACAACATTATAGACCAACGTATATCTAACAGCCAATGCCCTTGCCATCCGAGTTCACAAGCAAATAAAAGTTGCAACTTATCTCTGGTTTATATTTATAATCTGTTCAGTATGGTCGCCCTCAGAATAATAACTAATATCGACCGCAGATCCTTGTCTATGTATCGGCGTCATGCGATTAATATTAGTTCGGTGAAGACGTAAACTATTTTATTTATAAATATAAATATTATGCATTTATGAACTTTCCTGTAAACACTGAGTTATGCTCACACGTTAATCCAGAATCTATGTTGTTTTTATACAAAGAGAGATGGTTTTAACTTTATATTGAATGGTTTTTGTTGAGTTGAAGGCATAAAGTACTTTCACCATTGAGGGACATTAGACGCCTACAGACGTCAAAACAATAAAATTTAATAGGCATGATGACAGTAATAGAACCAAAGAAAAAATGGTTTTAGAGAAAAATATATGCGCAAAGGATTCTAAAAACTACTTAGTTTTGTGAAAAACATTAAGATTAATAAGATTTTCAATAAAATAAAACGTACGTGTTGCTTGAACTTTTGTCAAATGTTTACCTAGGCGTGATGTCACAAGCGGCGCCATGATACCCATGATCCATGCGCCACGAGTGTTTTCGCGCTTAACTCAGATTAAATAGATTAGAATGCAATAATTTGCGTTAAAACTTAGTTTATTGTCGAAATAATGTGTTTTTCGGAAATAGTACACATGTACTTAAGAGATTTCAAAATCTGTCATCATGCATTGTGTTGTTCATAGACAATGTACATAGAAATTGAAGAAGAAAGAGTTCCAATATGACCTACGAATCGATAGAAGTCAAGTTTTGGAAACCAGGTTATTTAATACTGAGATGACAAACGAGTTTGTTGTTTCAGGTTTAGATAGATAATCCTTTTGACCTTTGACTTTTCCCCAATGTCACGACTAGAAACCTGTATTTATTATTTACAAGCTTTGATTTAACTTCACCTGTTCATATGTTTGGCAAAAATGTTGCAACTCAATTTTCAAATAGATTTAAGTATCATTTACACGCACGTTCGATTTTAGCAACTCTGCATCATACCGAAAAGGTTCATTTTGAACGGACATTTTAAAATTTTCGTTTATTAACCTGACGATGTCTTTGTCTCGTGTGGAACCAATGTATCCACTGGAATTAAATTGCTTATACATGTCAAACTTATTAAAAATAAAAATAAAAATGCTTTTGACTGAGTTATTTAAAACAAGCCGTCACTATTTTCATCCCAGACGTCAAATCGGTACAGAGCAGTAACAGAAGCATGAATAAAAAATCCTTAGCAGTTGGAGTCCATAACTTAGTATTCCCTACATGACCTCGCCCAAATTGTAAGGATAACATACTTAAGACTTAACTGTGGCGATCGTTAAAAACGAACGGAACTGCCCCACATAGGCATCCATTAAACTGGTATTAGAACGCACGCCCCAATTTACTCGGTGCGTCAAAATAGTACGTTAGAAAAATAGGGTTAACCTAAAAAGACATTTGTTCAAACACGTAAGAAATTGTAAAACAGCGTGAAATTAAATACTAAGTAACTAAAATACGATTTTTAATCAAAGAATACTATAAAACAGCTGCGCAAATAATACACCTGTTACGTGTGTACCTACTGGCTGTATGACTGTCGTCTTTGCCCTTTAGCGAAAAACCATAGACAATATGCCAGTTGGGTGGTTGACTCACCATGTCACTTGAACTACATTATTTAATCTCCAAATTTACTAGCTAATTGTTATCACAGCGTTATGATTCATACACCAATTTACTCGCAGATAAATGACCTATATCCTGGCGAAAGTCAAATGAAAATTCGTCATCTAAGTCCCGCGTGAAACGCAATAGAAATACGATCAATAATTTGTACAGTAATAAAACAGAGAAGATAATGTTACTTACAATTTTCCAACGAGGATGAAGCACACAACACGTCTGACTCAATAGCAGGTAAAATTATAACTAAACGTATGTAAACACAACGAAACACACAGACATACAGGCCGCCTTTAGAATTAATTCGCGTTTCTCAAGGACACGTATTGGAATGATATGAAAACTATGGATATATTTAGGAAGTATCCGATCCAATCGGAAAGGACCTCGGCTTTGAAACGTCAAGACAATATTTATATGCGGCTTAGTTACCACCAACTATTTACCTATCCCTATAAACAGATAAGTACTTTATGGCTATTTTTATTTGGTTTACTCACAAATAACCATTACAATAAATGAATAAGTTATCGGCAAAATGGCGTTGGGAATAAACAACTGCTCATTATTAATGTTGATGCAACAGTATGAGTTAAAAGAGGTTGTTTGAACTTATATACTAAGGGAGGTATGTGCATCAAAAATGCGTATTTTTATTACTTTTAAACGTCATAAGGCAAAAGGGTTAACGGTAAAACATTAAAAATATGCGTTATAACTGATGACGTTTTAAAACACGTCATCGGGCGCACGGAGATCGTCATACGTAGTTTAATTTTATAAGGAAAATATATTAAAGGTAAGGTCCCTAACCCTGCACTGGTCTACATGCCTAACGTCTGTTTGGATAGCAGAGTACATATATAACAAGAAATTTCAAAACCTACGTTTTATTAGCAGTGACACTTGAAAGGTAACGATGATGGCCGAGTGCTCCCGAAAGACAGACATTATCATATTTTGTATTTAATTAATTATGTCTATTTTTTTCTTTTGAAGACACTTTTACAAATCTAAACTAGATGGCGCCGTCATTCCTATCTATCTATGAGAAAAAATACTAAAACAAACGCCGAGGTCGTGGTTTCTTTTAAAGTTCAGATATATTTAAGACTATGTCATTGTAACCATGCAGGATTGTCTGGAATGACCTTTTGAGGAAAGAGCCATAGCAGTTTTGAGGTGATCTAACCTATCTGACGGGACCTATGCATCAGTCCAAGGCTAAGAATAAATGTTATTTAGCACATAGGTACTTACTTTGGCATTGCATTATTATACCTGTCATTGTCACACAACTGTCAAATTTGACGGTTAATTAACGTGCAAGATAAAGACAGAAACATAGCTAAGCCAAATCAATATAATATGTTTATTTATTTTGGCAATGGTGTAGCTTAACCATAAGTAAGGGAGCTCAACGACCCGCCACAAGACAATACCAGATCAACAGGATATTTGCGTAGGCCACATAAAAGGACTCAAAAACACCAAGGACAGTCTATAAGGTTGATATTATCAGGAATTTCTGGTTTTCCATGAGAATTCAAACGAAGTAAGTATTCCAAAGAATATTATCTCAAAAAGTATATAGCAAAACCACTTAAAAACTACTAAAGCACTGGCTGATACTAGCTGGGCTAGCTTTTAAAACTATTAAGTTTGTTCTAATAGTATGCGCCTGCGTCTCAACTCCTGCGTCATAGACGATAGATGACGTCAATAGACGATTAGTACAAATTGCATTAGTAAATTGAATCGTATCAAATGCATCAATCGTATGATTCCGACTACGATTTTTACTTGTAAATAACTAATTGTTAGAGGCATTCCCAATTTTAAGTTAATATAATAAATTGAAGTTTCAGTTCTCACAGAAGCTATTATGAACTTACTTGGTACAACGCTAAATGACTCATACAAATTAACTAAGATAACTGGAACAGCAGCTTTATTGTCCAACATATGGTCAAGAAATTCCTTATTTTGCAAATAAAGTCGTCTTACGTCCAAATAAGATCAGCACACCATAAAAGTAAGACAAAAACAGGCCGGATATTCGTCAGCTGTAGAATAAAGGACAATGGTTCGTCGATATGGCGCCCGCAGCGGCCATTATTAGCAGCTAATGACATATTCAGCGCATGCGCTCAACTTCCCAGCGCTATCGTGATTCACGGACGGCTGTGGAGGGAATTTTGAATTTCGAATGATCTTATTTGATTTATTGTTTTTTGTTAGACTTACATTTTAAGTGTATCCTTTTTAATTAATTTATTTTAATGTAGAAGTGGTTATTCTACCCATATTCAAAAAGTTTTTAAATGAGACAATGCAGCTAGCTAAGGTTAGTTAAATTCCATATTATCTATGAGTCATCGCCCAATTACTACTTATTTATTAGTATGATGAAGGTATAGATAATTGTCGCTGATGTGTTCCAGAAATCTCTGTCTAACTGAAAGAAAAATCGTGACTAATCAGCAATTCTGCCAACGGAATTTGATAAACACTAATTTCCCGAAACTTAAATGCAATTTCCTTAGAGATGAGTAAACAAACAACTATCTACTGTTAATAAGAAAATAATTTTGAGTCAACAACAAACCGAGACAAACCTTATCGTATAGAAATTATCAAAATAAAACACGCATTATCTTTTAATTATGACTTATGCGTTTGTAATTGGATAAAATAATTAAAAGGCCGGACATGAAGTGTTCCTGTTAGTGGCGATAGTCGAACAATAGCGCCATATTCGTTTTGTACTACTTTATAATTAATGATCATGGCATGATTCGGCAGTATCCTTTGCTTGTTATTAATCGAACGGTAGCTATATTTTTTAAATACAGACTTAAGAGGTTCTAATACATTTCTTACTTTTCATAAAAAGAACAATTGAAAAGTATTAATTCTAAATATCGACCAAAGAGTTTCTAATCATGTTTTCTTGCTATCCAGCCAGTCATATTGTAAAACGAAATAAAAAAGCTATGTTTTATATATCTAATTTGTTTACATTATGACCGGTTAACAACCGGTCATAATGTGACAAAAAACAACAATTAACGATTAGGTATATAGTTCTTTTTTGTAAGAAGCACTTGATCTTTAGGCCTTGAAAACTGTTCAATTGTGGTAACAAACATTATATTCTTCACGAACATTTATTTTCTCAAAGAACATGGCCTATCTTCTCCCTACAAATTCAGTTTGATCTTGGTCTAGACAAACTTTCATTACCCAGGGATAGCTCGTCAGAATGTCCAATTACTTTGATTAAGACAGGCAATAAGAAGAAATGCCAGATTGCTCCTATTTTCTTAATATTAATCCTACGCAATTTTATATGGTTCCTTTATAAACATAACATAGCATCACGCCTATATTCCCCGATGGGATAGGCAGAGGTATACAAAGTTGTACACCCACATTTCACCAATGCTGTTAGTTATTAAGTCCCATGTAATAGGTGGTCCAAAATCCATAGTTATGTATCTTTATAAAACTTTATGAGATGGTTTCAAGTGCGATTGCTGAGCTGATGTTCCAAGTTCGATTCCCGGGTCGGGCAAAGTGTTATTGAGTTATACACACTACGTAAATGTATTGATATCGGGTTTATATAGCTCTTATTAATAATTAGCTCTGCCCGCGGCTTCGCATGCATAGATGTTCATGCTAAAATCTTATTATTACTGAAATAAAATATACCCTTACTTCTGGATAAAGTAGCTTTCTAATTGTGAATCAGTTCAGTAGTTTCAGAGGTTATCGATTACAAACAAAATAATCTCTCCCCTTTATAATATTAGTGTAGTGTGTATACTTTTTGATCCTACGGTCTCGAGTGATTGATGTAAAAAGATTTTATGAGACAACAAACTCAAAAGGTACCCATATCCCATTATAGAAACGACACTTATAATTTTTACAGCTAAATAGTTATTTAGGATTTCAAAATCTACGCTTGTATCGGACGAAAATCGCTCGGCTTACCACAGGGAACTATCTTCGGACCCGCGAATATTTTCAATAGAAATTAGTAACATTTAGAAAGCCGTTTACACATAGTTCATGGAGAGTCAATTTTAAGGAACCTATGTGAAAAATAGACATAACGAATTAAAACATTAAAATTTAACACCTCCGAGCATTGGCCGGAGATAATTTAAATTGATTGGATGTATCCAATCAGATTTTGAAATTGCTTGCCAGTGATTCGTTGAATCTATTGGCATGAACACTTTAGTCTGTGGTAGGTCGAATTGGATTTCCTTTGCGTTTTTTTTTATTATTGTCTGTGGGCTTCCTCATTCCTGTTATGGGTACGAAGCATTATTTATAGCTTTTGAACGGAAATTGGTTTCCTATAATAGTAAGTATTTTCTATTAAATTGAGCATAAAATACAATAATTGTTACTTTATTTCTTCTTTTATGACTGCTAAGTATGAGGTCCTGGGTGTGATTGCCAGGTTGAGCAGTGTTATTGAGTTTTTAGAAAATATTTAGTTGCACTCCGGAGTTTGGAATTATGCCCGGTTGATGGCAATAGGCTCACCACCTACTACATGGGACTTAATAACAAGCATTGTTGAAATGTGGGTGTACAACTGTGCCTACCCCCTCGGGGAATACAGACGTGATGATGCTATGTATTTCTTCTGTTTCTGTGGTTCGGAACCAGCCTAGTGTCAGAATGATTCAAACTGCTCGTAGGCCTCTGAACTCTCTGACTGCATTAATTAAAAATAACCCGGACTTAGGTAGGCCCTTCGTAACACGGATACTCTCAGATGAAAATGCTAGCGGTCACCCATCCAATACTGATACTGATCGCGCAAAGGATCGTTTACAAACTGGAAATTCCAGCCAGCCATAAGCACCTCTTAATTATGCTACTTACGTACCCAAACCATAATGTGATTGACACCCATCTCCCGCCAAAAAATCATTACGTTTCGACCATAAACCATAGACTACATACAGCCATATTTGAAATTATTATTAGACATAAAATATTTATCTGTTAATAACTGTTGTTTGCTCATTTTTTCATAATAATCGTAGTAATGACAATATGAATTATTGTGGATACGCCGCTAACCCAGACAGGCAATTAAGTAGGAAATTACTGACGTTTCGTGTCAACGGTGTAGCCGCCATTTTTATTTTTGTGTACATAAAGTAACTGCGATATTCGTTGAACTTAACGGATTCTGAGGATAATGTAACAATAATAATACACTATTGACCGAATTTTCGGTCACGGCGGCCTATCATAACGGAGACTAGCCAAGTACGCATGAGATATTATAGTGCACAAGTGTATGCGCAAAAACAGGTGCACTCCTTCTTCCTTCACTCTCATAGTCCGATGGGACGGCAATCCGACAGACTGGAGAGAGATCAGGCGCAGGACCGAAAGTTTTACGCACTCTCCGAAACACGGGGGTGTCACACCGCTAACATCCTAACTCCTGGCTGCTACTGACAATTTTCTAACAAAGTGACCCAATAACACCTTGCCCAAACCGGGAACTCGGCAGTTGCGACCACTTGACTAACGAGGCAGTTAAGTTGAGGATAATGTAGTGTCATGGCGAATATCAGCGCATGACCTATGTGTCTGATATGTCTACTCTCTCTTTTAAAATCTAAATCAGCTAAAGTGATTCTAGTGCTAGGTATTATGACTGTTGGACTGGTCTTTCAGAGGTCACATGTCGAACCTTATGCACGCACCTAAGTCAAAGTCAAAGCATTTATTTCAATTACCATTTACAGGCACTTTTGAATTGTCAAAAACTAGTTGCCACGTATCAAAGTGTTTAGATTCCTATGGAGAAGAACGGGCGAAAAAATCCACGGTTATTGTTTTTCATCAAACACCACTGATTTATGTATTTTGTTTAGAAATATTAAGAAATCAGCAAAAATGAGAGATGTTCTCGATGGTCTGTAAAGCCATGTCAGAGACCTACGGATGGTTCTAGTTCCGATACTAGGTTGTTCATTAATCAAACATTAAAAAAAAAAAAGTGCGTGCGGTAGTTTATGCTTTAATTTTCACTTCATCTAGAATTTCTGCTTCAAGGAAATATGCCACACAAGAAGTAAGTAAGTAGACAGTTGAATTATATATTTGAATGAAATCTAAGGACAAGTTTAATAACTTCGCTGATGACTATTTCTACCATATGTTTGGGTTAATAATTAAATACTCTTTATTCTCAAAAGTGGGTATAGTACCTACAACGAGGGTAAATTTTTAATATAGAATAGTTTTTCTAAGAAAATATTTAAGGTCATTACATTTCTTATTATTTCACTCACACCTGCTTCAAAACCTGCTGCCTCGACGAAATAGACCGTGGGGTTAATACCTTTACTTAAACAAAGTCAATGTACCTTTCCTATTAGAAAAGTCATAAAATTCGGTTGTTTATGGCTGTTTGGTACAAGTCAAGTAGGTACTCATTTTATGAGTATGACCTCTTTTGTTATTTGACTATTTCTTCTTGTTTTACATAGAAATGTATATGATCTATGGTTTCATTCCTTTATAGCTCTGAGGTTCATTAAACTTTATATTTTTATCTCTCGTATCAAAAAAAAAAAAACTAAGTGTACTCGCCGTAGTATTATACCTACTAATATTAAAAATATGAAAGTTTGAATCACGCAATATCTACGAAAAAAATTGGACGGAATTTGGTATGGGTATGGAATAAGAATATCCTCTGTATTTGAACCCCAGGAAAATGCAGAGTTGAGTCGGAAAAGAGTAATACCGCGGGTGCAACTGCCGGGTGCGGCTATGTTTATTTAATTCCCAAATAAAATAAAGGCGCCAAAGAGTACAGAGAACCTACTTATAGAACAAAGAAATGAATTAAATGGCACAAGTTTGACTTAAAAAGGCAAATCACGTGTCTAAACAAATCTCAAGTCTGGGAATTATATGCACTAGTGGAACTCCGAACTCGTATTATTTGTTTTTAATTCGTTGTTTATCCACCTTGCTAGATAAAACAATTAATAATACAGTTAATTATAAAAAAATTCAAGACATATAAAACTTAACTGAAACCGAAAAATTGTTCAATGCAACCATTTTACGTTAGAAAGCATATAATTTTGCTTTGCTCCAATAAAAGTTGTAAAAGTGTAGCACGCCGCGCCGACCGTTATGCGCAGGAGAATGAAAGCAGACAGTAGGCAGTATAATAATAGATCTTTGCTCTTTGAATAAAAAAAAATAAAAACAACGCTTTTTATGCCTTCACGAAGAAAGCAAATATTTCGATTTTATATTTTGTCTTTCTTTGTCAATACTATAATGCGAAATAGAAGCATGTAAGAAGAATTTTTAACCTTTTTATTCTGATTTGCTATGGATTTGGAGTCGCAAAAGAGACTCGAAATTCAAATTATACTTTTTTTCTTAATTCGAAGCCCATAGACACAAAGTAACATGACAGCATAACCAGCCTGTTACTGCTCCACTACCGAACTTTTTTATTATTGGCCTCTTTTCGACCATTCGCAACACCAAACAAAAAAATATTAATGATTGTATGTTGAATAATGATTGTTTCTCATGGTTTTCCTATGGACCTGGTTTAGTTTTTGTTCACGCGATACCGGTAGCAATAACACGCACACTGGCCGTGGATAACGCAGTAATAATGTTACTGTAAATTGGTCGAAAAAGTATTCTTAAATTTGACTTAGAAATAAGCACTTATTTTAAGGGGCTTAATCAACAACAGCATCGATTAATGTGCGTGTAGAACGGTACCAACACATGTCTAACCCGTCCGGGAATACAATATATCAAATTTTCAGTCCATATCGATTACTATTTTACTAAAAACAAAAGAGAACTCCTGAACTATGTAAAAGCATGTATTTCGGGAAACAGAGCCTTCCCTAATACTTAGTTCTAAGTTTAATGTTACTTTTCCATATTACATAGGTACTAGTTTTAATGCCTCGTTGGTCTAGTGGTCTCAAGTGCGACTGCTAAGCATGAGGTCTCGGGTTCGATTGATTCCCGGGTCGGGCAAACTGTTATTGAGTTTTTCTGTTAGAATATTCTCAGTAGCAGGTCGGAGTTTGGATTTGTGCCCGGTAGATGGCAATAGGCTCACCACCTATTACATGGGACTTAATAACAGCATTGGTGAAATGTCGGTGTACAACTGTGTACACCTCTGCCTACCCCTTCGGGGAATGCGGGCGTGATGCTGTGATGCTATGTTATGTTAGATTTAATGGTAGTGGATTAGTTAGGTAGGTATAGAGCAAGGCGCTTACTGGGCACAATAAAAAATATTATTTTTAAGTCCTTGGAACATCAGTAAGCCTTACAAGGGTACTGATCTTGTTAAGCTAAAAACGCGTAAAGATATGGTATCGTGTTGATCAACACACTTCAGTTTGAAGTATGCTGAAGCTGCTGAAATTTAATATTAATTTTAGAATGACGCACGTGCCACATGATACATGTTACCTGTTGTATTTTTCCTTAATTATTTATTAAAGTATCATATCATATCGTTTAATTGCATACCATAATGTATGTATATAGGATGGTAAAATTAAATATAAGTGGAATCAAGATTGATCTTGAAGGGCACATCACAAGTAGGAGAGCGGAGGACATATTTATTAATCAGTACTATAACATCTCTTTATAATGCACTTTTACTGCTTCGTTGGTCTAGTGGTCGCAAGCGCGGCTGCTGAGCGTGAGGTCCTGGGTTGGATTCTGCTCGGGCAAATAGTTATTGTTAGGAAATTCTCAGTAGCAGTCCGGAGTCAGGAAGTTGGTGGTGTGACACTCCCGAGCTTCGGAGAGCACGTAAGCCGTCGGTCCTGCCCTGATCTCTCCGGTCGTGTCGGATTGCCGTCCCATCGGAATATGATATTGAAGGAAGGGGGAGTGCTCCTGTGTTTGCGCATACACTTGTGCACTATAATATCTCCTGCGTACTTAGCTAATCTCAATGGAGATAGGCCACCGTGACCGAAATACGGTCGGCAGGAGTACATATATATAACGCACTTTGTAATTAATAAATATTAAATTACATTTTACTTATAATCCTTATTACGAGTGACAGTGAAAAAATCATATTACTGCCCGGGAATCGAACATAGAACCTCATGCTCAACAGCCGCCCTTGCGACCACTATACTACAATAATGACTTTTAAACGTCAAACATTAACTTTAAATTATAACGCTCCTCAAAAAGTCTATCCTAAAACTTAGTAAGTTAACGTACGTGTTTATGAACCAGAGGCATGAATCTCCTCATTTAAAAATAAAATTACATACAATGGTCATCCAAGCGCTACCCCATTGAGACTTCATTATAACTGAGACAGAATTGATAGTCTGCAAGAACTTCAATGACATCTCCACCGACAACTGTCATTTTTCACCCAAAATGAGTTCAATCGTGATTCAGTGGAAAGTTATTGGAAAAGTTCTGGTTTTATTTAACTAGCCGAATATCATACGCCTTAAATAAATCCATCGACACACTAAGCAGACCCACAGTCAGTACTACCCGAAGGGGTAGGCAGAAGTGTACACAGTTCTACACCCACATTACACCAATGCTGTTATTGAGGCCCATGTGGTGAGTATCCTCAGGGGGTGAGTCTATTGGGACCAGGCATAATTCCAAACACCAGGCTGCTACTGAGAATTTCCTTACAGAAAACCCCAATAACACTGCCCGACCTGGAAATCGAATCCCAGACCTCAGCAGTCGAACTTTGGACCACAAGACCAACGAGGCAGTAGGTAACAGTTTATTTTCTTTTTTTTTATTCATATACCTGTAACTTGAACATAGCTCTACTAATGACTAGTGCAATAAACGGTAAATGAGAAAAATGCCGTACTCAAAAAATGTTTAAAACGAATATAATGCGCATATTATTACATTAATTAACATTAAAGCGATGCAAGATTCTGTAGCAATTAAAAATTTCAAGGGCTAAGGCTAGCATTTCTTTCCATGATTATGTTCACACGTCATATACTTCATATAGAAATGCCGTAAGTTATCGAAACGAAATATCATAAGTTAAATCTGACTTTTTCAACTTCACATACCTATAATTTTTTATACTTTTGGAATTGTAAATTACTTTGCCTTCTTTCACAGAGAGCAAATAAAAAAACAACTTGTTTATGATATCGAAACGCCTGTAAAAATCCAGCCAGTACGATTTCCATAGAATCAAACTTTTTTTTTAACAGTCAGCAATGGAATCATTTGTATATGTCATCATTTCTATTGTCATTTTATATTGCTATTGTGTATGAATAATATTTTTATACGTGTTCAGCATAAGAATCATGTTCAATATCATTCTTGATCAAATATTTTCATGTCTAGGTAATTTTATGTAGATTCTAATAAATACTCTCTGATTCAAAAATATGTATATTATAAGTAAATGTGGAAATGATGATTGTGTTGTTTACAATGGTTAAGATAAATGAGGGTATAATATGTTATTTTGTATTTTGATAACATTACGTACCTACTTTCCCACGTTAAATTAACAACATGATTTAATTAATGAAGAATAAACTATATTAATAAAATACAAACAGTTAAGTAACTGGAATTTTAATTCATTAACTCTTGTAAATATACGTTAATGATAAAATTTACAATTTATGAAAGGTACACTAGATAGGTACCTACGCACATTATTTTGTAACTCAATAACAACTACTAGTCAACCAATAAAAAAGCTTATCTCTATAAAAAAATATGTAACATAGACAACTGTCAAAAATAAAGTTTCAGCCACGAAATTTAAAAATCCAAAGTCGTACTCACTTTTGCTCCGATCTGGTTACCGCATTGTCCGGCTTGCAGGTGCACTATTTCCCTCATATTTTATGTATTTTAGTGATTATTTAATTGAACTAAATAATATTTAGTTTGTATTTTAGCGCGATCCCGTCACACGCACGGACGGGCTGCCCGAATGAAATGAAATGAAAAAGGAACAGTGAACGGCGACCGAATCCGTTCTGCTCGGGGTGTGTGTGTGGCTACACTATTATATTCTCCTCGATTTCTGGGTACATTGGGTTTTGTAGCACGGTTGTGTAATGACATAATGACTAATTAATATAACATAATGATATTTATAAGGAAAGTTAGAAGTGAACTAAATAAATTTTGTCATGATTCAGATGTCAGATTTCAGCATCGAAATAGGTTTGCACGTTACTCTGAAAAAAGGAAAGCGGAAACTTCTGAACTGCCTCATTGGTCGCAAGGGCGACTGCCAAGCGTTCGTTTCCCGGGTCGAGCAAAGTGTTATTAGGTTTTTTTTCTGTAAGGAAATTCTCAATAACATCCTGCAGTTTGGAATAATGCCCGGTTGATGGCAATAGACTCACCACCAATTACCTATGGAACATAATTACATGGAAATAACAGCATTGGTAAAATAGGGAGGGGGTAAGTACAATTGTATACACCACTGCTCCCGGCCCCGTGGGGGTCCACGGAGACAACTTCCAATTATGATTTCAACTATTTTATGCGACACCGAATTATTAATTATATTTTTATATTGTAGCGTATGATGATACCTTATTTAAAAACTATATTTTTAATTAAATCAACAAGTAATACAAAGACTTTTACTTATCATTCTACATCAATATCCAGCTTACTTTTTTACCCCTTTTTCAAGTAATGTCTCCACCTTGCAGCTAGCAACACAGCGACATGATTCACCGAGCGGACGGCAAGTTCACGCCGACAATGTAACCATAAATTATGAATTAATTCAAGCACTAATTACATTCTCTATGCTGTCGACTGACGACCAACCTGCATGGTTCCGACATTCCGCAATAAAGAAGTTATAATGGAGGGAAAAGTCTTTTGGCCTTAACATTTTTGCTGACTGTGTTTTATTTTTATAATGTTTCAACTTATTTCTACTACCTACGTTTTGGCAGTGTGAGCACACCGTAGCTCTTATTAAAGCCATTATTTTTTAGTGAGTCATAAGAATGTGCTACTCTATTCAGATTTTTCATAACTTCATGTAAGTAGGTCCCGCCTAGAGATCGAATCTAAGTCCTAAAATTAAACTAATTACCTAAGGACTTCTGAACAAGCTATTTATTCATCTAAGGATTAGAATCTGTATCTTTAAAGTTTATTCAGCTTACAATATTGAGTGCAACCATTTTTTATTTGGCGATGTAGTTTGTCTGCCATTTTTTTTCTAATGTTTTGTTTTTCACAATAAAACAGTATTTAGTCGTTAGGTAATGTAACCTTCAAAGAATTTGGACCACTAACGCCACCTACCATGTTTGACACGAACTGGCGTGCGTTAGAATTCGTCAAGCATCACCGTGGTAGCACGACTGTCTGCAATGTATATTTACTAGCTTAAAGTTCAGAGTTGTAACTGTTATGTTTCTTCGAGGGTTTATTATCATAGCATCATAGCATCACGCCTGTATTCCCCGAAGGGGTAGGCAGAGGTGTACACAATTGTACACCCACATTTCACCAATGCTGTTATTAAGTCCCATGTAATAGGTGGTGAGCCTATTGCCATCAACCGGGCACAGTTCCAAACTCCGGGCTGCTACTGAGAATTTCCTAACAGAAAAACTCAATAACACTTTGCCCGACCCGGGGATCGAACCTGAGACCTCCTGTTCAGCAGTCGCGCTTGGGACCACTAGACCAACGAGGCCGAGGAGGTAGGTGTTTATTATCGACTCAATAAAATGTCTTTGGATGCTGCCATCCCACCTAGTGCGCTGCATTCTGTCTGTGATGTGACGTCATTGTTCTCAAAATGGGATGCTAGGTAAATGTCTATAAAAAAGACGGTATAGTTCGCGTACGTTGTCACGGACACCATGGCTCATTATTCCAATGACTTTTCTATAAAAATCCTAAACTTTTTGCCAAGTTATTATTATTCAATATCAAAAATCAAAACATTTATTGATGTCGATGGTCAGTAGGGTCTTAGGTAACTGATAGGTACCTGGCTCAATTGTCTCAAACATGTCACATCGTACGCACTTGGAATAACGGCCGTACTAAGCTGTAAGTTCCGGTGCGTACATTTTGGTAAATCACTTACTAACTATATAAGGTCCTAATTTATTAGGTAATTTCCTTTTAAGGGGTTAATGTGTAAGTGGTAAGAATTCATTTAAGCCATAATTTAAATTTTTACGACAATTTTATTTTTTTCTTAATGTTCGCCGTTCAAGGAGCAGTTTTCGTCTTGCTAGTACTACGTTAATTACAAAAAAAATGTTATATCCATTTAATTCTTAGTATTGTGTCTGCTAATTAGTGAGTCAAAGGGTTAAGTGAATGTATTTGACTTACATATTAACCATTTCAAAGGAAATTACCTAATAAATTTGGACCTTATATAAACATAAAACCAATTCAATTTTAATTTAAACATAAGCATAACTCAGGAGCCGAAGTATTCCTACGTAAGTATATTACTCAATACTCAATACTTTATTGCACTCCATAAGTTATAAAGGTGTTAAATATAGTAATAATTACAGTACAATATGGACCCTGTAGGGCACGGCAACGTAGAAAGAGGAGGATGCTAACATTTCTTCTGGTTAACTTTATTTATGTGTAGAATTCGTTATTGAGAATGATTATTATTAAGTATTGTTTGTTCAGACTATAATATATTTATGTGTTTTTATAAAGTATTATATTCAATATTTATGTATGTATTTTATTATTGTAATGTATTATTTATTAAAATATAAATTTATTGATGACTCTATGATAATAAATAATTATTAATATTATTAATATATAATATATAATCATTTAATTTAATTAGTTATTTATTTTAAATCTTTATCATTAATGTATTCTTTAATATTATAGTATGCTTTATTAATAAGTATATGTTTTAGCTTATTTATAAAAGTTTTATTTCTGGTTTCTTCTTTAAGGGCTTCTGGGAGTTTATTATATAATTTTATTGACATTACATACGGACTATTGGAATGTAGGGTCATGTTGGAAGTAGGTAACATTAATCGGTTTCTATGTCGAAGCGATATTTTATTATGTCTGTCGCTACGTTTAGTAAAGAAGGTGATATTGTTTCTCACAAATTTACATATTTCTAGAATGTAGATGCATGGTAAGGTAAGAATTTTGTGTTTTTTAAAATAGGGTTGGCAGCTGTCGGTTTGCTCTATGTTGGTTAGGATACGGATTAGTTTTTTTTGTAGAGTGAAAAGAGAAGGTGTATCAGTACTATTACCCCACATGATAATTCCGTAGGTAAGCCATGCATATGCGTAGGCATAAGTGGTTAAAGCTGTTTGGAAATTAACTTAATAAATGTATATATATATATAACTTATTAACTACATATGTAAACATTCTGTCAAGAAATGTTAAACCGCACTAAAACTCCCTTAATTGTAATCACAAACACAAGTCGACAGACTTTTCCACACGCCACTATTTCTGGCAGAATTATATTCAGAGCATTCATCAAATATTCAGTTTTATTAACTTCTTGAATGAACGCTGACTCATAATAAATTCCGTCATTGCTGCACATTACTTTCACACAGTTAAGTCTTTGTGCAGTTTATAGATAAGTATTAGTTTACAACGGAGAATACACTACTTATATAAATATACAATTTATAAAGAACTCTCAAGTTTTTTTTTATGTCTTTAATAAGACAGTTGCTATTCTGTTTATCTGAGTGCTAGTGAAAGGGCCCTAAAATATTAAGAAATTAACCAATATTAAAACTTTTGACTAAAGTAAGTGGAAATTTTAAGAACCATCTGAATATTTTTCCTACGTGAGAGACAAACTTAGAATCTGCCATTGTAGTGTTGTGTATTCTATTCTAGTATACGGTAGTACCAGTCCTATCAAATAGTCAACACAACTTAATTATTAATTCAATAATGTGTGAAAATGGCAATATATGTTGGCAACACCGTAATATATCATTTAAGTGCCTTTGCCATCTTCAAACATAGTAAATTCTTCATTCAGTTATTAACTGCAATCGATACCGAGGCCGCGTGTGTTAGCGTAACTCGCAATATTGTCTAGACTTATATCAAAACTGTGTTACCTATAAATACTTAATTAAGTTGACTTCATTACTTACCTATAACGTTATTTAATACGATGAAGACAATAAAAAAACTATCATACGTTTTTTTTAAACCTATTTGTAGTTTATTAAAAAAAAATATAATATTCTCTATACTTCTATGTTTTTCTTCATATAAGCTTGACATTAATTTCTAGTTAACTTTAAATCTATTACTTCACAAGAAAAATATATAACTTTAATAAAATAAGTTTTATCGATACACATACCTATTCGTTATAAAGTTATATTTCCTTAAAGATTCTTCTATATTTACCGTTTCGTTACTCTGTCTTCCTTCCTTCTTAACTTTACTTTCTTCCTGTTTCTTCATGTGTAGGTACTTAAAATATTTTAAAAATAAATAAAACTACAGCTAAGTACCGAAAATAAGCGTTATTTCATTAACTTACTTTTGCCGCTTTAACATAATTCACACTTCCTCATTACGTTTCCTACTTGAGAATCATTATGGGCATTTTAGGGCCTATTACCTCGTGAAATTGATGGTAAACAAGAAAGTATGAAATTAGGTCACTACTAATTAGAGGGACGGTAAACTGCTACCTTTTAGTTTAAGGTAGCGTGAATTAGAGTCCATTTTACGGCACAGTTAAAGTTTTTATTTTTATCACCCTGTTGTATATAACATGTTCCCTATTTTTTCGAGTATTTAATTAGTTGCCAGAAGTGAACAATACGCACTGGTAGTGTTTTTTAAATATATTAAATAGTTAGGCATAGTTATATTTGCTGAATACGGTGAATTAACTCTAAGAAGTATCAATGTTCGATGTTAATGAAAAACTGACAGGTAGAGATGTTGACATTAGCTGCAATAGAGAAAATTTGGAATTAAACTTGGAATTTGGATCTGCCCTATTAAGCACGCATTAAGTAGGTAGTGAATTTTCCCAAATCCAAGCTATTTTCACATCTCAGTTTCATAGCTCTATGTAAATTATGATACATTATAATTATAATCTGACCGCCTCGTTGGTCTAGATGTCCCAAGCGCGACTGCTGAGCATGAGGTCTTGGGTTCGATTCCCAAGTTAGGCAAAGTGTTTTGGGATTTTCTATTAGGAAATTCTCAGTAGCAGCCCGGAGTTTGGAATTGTGCCCGGTTGATGGCAATAGGATAACCATCTATTACATAGGACTTGATAAAAGCATCGGTCAAATGTGGGTGTACAACTGTGTATGCCTCTGGCTACCCCTTCGGGGAATACAGGCGTGATGCTATATATAAATATATCTGAAGAGCTAACGAATAGCCCGTTTTAATAACTGCATCTATGTCTTTATAGAGTATTCATTGTAAGCCAGTAATGTAATATTTTATACTTAGGCAGCAAACAATGATACCATTTTCATATGTATTAACCATCTAAATGTACTTCCAAGCTTTCCCTTTCATTTAACTAGTATTTGATGCAACGATATTTGCTCTAATACGCCCGGATCCATTTAATAGCCCCAAACAATAGCGCGCACGAATTCCCGCCATTTTTACTGTCAATTTGACAGCTAGACCTACAATTAGGGATGCCAGTCGTTATTTGTGATTACCCCATTTAAACTGTAAATATTTGACCTGAGTAGAAGTTATCTCAAATAAATGCATATGATTTATTGTAAGTGTTGGCTAGGTAATCAAAACATATTCAAAATATAAGTAACCAAAAAGTTGTTAGTAATAAATAAGTTTTATCATAAATCATATTAGACTGTCAAATAAAATCCATATTATATCATCAATTTAATCGTCAAAGTTACCAAAATGGATTAAAAACCGAATTTATTAATACAGTAGCAATATTTCGAACGTGTTATTTATTTTTGATATCGATGTTCAATATTATTTATTGCCAAAACAGTATAAACATATTTTTTTTGTATTACATATTTAAATCGAAATACCATGATAAAGTTTCATACTTATTTTAGTTTTGGTAATGATCCAAGTATGAAACTTTATCATGTTTACTATTACTGTATTGCTAAACTCGAACATGAATAGACACGGCAGCTATGTTCAGGTCTCGAGTTTGAGTCTATATTATTTATTTCATATAGGTTCACCCAAAGCATATATATACATATGGATACATTATGTTCAAAGGTATTAATTGAATATATATGCCAATTACGGACGGACACAGCATTGACAAAATTAGACGATAGATTACTGATTAGTTGCTATCTTAACTATAGATTACAATTAAGTGAACTTACATTTTTAAGTTATAGAAGCGAAGTTATATTATATTACTATATTTTTAAAGAGCAGTGCGAGAGGTAAACCTTTTCTAGTAATAAAAAATTTTTGACCATGAAAAAGACCAAAATTCTGGATTTAAACTTCACTCTAGAATCATGATATATATCTGCTTCAGGCACGGACTTAATGAATGACGTCTTTTGAGTTTAGAAATAAGTTTGGTAAATAATGAGGTACTATTGTACCACCTATGTTCATTACAAATGACACCTAAGAAGACCATAATATCGTAATCGACTGACCATAGACAATCTCCATTTCTTTCATTCATATGTATTTCTTACATTGAGACATCTAAATAAAAATATTCAAAATCCAACTTTTGAACTGATAGTGGACACAGTCTGCTTGTGACCACGATCAGGGCAACCTGGTCGAAACGTCAAGCGATATTAATGTATTTATTGCGCGTTAATTTCTGTTAGTTTAAAGTAATAAACAAAATCCAGTGAGTAGCCACAAGAAATAGGAAGCTCGCTACGTGTTCTCTATTTGAAATCGAACGGTAGCCATCTTGTGTAACCGATACCAAAACTGAAACAGTCAACACTGCTCATACAAGGCCTCTTTACAACAAACCTCTTTGTATTTGTCAATCAATCTCTGTTACTTCACTATGGACAACGGAGTAAAAAATGGCTGTAAGTAAATGCTGTTTCTCGTTTTATATAAGTAGGAGTATTATTTTGGTTTGTGAAGAAACCTTGAATAATCCAATGCATCCCTTGAAACATATCTCCTCATTCCGATGGACAGATGAAGTATAGTACAACAATATTATCTTTAAATACTACATTTATAGGAATTCCATCAAAGGGAATTGTCTTATGTTCTAGCGACCGTCGAGAGCCCGGGTGCTGAATTCCGCATAGAACAAATTATTGTCTAGGAATTACAGTTTTACTAGTAATTGTTCTCGTTCTGAACGAGATTTATATCTGGAAACGCATTCACGATACAGGGAAAAATAGACAACTAAATGCGCGGCAACAACGTTTAAAAAAATACGAAGCATTAATACGTGAAGCAAAAAATGTTTACTCCTTTTTACGAAACTTACGCGGGCGGAGGAGTATGACATTTGGAACAGTTAAAGTTTATATAGAGAAGGAGTGCAGAAAGCTAATATTTTAATAAAATATGCATTTGAAATAAGTATATATAATTAATAAAAAAAAATTACACGCACTACCATGCGTTTGACACATATATCTTTGACAATAGAACCTTATTAACATTCAAATTATAATTTACATGAATTATGGTCGAATTTCGACCACTAGGGTCGCCTACTGGCCGAAATTCGACGGTAATTCTCTCTCATACCAAAGTATAAATACACAACATAGTTCTGTTCAAGTTAGAACCCTAAGATGATACCACGTCATAGGTACTATCAATAACTTGCCTCTTTCATCTCTGTGGATACATAGCCCTATAAACCGTGGAGAGGGCAATAACAGCCCTGCAAGTGTATGTCCCTACAGGGGAGATAGTAGATGCATGCTAATTCTGTCGGGCACCGTGCCAAACGTCTGTGAGTATCAATGGTAGGTACTTAACTGTAGCAGATAGTTTACTTATGCATAAAGAGGATTTAAATACCTCTTTGTTGTTTATGTATTATATATATTTAATTTAAAAACCAAATACACATCCACAAAATTCATTGATAAAGGAATAAGTACTGGATTTGTTTTAGCGGGCATAGGTACCCCTCTCGCCATTGGCATATGATTCCCAATCAAATACCTTTATACCTTTTACCTGTACCCACAATGCAATGATAGTTAGTACACGATTTTAATCGTGTGTGACACAATTTTATGTTTGTGTTTAGTATTTTGTTATGTGTGTTAATACTGTTAATGTAATGACGAGAGCTGCTTTAAGTTCTTTTGTGCTTATGTGTTACCTCACCCCCCGCCAAAAGTGTCTAGCAAATTTGTTCGATATTTAGTCAGAAGCCGACTCTCCCGTCTGGTCCTCTAAGATAAATCCTTTGCGATTCAAGCAGTGCATTTGTAAAATGCACTTCCGGTTTCTATTCGACGTGCTCAGTCTATTCTGCTGTTTAAGAAACCCGTAAGGGAACACTATAACTTGTCATCATAGTAACGCTATTACTGTGCTTCACTTATCTACCATTGATATATGTATAGTATGGTTTTGTGACTGCCTCTTTGGTCTAGTCGTCGCAAAAGCGGCTGCCGAGCGTGAGATCCTGGGTTCGATTCCCAGGTCGGGCAATGCGTTATTTGGTTTTTGTATTAGGATATTCTCAGTAACAGCCCGGAGTTAGGAAGTTGGTGGTGTGAAACCCCCGTGCTTCAGAGAGCACATAAAGCCGTCGGTCCTGCGCCTGATCTCTCCGGTCGTGTCCGATTGCCATCCCATCGGACTATGTGAGTGAAAGAGGAGGGAGTGCACCTGTATTCGTACACTTATGCACTATAATTTCTCCTGCGTACATGGCATATCTCCATGGAGATAGGCCGCCGTGACTGAAATACGGTTACGGAGTATTTATATTGTTTTGTCCTTTTCTTTTCTTTGTTTGTATTTAAGTATGATAGTATGTATATATTTTTATTTTATATGTAGGTAGGTAACTACGCAAGCTACTGCCACAAATATATTTTATCCAGGTCCCATGTATCCATTCCAAGGTTGCCTGGAAGAAATTGCCGTGTGCGATAAGGCCGCCTATTATACTTTTGTTATGTAGCTGTTTAAGACTATTTATCAATGAAGATTCTTAAGATTAAACAATACCACTAAAAGTTCATGAAGATCACTCCGTGGTTCCACAAACTTTCACTTACATATTCATGATCATATTCTTCAGACTTCGTGCACTTTTCTAAGTAATTATATTTACCCGACGACGCCTCGGTACTAGTCATAATTATGTCTACACTAAGCAGATAATCTAGATTACTAGTTACGGCTAAAACTAGACCGGAACAACATAATTTGCATACGCTATGTACTGGATGAAAGAAAGTTGCAGTTTCTAGCTAGGTTAATTATAAAACACACTTGGTTATTGGCAGTATAGCTTCACGTCGGTATTCCCCAAAGGGGTACGCAGAGGTATACAAGGTTGTACACAAACTCATTGCACGGTTATTAAGTCCCATGTAATACTTAGATGGCGAGTCTTTTCTTCTTGTTTTCTGAGGAAACTTTCAAAAGTTGTTCTTTTGGGAAAATACTACCGAATGTGAGATTACCGCATGCGTAAATGCGTTTGAAATATTAGGTCTTTACCTATGGAATTGCCGTATAGTATACAGAAAGATAAAGTTTTTTTTTATTAATATTTTTTATTTCTTTCAATCAAAATTTGCACCCATGCTATCGATGCAGGTAATTTTCCAATGGCCTTCTTGAATAAGTCACGTGTACGGAAGCCAACAAACTCTTCAAAGCATTTTGTACTGTGTCTCGGGTATTTAATTTTATTCCCGCCAAGAAGTTGATGGAAAAAGTAGAAGTCTGTCGGCGCAAGGTCTTGTGAGTATTTAAACGCAAAACTTCCAACCCTACCTCTTGTAGCTTAGAGACCGTCTGTTGTGCCATGAGGTCGAGCGTTGTCGTGTAGGACCAGCGGGGACGAGCGATTAACCAAGGCTGGCCGGAGATTAGCGAGCTTCTGCATCATCCGTTCAGTTCGTGCGGCACCCACTTATCAAGTTTTTTTACTTTGCCAATTTGACGCAAATGGACCAATATTGTTTTGATGCTAACGTTGAACGGTTGAACGGTTGAAAGCTACTGCTGACTCAGTCGTAGATTGAGTATCAGCTTCCACTATCGCTTAATTCCCCGTTGTTGACTTTAGTTTTCGGGCGACCCCGCGGTTCATTTTTTATATTCAAAAATTCAAAATTTCCATGTTCCATAGGGAAGCGTTTAAACCAGTAACGAGTCGTGCGTTCGTTTGCAGTGTTCACTCAAAGCCCTTTGTACGGCATTGCTACCGCTACGGAAATCGTATTCCATAATTACTCGTATTTTTATCGTGTCTAGGTATATTGATGAAAAATATACAAACGTAGTGAAAACAAAACACTAATCAATAAACAAATGACTGAATTTGAAAATGGAAATCCATATTTTTAAATTTAAATTAATTTGAATTTAGATTGCCAGTCATACATAAATTACGTTTCAAATGGCCAGTATTGTCGGCAATTTCATAGGTAAATACCTATTATTTAACTTTGATAGTGGAATTTTACCTTACTAAAACCACCCCGGTGGTTGACCATGACACACCACTATCATCCCTGACATCACTCAATGGGCAGATACCCACTCTGTAATTTATGAGAGAATACATACAACATACCCAGCCCATAACTGTCCCACTGCAGGGCAAGGACCTCTTCTCATACAGAGAAGACAGGATCATAGATCACCACGCTAGCTCACTGCGGGTTGGCGATTTCAGACTATTAAGACCAGGTTTCCTAACGACGTTTTCGTTCACCGTATGTCAGTGATGTCTTAGATTAACTTAGAAAGTACATATAACATTGAAAAAGTCTCATTGTAACATGCCTGATTTGAACCCGCAACCTGTGGCTCACGAGGCGGGCCCGTAACCGCTCGGCCACCACGACGCATTTATGAGAATATATAAATTATTTTAGGTTAATTACTTACGAATAACATAATAATACCAACTGATTAAATGAAACTTTGTTTATTTCAAGCAATTAAATATTATAATAAACACTTGAATAATAAAATACATTTTACGTATATAATGCAAATCATTTTATTCCTTTCAACGCGCAAGCGCAACGTCTGCTGTGAACCACAGACATTTTTTTTTTTTTACTCTTTCGCGTTCTCTGTGCTTATAATGACTCCATAGAGAATTGGCGTACTTTCTGCAGTAGACAATGATTCCCTTGTGTGAGTTGTGATTAGTTTCTCTGTGGCCTATAAATATTATCTTTGCATACTTTCCCTGGTCTCAGGTCTCATACATTCTAGGGTCTGTATTTTGACATTACTGGTTTTAGGCTGATCTGTAAATCAATATTTTTTTGGCGGTGAAAATGCCTGACGCATGCCGTACCACCTGGGGAGGCAGTGTGGTTATGTGGGGCTCGCACCCACTAAAAAACTCCACTGTGTGCCTACTCTCGCCTTTGAATGGATGAGCCGCGAGAACTGCAATGCATGGCCTTCGCGACCCACCCAGCGCGGTCCAGTTCCGGACATTCGACTTTCATTTTGACTCTCTTGCAGCGATGTCCGGGACTTAGGACATCACCGCAACTCGGGGGCCGTGCTATACGGACGATAGACTCCTCAATCTATCGCCCGCTGGCCCTGATCTCTAAACCTAGTACAGCCAAACATCTGTGTTATAAAACAGTTTAACCTGGAGATTGGTCTAGGGTCTAGGCATTGCTTAAGGTATTGGAGTCAATTGTAAAGTAGTAAACTAACCAAAATTTAGAACATACGCGGTTTTTACTAACAGTTTCTACTTAAATGAGCAAGATGGGACGAATCAAGAATGTCAAATCCGAATTTAGGCACGTCAAATTCAAATCTCCGAACATTTTAAGTAGGCACTGTTTTAGGCAGTCAATAAAATTAGAGACGTCAAACGAAAATAGTACGGTTTTGTTTTCAGGTTGACATGATTTTTGAATTTGACCCTTCCCGCTCTAATAGTAACGGTTACTAAAAGACAGCAATACTTTAAATCCAATTTAGTTTACTATATTAGAATTGACGCCATTGTCTCTGAGTACCTACTCAATAAGTAAATTTCATATAAAATGGAGTAGCGTTTGAGAATTTGGCCGTATGTAAATATATCGTAAAGACTCCCAACATATTATTCCGTATACCAGTCACCTAAAATAGTTGAAAAGCAAAAACAAAACAACAAAACACGCCAACGCTAGTGATCACGACCACACTCCCGTTACCGCAGACGCAGCAAATCGCGCAAAAAGTCGACGACGCGACGACGCGACGCCTGCGCCTGCGCCTATACTCGGTTGTCAACGCAGTAAATACGCTTTACTGACATACAATGGTTTTACCTCGTATCATGAAAACTACATACATAACATCACGCCTGTATTCCCGTTTAAGGTTATGCAGAGGAGTGGGTACAGCCGCACTTTCGTGGTAACAATCTTGAGCTAATCTATCGTAGTCGGGAGTTTTAACAGCATGCGGGTTAAGCTTATACTGGTGTTGTTACCAGTGACGTGCGGCCTACTGTACTATTGTACCCACATTTCACTGACGCAGTTATTAAAGTCCCATATAATAGGCGGTGAGCCCATTGCCATCAACCGCGCACAATCCCAAATTCCGTGCTGCTACTGAGAATTTTTTGAACAGAAAATCTAATAACGCTGCCCGGCAATCGAACACAACGCCTCACGCTCAGCAGCCGCACCTGCGACCACTAGAACCAGGACGCAATGATGTAACGTTAATAGTATAAACCGCTCTTAGGCTGGACATTTAGTAAAGATTACACATACAGATAGCTTTTATAAATTAATGATGATATCCATGTCAAAACTCTTCTTACACAAGTGACATCGATATCAAAAATCTTTTTGTACACATATGTGACGCTGTCAATTTATCATCTTCACGGCTTGCGGTGAACCAATCTGGATTAAAAGCAGGCAGGGCATGGGAATCGTTGAACTCCTTGTGCCTGCCACTGGCCTAAATGTGCATAACTTCTGATAACACTATACTGCGGTAGTTGAGTGCTTCTATCTCCCTCAAGATTTGCCATCCATTCCACTTGGAACAGTAAAAATGCTCGTATGGACTTACAGGAAAAATTTCTGATGTGAATGTGATGAATCTTGATGGTCTGAAATCGCCAACCCGCAGTGAGCTGTGGTGATCACAGCCCCGGATCTAGGGCGGGGCAAACCGGGGCACCAGCCCCAGGCGGCAGTTTCAGGGGGCGCCAAAATCATAATCCTACCATTAAACATTTGTGAGTTTTTTATGTAATATTTCTCAAACGATGGAGAGAGGGGCGCCATTATCAAGTTTCTGCCCCGGTTGGATAAAATCGTAGATCCGGAGCTGGGTGATCAATGTTCGTGCCTTCTTTGTATGAGACGCGCCTTCCCTGCAGTGGGACAGTTATGGGGTCATTAAGGCCTCACTGCTTCTCCGGGTCTGGGTTTGTGTGCATGTGAGATATAGGTGTTTGTACGCATGTCTGTCATGTCATGAAACTTATGTCAGCTGTTTCAAATCGGCCAAAGGGTGAACCACGAACCACATCCATGCAATAATATAATGGATCTTATCTTTGTAAACCTATTACACTTCCAACGATTTCAGTGAACGACTGGTGGACCTATTGACCGTTCTCTAAGTTCGATTTGCAAAGATTCCATAGACATTGTTCTCTTATAAAGCTAACAGAGGCGCACGTGCAAGCTCCAAATAAGTCGGTAGGACGGACGGTAGCATTGTGGTCTGTTGGACGGTGCAGTGCAAGAGTCTCGGCCTCATTTTCCTTTTAGCACTCTTGTGACTTCTGTAGTGTAGACCGCTCTGCTTTAGTCAGTATATGAGGTATACAAACCATGTCCAATCCATGAAAGTATTATTAGGTATCGAGATTCCATTCTATTTTTGTAACCCTTTCCTGAAACAAGAAAGAGAAAATATCTGAAATAAAATTAGAAAAAGACCGTTACATGGCAAGGCAATACGGGGAGTGCGAAGTGGGGATGAACAAATCAGAAATTTGCTAGATTTTGGGGAAACTGCGGTAATTGGGATTCAGAAATCGCGCAGTCGTACTGTCGACACGAAGAAGAATTTAAGACAATGCTAATGTTACCTCACTATATTTTCATTCACAATTTTTTTGCAAGTTATAAACAATTAAATAATAAGCAAATGACTTCGAAAAGTCAATGGTGCGTACGGACGCACCAGTTTCCACAATTCTGACCTTGCGTCCAGGGTGGGAATGGATTTATTCGATCCACCCCATTTTGAGAAACGCCAGCAAACATTCGATCTTGCTGGCGACATCTCGGAGGTTCCCTGGGCTTTCGAAGTACGCAGGATATGTAGGTCCCCCATCGGTTTACGGATTCAGACACGTGTCTTCCTAGTCCGAAGGACTTATTTAAGTAAGGAAGTTTTTCAGATTTTTCTCTCTCCAAAATGTTCGTTTTAGTAACAAAAACTTTGAAAGCAATTATGTCGCTAGATAATTTTATAGAGTAGGTAGTAAGGAAGCTTGTCGTCTTGGCAGCGTGCCAGTAATGTCGTTGAACGCCAATCACTGGCGCCAGCGAGCGCAGGAAACTAAACGCACTTTTTTAACTTTTTCATTTTATGCCACCCGTTATCCGTGTATTTATAGTTATGTTGTTTAGTTAACTTTAAAAGTTAACTGATACTTGTTAGTTATGGTGTTGATGTTATTTAAAAGGGGTGTGAGTTAAAAGGGTGATCTGGTAAAATAATATTATTTTTTATGACGGTGTCTTAGATAAAAGTGAAGTAATAAATTGAAACGGCTAATTATATTATTTATATTTGTTTGTTTTATATGCGATTCGGGTTTATTAATTATGTATTTTAAAATTACTAATTATGTATTTTCATAGTAACTATACAATACTAATGTAATTATTAATTACCTTTGTATTTATAGCATCAACATGGCACTGTTTATAGTGTGTAAAACGTAAACCATTTGGATACTATTTCTTGCTGAAAATAATCATAATCATAATCATATTCTTTATTGCAAATCCACAATGTAAAGATAAGATGGTAATATAAATAACATGGTAGCAATCGTGGACCCTGATGAGCACAGAAAATAGTAAATAAGAAATAAATTAGAAAATAACTGAGAATTTCCTAACAGAAAAACCCTATAAACAATAACACTACTCCTCCACAACCGTGAGGTCTTGCCTCACGCTCAACAGTCGCCGTCCGGCAATGAGGCAGTTCTTGCTGAATGAATCCAAAAAACAAACGATAAAATCGTGTACTATTATTGTAACCATACAGGTAAAAGGTATAAAGGTATTTGATTGGGAATCATATGCCAGTGGCGAGAGGGGTACGCCCGCTACAAAGCCCACATAAATTCAATCGCAGGCCTAATCATAACAAAAAAAAATTGCGTCATTGTCGATGGACGTTGCGCAGTGTCTATGGCAAGTTTGGCGCCCGGTTCCGGATGCTTGTTTATATATCGCGAGCTATCTCCGCGATCTCACAATGTTTACATCAAATAGGTTGTTACCCTGTACCCGGTTCCGCGTACCTAAACGTTGGTACGGATATTTTTGTATTTTATTAGCTTTTGGCAATTAATTGACGTCAATCCACGACTATGAGTAAGTTAGTTATTTTGTTGACTGGCTTTTCTTTTCTTTCGTGTAACGCGAACCTACTGTCAAGAGTTATTGTCGCCGCACGTCAGAGGTCTACGTGACTTAAAAAAACCACTTTTAACCAGATTAATCGCGTGTATTGCATCCTCATCACGACCACGAACACTGCAAAGTATTCGAAACGTAAAGATAAACAAAAACTCAATACACGCGATTAACCGGTTAAAAGTGGTTTTTTAATACTATGTAAGTCACAAAACATCTGTGAATGCTAGCTACTCGTAAACTCAGCTGCAAGTTTCATTTTTAATCACGACACTGTTAGGATAACGTTAAGAGCCTCACTTCTCCTTTTCATGTGGCCAATTGGGTTCAAAGTCTTCAGAGTTGACCATGCGAAGACAAACATAATATTTCTTTTCGTTGCACGTAAACATACAGTCGAATATTCTAATAGGCAATTCTCTTATTAGGGTATTAGTAATGACGGCTGCTGAGCGTGAGGTTCTGGGTTCGATTACGGGGTCGTGCCTAATGTTATTGGGTTTTTCTGTTAAGTAATTCTCAGTAGCAGCTCGGAGTTCCGAAGTTAGCGGAGTGATACCCGTTGGTCCTGGTAATCTCTCTCAGCTCGTATCAGAATGCCATGCTATCGGACCATGAGAGTTAAGAAAGAGGGAGTACACCTTTGTTTGCGCACACACTACCTATAATATATCCGGCGTACTTGGCTAATTTCCGTGAAGATAAGGCGCCTGTGGCAACTGTCATAGATCTTTATTACACAACCGGGACCGGTGGTTTAAGGTGCTCTCCGAAACACGGAGGGGTCTCGATATGTAATGATGGTCACCCATCCACAGATCGACCGCAGCAAGCGCAGCTTAACCTCGATAGATCGATCTGTGCGGCTGTTACGTAGCAACGAGCACCTAGGGATCAAGTATATTAACAGATGACTTCAAATTCCTGCACGTATGACGTACATAGGTCATTTTTAAACTAGTTTTGTTTACCAGCCACCCACAATAGATGGAAAAACCATTCTCAGCTTCGAACAAAACTTGACAAGCTTTCTTAAAGCAATTTGTTAACCACCAATCCTAACCTAATACTCACAACGCCTTTTCAAATCAGCGGTAATGCCAGTGAAAGTATTGCATTAGCTACTGATGACTTATCACGTGTTGCTTGAAAGCTGATGATCTTTAACCCGACACGTTGTGGGTTACAGACACTCTGCACACCTCAGTGAAGTAATGGAGCGTAAAGTAAAATTTCTATTGCGTGTAGTGTTGGGGGCGCAACATAGATGGCGCTGTTTTAAACTTTTGTCAGTGACCAAAATAAAATTAATTGCCTTTCTTGACTATTCTTTTAAATTCTAATAAATGTAATTAACAGCGACAACGTTAACATAACAAGGCAATTTATATAAGGGTCAAATATTCCACCATAAAGTTTTAAAAATAAAACCTTAATTATTTTCTGTTCCGTGAGTCACATCATCACATGTGATACTGATTCACGGTAGGGTTGCCATCCGTCCGGGTTTCCCGGATCTGTACTAATTTAGAGGGCGTTCGGGGAGCCTCCAGGCGGGGTTTCATTAGTAGTCCGGGTTCTGCTGACACATCTTTCGGAAATACGCGGCCGAAAATAAGTAAAAAGTTTATTTATAGCAATTAAATCTATGTTTTATTTTACTGCGTATCATTGAAAAAACATTTTTGTTATTTCTGGGTTTAAAGCTCCAAAATCCGGGTTTCACACTTTTTGTCCTGGTTGGCAGATTTTAGAGATGGCAACCCTAATACACGGTGATTTGAGGACAGGGAAGTTGTAAATTAGCGTTAAGTGACCACTTGTATTGAGTAGGTATGTATATTCCCGAAGCTACAAAGGGTGATGTGCAGCAGAGTCAAAAGAAATTGTGGACGCAATAACTGGAATGGAACGCATGAACTTTCGTCTTTTTTAATTACTATTTACAACGCTCATGAGTGAGAAAATGAGAGACCTGGTGCATAATAGCATCACGCCTGTATTCCTGAAGGCTAGGACAGAAAAGTACTGTTGCAGGTACATTCAAATTTTACCGATGCAGTTATTGAGTGTTGGTGAGCCTATTACCATCAACTATTTAACCACAACTCCAAACCCAGCGCTGTTAATGAGAATTTCCTAACAGAAAAACACAATAACACTGCCCGACCCGGGAATCGAATCCAGGCCCTCACGCTCAACAGCCGCTCTTCCAATCGCTAGACCAACGAGGCAGTTACTACTACAGTGGAGATTAAATACGTAGGTTCAGTGTAGGTTCAAAACAAACTGACATTCTATGCAATGTTCCATTTGTTTTCGTTGCCCCACACTAGAGATTTATCCCATATCGTGGGTGCGTTTACAGACACATAATCTTATATCCACACTCACCCAGACCCGGAACAATTATCTGTAGATCATACAAATATTTACTCCGTGAAGTATCGAACCTGCGACACGCGGCACTGCAGCCTGTCTCTCGACAACTGCGCCTAACACGTCGTCAATTTGCTAGAACTGATGCTGCCCACTCCGTGACCAGTTCACTAGGACGACGCTTAACTCACCATTTTGTAGGGAATTCAAGGACCAGATGCACGACATCACCATCAGCAGGATATATTTTAGAGAACATGACATATTTAAAAGTTCTAACTTCACATTTGCCACTATGGTAACAATATTCTTTATATGTATCGAGATCTATTAAATAAATACATTATTCTAATCGAACGTAAAAAAAAAAACTAGTTTATAATGCCAAAGATAAATAAACAATTCCAGTTATGTTGGCCTAGGAATCGACCCCAAGATCGAACTCTATCGAATAAAAAGCAAATTACGATTTAAATTAATTTGCTTACAATACGAACCAAATCGCTGAAAAACTGAATTTAAAGTTAAATTATTAGGTAAAACCATCTTGTTTCCTAAAATAGTCACAATTCCCCGCCATGGCAGACAAAAATAAATTAAACAGAATTCTATCTACTTTTGCGCTCGTAATACTTTAGCAAAGCAATATACTTCTTAAAACTAATTCCATTATGGTTTATTTTCCAAAAGTTTATAAATTGAGAAGGCATTTTGTAAGTTTGCCTTTGCTTCAAAACATAGGAATGCGTTATCTATTCTTGAAGCGGATGACAGAATGACAACTGACTCACTGACTGTTTCTATTCGAAATAGGACTTTAGGTACCAATTGCAATATTCTCCAAAAATTATTCGTACCAATTTTAAGTCTAAAACTGTACTTATACATTATTCATGAAACTAATAATACCTATGTTGAATGTAAAAATTCATTGTCATGTATTTTTTATATTCACATATAATTTCGAACAACGTTCACAATAATTTTCGATTCCTTTCTAACTTCTTTCATTTAATTTCTGTACTCTGAACGCTAAGCCAGTCGAGATGGCTTAGCGGTTAGAGCGCCTGTAGTATTTATTCGGGAGGCGCATGTTCGAATCCTGCTCACGACCGTTTTTTCTTTCCATATTTTTTTTAACTTTAGAGTTAGATAAGCATGCATTAGTGCTTTTTGAAGATTTATCTATATTCGTTCATTTCATTACACATTCATGTTAATGAAAATATATTAGATATTAACAGATATAAAAGCCATTTCAGCTATTGGAGGAATAAGTATATAGGTAAGTATTATTTACTTATAAAGATAAACTGTTTTATATAATACCTTGGAAATCACAGGGAAGGCGTTTACACGGCATTGGATGATGCAGGCTGACAGTAACTTTAAAATAACCAGCGCATAACTGTCCTACTGCAGAGCTAGGGTCTCTTCTCATAAAGAGAAGGCACGAGCATTGATCACCACGCTAGCTCACTGCGGGTTCTTCACGATGTTTTCCATAACTTTACATCCGTAATGTCTTTAAATAAGAAAGTACATAAATGGGTTTGAAAAAGTTACTGATATCCCAGTGGGGTTACGCTTGAAACTAATACCAATTCCAATCCAATTCCAATATGAAATAGACGCCTTAAAACGACGCGTAATATAATAAATTTATCGAAATTGCAGTTGCCGCAATTTTAGAGATAGTTGCTTTCTTAGTATCCCGATTCTATAATTATTTTTTAGACATTTTCGCATTTAAAAGTACAAACTGACATATTTCCAATGTCAATCGAGCGGAATTATTTTCAAGAGTAAGCCTACACGTTTGGGAACTCTCAACTCGTTGCGCAAAAAGCTAGCTCGTAAGCACTTGGCTACCACGACAGTATAATAACACCTGCTAAAAAATGTTAATAAATATAATGATTCATGATACATCTTGATAACCTATGGGTGAAACTCTTAGCAACAATCTTAGAGTACTAGACGGGAGACGCCTTCTGATTAAATATCGAACAAAATTGCTCGCCAGTTTTGGCGGGGGGTGAGGTAACACAAGGATAAAACAACTTGTACTAAAGCGAAAATAGCTCTCGTCATTACATTAACAGTACCTATTAAAATACATAAAAAACCGAAACAAATTGTGTTACACGTGATTAAAAGCGTCATGGCATATGCCAGTTGCGAGAGGGGTACGGCCGCTAAAACTACTCCAGTACTAATTCCTTCAAGGCAACAATATTAAGATCAACTGATTACTATTTAAATGCTAATGTTCCTATTATCTATTTAAATAAGATTATAAATTTTAAGTATGTTTTTCTAAAGCCATGTTATGAACTTTTTGCATGTAGGTATTGTGGGGGCCATGGGATCAGGGGCACTGAGTCCTTGGGTGCTCGGGGGCTCTAGCGCCTACGGATTATGGTTAAGATTTTTTTAGTAGCAGCCCGACGTTTGAAATTGTACCCGGTAGATAGTAGATAATGGCTTACCACTTATTACATGGGACTTAATAACAGCATTGGTAAAATGTGGGTATACAACTGCCTCGTTGGTCTAGTGGCCCCAAGCGCGACTGCTAAGCTTTTCGGGTTCGATTCCCGGGTCGGGCAAAGTGTTATCGAGTTTTTCTGTTAGGAATTTCTCAGTAGCAGCCCGCAGTTTAGAATTGTGCCCGGAAGATGGCAATAGGCTCACAACATAGGACTTAATAACAGCGTTGGTGACATGTGGGTGTACCGCTGTGTACACCTCTGCTTTCCCCTTCGGAGAACACAGGCGTGATGCTATGTAATGTTTTTAGTCGACTGAGCACGACAGTGAACAGTCACCAACCGACCTTCAGTTTAATGTACCGGGAGTCTGTCAGTCATCATATACATTCTGAGTAATTCGCTTATCGCAACTATAAATTATTATAACATTACGCGATGGCTGATTTCTTCAATAATAATAGTGTGTTGTGTTTGTATAAGTGTTTATTGATTGAATGTAATTACCTGTTCGAATTCATAATTGTTATGCAGCAGAATTAAATGGCCGTCGGCTAGAAGCTTGATTTTGTATAGCTTCAAGGGACCATAGACCTAAGTAACTTCAACTTTATCAAGTTACCACGTGTTCCAGAGAAAGGTGTCCTTCTTTTCTATAAGGCTACCGTTTTTCCTTTTGAGGTACGGAATCATAAAATAAATATAAATTCACGTTGTTTCTCGGATGGTTTTCAAACCTTATTTTATAAAACGGGCATTTTTATTGAGAACAAATGCAAAATCGTTATCCTTATAACGGCCGTAGCCAAAAATATATGAATTACGGGTAGGGTTTAATTTATTTTGGGTGGTGGGGTTGAAGTCAGTAGAACTCCGGCACGACTTCCATGAAGGGTTGCCACATTTATTCTTCTAGAATACATTTCTATCAGTCGTAATATTGGCAGTCACTCCCTTTCTAGCCATATCATCTTTCACACAATCCTTCCATCGCTTCCTCGGTCTTCCTCCACCCATCCACATTCATACTCAAAACTTTCCATTCATCTCTCCGCATCACATACCCATACCATGACAAACGGTTTCCAGAAAACTTCTCACTCATCAGTGCCACTTCCTGATTTCCTCTTATACTCATTTCTAATTCTATCCATCCGCGTCACACCACACAGTGTGTCAGATCTTAGCGAGTGGAAGTCGATAGTCTCTGCTGATGGGAACCAGGCGCAATTGTAACGTATGTATTCTAACTTAAACATAACTTAATACATGACTTAGAAAATGTACCTAAGACAGTAGATGATAATAATAGACACGATTATTCTAATTTTGAGGTCTGAAACCAGCACGAAGTTAGCAAGAAAACGTCAGGGCCATCACGCATAAAATAAAAATAACTTAATTGAATTAATTTGTTCGTAGAATGTGGTTCGATGACGCTGAACTTGAAATTATTAACTTGACTAAAATTATGTTGCCACCCATACATATGTACATGCATAAGAAATGCTGGGTTGTCTATGTGATCGCAAATTTTTACACAATTCCGACAATAAAAAATACAATACAATGACAGCCTAGTGGTGTGACCTGATGGCAAGTCGGTCGCAGTTTCAAATCCAAGGTACACTCCAATGTCTATATCTTTCGCTCGCTTACAGCGCAGTCGCAGCATACTTATGAGAGTTTCTCGGTGGTGTGTAAAGTTATGTCAGAGGAATCAGGACCTCAGGCTCAGCAGCCACGCTTGAATGCAATTTATAATTCTTACCTCCTTACCCTATCTTACCTCACTTACGATATTACGGCAAGTTAGTGTCATGAAGCGTCTTCAATCAAAATTAAACGAGAATCGCCGCGTGCGGCAACTATATTCAAGTTATTAACTTATACCTTTATATGTTAGTTAGCAGACTTGTTTATTTCATTGTGCCTGTCCGATAGCCGACGAATACGTGTGTGTTCAATTAATAAACCATTAATAAAAATAAATTCGCCATTTTGAAAACTCACAATGTGGCTTTCAGTACCTTTTATTCGGTGATTTGAATTTGGAACAATAAACAATTTAGAGAAATTGTTGTGTAAAGTGACATTTAAAAAAAGAATATAGGCATCTAGATATGTTTTTTCAAAGACAATTCTAGAAAAACCAGTGTGTTCATTTTAGTTAATTAATAGGTTTTTATTTACGTTTCTACAAATTAAACAAAGTGTGGTCGCCTGGAGGAAGTCTTTAGATTAAACAGGGGGAACTGATTGGTTGATCTAAATCGTTGGGGTCCAAAATAACCGGTCACATATGCACCAATTTGACTCCCAATCTAAGCATTACTACTGTGCTGTCTGTGTCTTCTAACTGTGCTGACGTCAATAGTGCAAAAGCGTCTAGTTTTACACCAGTTTACAAAGGATTTCCTTCGTCATATGTAAGTAATCTATACGTATATTTATGTAATGTAAATAAAGAGTACGTTAATCAGTTGTTTATATTGAAGCGCAATAATAATTTGTTTATGCCAATTGAGAGAAAATCGCACAAAGTCCTTGAGAGCAATAATTCAATGCAATATTCTTACAATTAATACTTTTTTTTAAGGGATTCGTTATATTCTTACCAAACTTCTTACTATACCAATATATTAAATTGATTTTTCTCTATGATTTTAAAATAACTAGCAAAATTTTTGTGAGAACTGCCCTTTATATGATAGCTAATTACAAATGACCGTTTTAGAGTTTTTGTCTTTCTGGTCTCAATAGGCTCCAAAACGGCGCAACAGAGTTATATGAACATTTTAGGGATTAAAACAGGTAATAATAAGGTTACTTATATTTTCTTGTATTTAGTTTAATTTTCATATCAATTTATCATAAATGCTATCGCACAGGGGCTCGTGGCTAAGTAACAGATGGATCGATCGAAGGTTAAGCTGCGCTGCTGCGGTCGGTCTGTAGATGGGTAACCATAATTTCATACCGAGACCCCTCCGTGACTCGGAGAGCACGTTAACCCGTCTGTCCCGGTCGTCAAAATAAGATCTATGACAGCCGTTACGGATAGTCAGAGGTCTGAAAGTCTGACAACCAGTCATAACACGAGATATCGTGTTACCCAGTAACTGGGTTGTGGAGGTCAGATAGGCTGTCGCTCGATGTAAAATACTGGTATTAAGCTGCATCCGGTTTGACTGGAAGCCGACCCTAATATTATTGAGAAAAAAAGCTAGGTAGATAGCTATCGCTGGCATAGCTAATTAATACCTTTATCTATAATATTTTGGGTAGATTCCTATATATAGGGTATTTTCCCTTTTCGATCTTACCAAACAACATCATTATATTTGTTCTGAATACAATTACTAACGTTGTTTTAACTTTTTATAATAACTAATTAAAATATACTTATTGAACTATTACAGTTTTCGATAAGATATGAATACAGTCAGCATCGAAATTGTAATGGCATTCAAATGTTCACCACAAATAGATTAAAAGTACCTACCAGTATATAGTTGAATTTCTTTGGTTCAATATACCTGATCGGAAAAGGTATAAATCGACCTTCCAAATATTCTTGATGCTGACTGTACAACACTACGTCATTTCTTAGTAGTTGTAGGGTGCTCGTCTCCAATAAACATCTTGTGTGAACACTAATAATTATTATAAAGAGGAAAGATTTGTATTTTTGTATGTTTGTAACGAATATACTAAAAACTAACAGCCCAATTTCAAAAATTCTTTCACCATTAGAATGCTACATTATCCCTGAGTAACATAGGCTATATTTATAACTAGAAAATATTAGGAATCCCTACTATAACTTCAACAATGTAAAACAAGGTGTAAAAAAAATTGCCATTACATCGCATGCGCTGCGGAAACTATTGACGATAGAACAAAAAAAAATCCTACAATATTAAAGAACTTATCAATATTTTCAAAAAACTTCGCGATTATCGCAAAATGTTTAAAAAATTTATGTCCACCCGTGCAAAGCCGGGAGGGGCCGCTAGTATTCAATAAATAACAACAAAGTAGGTATTGAATATTCCATATTTGTACCTACAGCAAAGCACCAACAAATATGACGTATTCAAAACCGACTTCCCGCCAACGTTATAGTTTAATTCAGCACCTACAGTAAATATCTATTAAATTATTGTTCACCGGTTACTACTCACGTGCATTTTTCGGGAATTGCCCGACTAGTTTCGAACCAGTCTCTTTCTCAATATTCAACTACAAAAAATCAACGTTAATTATCTAAACCTAAACTTAATTGTTGTGACGAGGTCAACGACTTTATACCCATTTTCTAGCTTACTTCACTCTAGTATAGTATTATATCATCTGTGGTTAGCTCGTGATCAAACCGGCCAAGTGCGAATGACTTGCGCACAGCCCTGTGGCAAACAGACAGACGGCAAACGCTCAGTAATAGGACCCTTAAAAAACCCTTCAGCGTTTATCTCATCAATTTTAATATTTTTCGCATCCTTAGATATCGTTAACATCTAATGCCGTAAACACAAGTTAATAAATAAGTGTTTAACTCAAAGGTTTAAGGGAGAACCCTCAGTTGCAACGGGAAATTACTAATTCTACTACTAAACATAACAATTCGAAAGAGACACAAAGTTCTATAGGAATATATGCTTTATTATCACAAACTGACTAGGCCCAAAAAGTTTTTTTTTTTTTTTTATCGTTGCGTATTTTTCTACATTCTACGTGCATCTATAACCATAGACTTTAAGAAACAGTTAAGGGTATAATTTATCTTTAAATGTACCTGTTTTATCCTTTAGTGTGGTATAGCTAAAGCAACGACGATTTATAATTATTTTTTAAGTGAACCTGTTGTTCTCAAATAAGTGAAATTGTATTTTTTTTTATTGAAATTAATCTTTAAACCTATATACGGAGGCCCTAAAAAGCTTCCTTGTAATAATACATACGAATATTTTTGTAACATAATATTTTACGGAAATATTACATACCTTAAGTTATCCAAGGCTACATACCGATGTTTGATAAAGATACTTTGTACCTATTAAGATCGCAAGAGGAAATGTGAATGGTATTTATCTATTTAAAGAACTATATTTTATATTATTAAAGTCACGTGGAGGACACGCAGCTTAGGATTGAGGAGGTGCGGTATAGCAACGTGCGCGGAGGACTGATGCCGATTGAGATAATATTATGCAATAGGATTATTGAATCATGGAATTCATTCAAGTACAGAACACGCTGACACATTTTTCCGTTTCTGGGAGTTTAATATTTTTAATGTAATAGAATCTTTATTAATTGTATTCTGTGTGGGTGTTTCGGTCAAATGTTATCGTCTAGGAAAAATATTATAAATTCGATTTCACCTGCTCGCGTCGCTATTTATTCTGTACGGCTCATTTAACAGTTTTTTACATTCGGAAGGTTAGTGACCCCGGCGTGTTCCGATTCTGCCAAAGATAATTATCAAGATTAAACCTCTTTGTGTATTTTGCATGTGTGCGTATAATTCAATCAAGTCATAGACACTGAAAAGAAGAAATTATAAAAATTTTAAGGTCTTATTGGCTTGCAAATGTTTGCCGCCAGCAAGAATTGAGCTTTAAGTCCAAATTTTTGATTTTGTCGAACATGGATCTTTGTTTGGCCATCAACTCGCTTGGTGGTAGGCGAAGGTTTGGCTGAGAATGGAACATGTAGATCCAGAAGCAATCGATTCATTCTAGCTAGAAAATTCCTAGATTGCATTTCTCAGGAAACAAGGAAGACGTCAGGAAGTTTCATTTATGGGCTGTTCGTATCATGAACCTGAAATATTTGTGTACGAATTTTAGAAATTATCGCGTGAAATGGACGGTAGTGTGTGAAGAACTTCGCTCTACAAAACAAGAACTAAAGTTCTTGTCCCATTCATAACATACAATAAATAATATTCTCCCGACCGTATTTTCGGTAACGACGGCCTATCTCCATGGAGATTAGCCAAGTAAGCTGGAGATATCATAGTTCACAAATGTATGCGCAAACACAGGTGCACTCCCTCTTTCTTCACTCTCATAATCCGATCGAACGGCAATCCGACACGACCGGAGAGAGATCAGGCGTTGGACCGCCGGCTTTACTTTACGAAGCACGAGGGTGCGACACACCACCAACTTCCTAACTCCGGGCTGCTACTGCAAATTTCCTGACAGAAAAACTCAATTGCACTTTGCCCGACCCGGTATTGAACCCAGTAATCTAAAGAGGCGGTTGACCAAACAACTTACAATACATTGTAATTCATTAGTTACGGAGGAATATTTCGACGCTCTATATATATTTTTTTTTTTTTAATAAATGTTTAGGTAGGTAATTTGTATTATATTGATATTTAATTCTTAGTTTAAATGTGGTTTTTTAATTATTGTACTCACGTAAATTTTTTCGGGTTTGTCCGACTAGTTTCGAACTCGAGCGGAGCCCTTACTTATTAGCTGAGTCTGCGGCGATGTTGCGAGTGAAACTGGTGATCAGCTTAATCATTAATATGAATATGCATAATGCAAGTTTTTATATAAATGTGATTTAGTAAATAGTTAAAATATCATTAGATAAGTGTCAAGTCCATTTCATATTTTAGTTTACTTTTTGTGATGACTGCTGCAAACGTATATATTTATAAGTACTTACTCGGTGTACAACTATATCTGCTGGTATCTAGACAGGCACCTTTCTAACCTTGAACTTGAGCTCAAGATAAATTAGAAAATAAAAAAGCACCAATTGCTCCAGTCACTCACAATACAATAAGGCCGCGATTAACATTGGCTTTGTTGGTTTAGCTATGTTCCCATCTCTATCCTGCACCCGCATTTTGACAGTTGTGTGTGTACAGGAGTAATGCTAAGCCAAAACATTTGCTAAACTTTTATAACTTTATAGTTCGCCTATGTCTGCGTTAATGCTTTTTTTTGGGTTTTATCAAAAATGGGTCTACGTTTGGCCGCCAACTCGCCTGATGGTAAGCGACAGTGTGGCCGAGGATGGAGCACGTAGATCCAGAATAAATCTATCCACTCTAAGTAGGATAGATAGATTTAGGGAGAACGATAGTTGGGGAGTTGATAAACTGCCCAGACCCGTCTCCCACAACGGTTGTGACTTCACCCCGAAACACGACTAGGTCGCTTCACGGCATGGTTTCGTCCAGTGGGTGGTAACCAGCCGCGGCCGAAGTCTCCCACCAGAGTTGTGTTGCCTGTTTTGCACCACCCAGGGGCCACGTGTAGGAATTCCATTTTAAGGGTGCACTCCTACGGACGCGGGCACCTCAGCACCCTAAAAATAAAATGAAAAAAAAAAGATTTTTATAACAAATTTATTTTGTTCTACGATTAATTTTGTAATTAATCGAGTATCTTTCACCGTAACTTCAGCTTAACTTAATAATCAACGGGGAAACCCGCTCCGGGTCTTCGAGACCCGCGATGGTGAAACTGGGGCCGCTCCTCTCGACACCCCTAGCCGCTCACCCCCATGTTTGCCCCTTCTGCCTGTATTAAGGCGGCGTTTCAGGGGCCCATGCAGTGAGTTGGCGAGTCACCGTCTGCCAATACATTTCAATATTTTAAGAGTTGAAAGGCAGACGCCGTTTTTAATTCCGGCAACCGAATTTTAAATAGTCCAAGTAGCACAACACATCAATAGACCAATTTAAAAAACAATTTTACCTATCTCAATAGTTCTGCACCTATCGGGAACTCTCCATGGCTGTATTTCTATAGCACAATCACGGAGAGTCTCCGGTTGGTGTCCCAACTCAATTTAGATTAAAACTCTCACAGGGGCCTCTGTGTGTTAGACCTGTGTCTCCAGGCAAGCCCTCCAAAGGACCGGGTTTAATCCCGAGATAAAAGAGAAACAAAAATAATAATAAAAATGTTTTATTGACATAAAAAAAATGTACTTAATGTTTGATCATTAACTAATGATGTATTAATTTAACTAAGGAATTCACTCTACGGTTACAAATTAATTTCCTCTAAGATAATTTGAATGAATAAAAATCATGTTTGACTAGTTTTAACCACATGTCGCCAATGATTAGACACACTCGCCTGTGTGGGCGAGTGTGTCTAATCTGTCACAGTTTGCACAAGAATTAATTAAATCACCCTTCTACTACTTAATGTTGTTTGTGTTTTACTTTTAATCCGTGGAAATGTTACCAAACTCCTAATAAACACATTGATAAGTCTTGTATCTTGTATCAACCGGTTTTGAAACACGGAACTTTTTGCTTAAAACCGTAACATGCCATATCCATAATAGGTATTAGGTATGTCTTATTCATAAACAATATAAACAGATATGTTTTTAATGGAAATGGTTTTTATTTGGCTGATTAAGATTATTAAGGTGAGAGGAAGGAGGTGAGAAGGGGTCTAAATCAGCTCACGGTAGCCTGTAAGATTCTTCGAGGGCGAATCGAATGTCCTGCGCTCAACAATCTATTTTGTAGATTATACGTGCCCGGTAACTACCTTGGTCATTGTCGCAGTCGCCGACATAAACTATTCGCGCAGCCGGCATTTCGTACTGTGGCTAGAGCTGAGTCCCCGGTATATCGTACCCTAGAAGTGGTCAACGCCCTCCTGGCTGTCAATCCTGTATGTGATGTGTTTGCGGATAGAAGGGGGGAAATTATGAGAGTATGTTTGGCGTTCTGCGAGAGGAAGTATGCAAGGAAGACCACGGTGCCGCCGTAGTAGTTTTTAATTAGTAGATATAAGTATTATATCATTGTGTCTCTATGCAAATGAATGTAATTGGTAGTTTTCCATGTTAATAAACTATAAATAAATAAATAAATACTAAACGTTTGTTTGTTGGGAATAAAAATATCAGCGCTTCCTTTACCAAGAAAATATTGTCAAATTACTTAATTCAAACGTCGAATTATTCGGTTTGGCCGCTAAAGCCTACCTTTTGTAGTTACCTACCCGATCAACAGATTGTTATGAATGATAATAAGCTAAGGGACTGTTTAAGGAAACGAAAATTTAAAAAACAAGACGAGCGATTGAGTTCCAATTCTTATTACATAGACGACTAGAAGTAATTGGTTGTTAGGTTGTTTCTAATATTTATTATATCGATAAAGCGCAATTTTTTCTTTGATTTATTCCTAAAATCAAAATAATTTTATTTTAGGTAGGTGACAGCTTTCATTCTAATAAAAACAAATATTTACAGTTAATCAAGGATAAACATTAAATTTTCAATCAATAGGTGCAATACCTGGTTTGATCCACATCGGGAAGGATAGATGTCGGAATCTAATTAACATGTCATTTAATAATGTAATAAGGTCAGTGTTTATCCTTCTAGAGCGTCACCTTCCGGCATTTCCACATAAACCTGCTTTGTAGACCTCTTGTTAATCGTCTTTCATTCATTCTCTCAATATGACTTTTCACCACTACGTCTTCTTATAAATAAATATACACACGTATCAAATAAATAATTTCGTCCGATTTAAACAAAACAAACGACAAAAGTGTAGTTGTTAGCCAGACGGATACCTACTTAATAGTGATATCCTCCGTACTAGCAACCGCCGCATGTATGACCAGATGTATGAACGTGGAAGAAGGTAAAGGCATATGTAAGGATCGTAGCAGATGGCGTTCTATAGTTTCTGCCTACCCCCATAGAAGGAAGGCGTGAGTTTATGTATGTATGTATGCATAAATTATGGGAAAGCTAATACTATTTTTATATATTTTCCAGATAATGTTATCTCCTAAGAAGCTAGCGGTACGCCTGTTCGACGCTGGCGCAGTTCGGCTGGGCGATATTGAGGCCAAGATCGGGAGGCGAACGCCCATCTACTTCGACCTGAGGGTGGTCGTGTCACATCCACAGATTATGGTAAATATTGTGACTTCAGAGTTTAGACGAATAAAATTATGGAAATATGGAAGAAGAATTCGCGGTGGTGAGCAGAGGTCGAGATGGCCTAGAGGTCAGAACGCCTGGAGTATTTATCCCGGAGGCGCAAGTTCGAATCCTGTTCGCGACCGTATTCTTTTTCCATTTAATATAATAACTTTAGACGAATAGTTGCTGGGGCAAAAAAGTAACAGATAAAAAATACTACCTGTCAATTGTGTACGCAAGCGGTTGTAGTGTCCTTGATTCGAATCCCGCATCATGTAAGGAGTTATTGGGTTTTTATGTTAGGAAACTCTCAATAGCAGCCCTGATTTTGCCTAGATTATTTTGCTGCATATAGAAGTAACGTTCTATACAGAGAACTTACTTACTCAATGCAAATGAATTTTTGTGGAAGTAAATTACGGTCGTGAGCAGGATTCGAACCTGTGTCCGCCTGTCCAGATAGCTTATTTAGTCAGACCGCCTGGTGTATTTATTCGGGAGCTGCAGATACGACTCCTGCTCACGACCTTTTTTCCCCAAAAATGTATAGCTTCACTACCAGTTGCTTCCCATAAAGCTATTTGACTAATTGAAACCATTCTAGCACTCGCCGCCTCAATTATTTGTTGTAAAAACCTAACGTATCAAAACTAATAATTTCTTGTGTAATTAATAAATGTTAAACTGTTGCTAAGATCGTTAATCGCTGCTAAATAAATATGTCAACTAACCCATGCAAGTTTATTCGAACCGTTCTCGCAGACATATTTAAGATACTTTCCAAAAAAAAGTTAATTATTACCAAAAAGTTCCTAATTTATACCCTGATTTCACAGCTTTCGGTGTCGCAGCACTTGCAACAGTTAGCGACTGAAATAGATCATGATTTACTGTGTGGAGTGCCCTACGCCGCTTTACCATTAGCAGCAGTCATGTCAGTCAATATGAACACGCCCATGATCATGAAGAGGAAGGAAACCAAGCTATACGCCACCAAAAAGATCCTAGAAGGAATCTACGAGAAAAACCAGAAATGCCTAGTGGTAGAGGACGTAGTGACATCTGGTGGTAGCTTAATGGAAACTGTCGGTACTCTGCGCTCCGAAGGGTTAGATGTCACGCACGCCGTAGTAGTTCTCGACCGCGACCAGGGTGGCGCTAGTGTGTTGAAACAAAATGGAATCACTGTGAAACCGATTTTTACTCTAACCGGTTTGCTGAGAATATTATATGAAGCCGGTAAAATTAATGACGATACCGTTGAAATTATTTTAGAACATATAAAGGAATGTCAATTTAGTAATCTGGATTTTATGAAAGACAATTTGGAGCTTCTATAGCGAACTCTGCTTGGGTACCTACATCCAATATGGCGGTTCATTTATTTTAAGTTATTAAATATTCAAATAATATTAACAAATGAATTATTATACCTTAACTCAACCATTAATTCATTAAATATCGAAATTAACAACTTGCATTGCAAGCAAGCGTAACTAATTTAGTAGTACTAACTGGATAATGTTATTCAATCTAAATTAAATAAGTAACTATATTTTATGTACTTACCATCTTACATATACTCGTATTTTAGAATAAGATACCTATTGAGATTTTGGCTAGACGTTAAATATTTATTTATCACTTAAGTAATGAATTCTGACTTCTAAGCTATAAAAACTTTGAAATGTATTTTCCTCTTTAAGTATCAAATGTTAGTTGGTAAGAAGTTAAATAAGCTTCATGTATTCAGTAATAACTTCTAACCTGTTAACCAATTACCTAAGTACAATAAAATGGATGTTTGTTGAATAAGCGTTTAATTGTGTTTAACGGTCCTTTTGAAGGGTCGATGTGTAAGTGATAAAGATTCATATAGGCAATAATTTAAATTTCAAATTCTCTTTAATTTTTTTTTTCGTTCAAGGATCATTTATTACAAATTAGTTATTATTTTCATTTAATTCTTGGTTTATGTGAATGTATTTGACTAATATATTAACACTTTAAAAGGAAAGTACCTAAATTAGGACCTTATATATTTACGGATAAATCTTACAAACGCATAATTATGTAGGAAACTCTAAGGATGTAATATATAAATTTTTGTGGAAAGGAAAATAAGGTCGTAAGCAGAATTTGAACGTACGCCTACTCCTGGTTCGTCTATAGTTACCTATCTATAACTCTCTTGACTACTAATATTTTAGAGAGTAAAGAGAGATTTTTTGTTTGTTTGTTTGTAAGGATTAAATAAAAAACTACTCAACCGATTTAAAAAATTCTTTCACCAAAGCTATATTATCATTTATCACTGAGTAACATAAGCTATATTTTATTTCTGTAATAGTAATTATTGCTATGAAGCCGGGCGGGTCGTTAGTATTCAATAATGGATTTAACTAGTCGGAATAGCTCATATAGTAAGGCCCAATTTTTTTAAACACCAATATTTTTAACATAACTGCTTTATTGATGACATAGTAATTCATAATAGAGATCCAAATTCTTGGTTTTAAGGTAACTAATTTTACTTTTTCGTGTCAGTGATTCTAAGGTTTCAAATCAATGAGCAATTTAAAATATATTTCAGAATTATACCAATACTACGCAATTCTTAATTTTAACACAACACAGATACATATTTAGCCAAACTTTTAATTATTTTTTAGATTCGTCAGCGATTTCGTTAACTGTGTAGAATTTAATAGGTACCTGCCTAATAGCTAAGGATTTTTTCCAAGTCATTTATCATGAATGAGTCGAGATGGCTTAGTGGTCAGAGCGCTTGGAGTATTTATCCGGGAGGCGCAGGTTCGAATCCTGCTTGCGAGCGTATTCTTTTTCCATTTAATATAAAACTTCGAATTCGCTAAGCATGCGTTAATGCGTTTCAAAGATTAATTTTAATAATTTATCATGGCCACAGGTTGTGAGTTTACCTTACCTTACATTTTTAAAGTTAAAACCTGGAAATTCAGCTTCGTTTCTCAATATCGTAATTAGTTACGTAGGTACTATACGTCACAGACAAACGGTGAAGGGAAACATCACAAGGACAATTCAAGATATGTCTTTGAAAAAGCATTAACGCATGCTTAGCGAACTCTAAAGTTACAATATTAAATGGAAAAAGAATACGGTATTAACTGCAAAGTTAGTCGTGTCGGTTCGGTCACTTGTATAGGTACTGAATTGATTGCAATGACGTCGCCATAAGACGTGTTAAAATATGGAAGAAGAATTCGCGGTGGTGAGCAGAGGTCGAGATGGCTTAGTGGTCAGAGCGCCTGGAGTATCTATCCGGGAGGCGCAGGTTCGAATCCTGTTTTCTTTTTGTATTCTTTTTCCATTTAATATTGTAACTTTATCACAAGGACACTTGGAACCGTAACATTCCATCCATTTTTTTATAGTAAACATAGTAAAGTAAGGAGCCTGCGTGTCACCTGATGGTAAGCGATCAACGGCGCTCATGAACATCCGCAACCATAGAGGAGTCACTGATGCGTTTCAGACCTTTTTAAAAGGGATACCTCATAGTCATACCTACCTCTTTTCTTGAAGGCCAATGCGTCGTATCTTTTCGGCCGCTGACCGCAGTCGGTGCAAAATTTAGTGATGCGAGACACAAAATATTATGCAAAACGTGCTGTGGTCGACCGCCAATCGTCAGATCCAGACTTATTTCATATTATTAATATTTACTTATCTATTCAGAACTGCCTCGTTGGTCTAGTGGTCCCAAGCGCGACTGCTGAGCCTGAGGTCTCGGGTTCGATTCCCGGTTCAGGCAGTTTTATTGAGTTTTTCTGTCAGAAAATTCTCAGTGTCAGCCCGAAGTTTGGAATGGTGCCCGGTAGATGGCAATAGGCTCACCACCATGGGACTTAATAACAGCATTGGTGAAATGTGGGTGTACAACTGTGTACACGTCTGCCTACCCCATCGGGGAATACAGGCGTGATGCTATGCTATGTTATGTTAATATTTACTTAGCAACAACTTTAACCCGATATTTCCCATGGCCTACAACGTAAATACAAGGTTACTGCAGTGATCTATTTATATTACCTACCTATTAGGTTAGGTATCATCAATGTTTTCGTGAATAACTTCCTGTTTTGTAGCCAGTATACATATTTATAGCCATGATAATAACGCTAATGACAATGTGAGGACTACTGTTATCCCTTGATGAGGAAACAGGCACGACTGTTGAATATAAATGCATAAACTACATAGGTAGGTATGTGTAAGACTTGTTATTCAAACAGACCTCAATTCATAGCGTTTACTACACTCTCTACTACTTCTACTTTCTTTATGAATCAGAATTTAATTGCCTGTGCAAGTATGTACGTGTCGTGGTGGCAGTGGTCACGGGCCCGCCTCTTCAAATCTAGCAATGTACCCAGTGACTTTTTCAATGTCTTAGGTATGTATATTTTCCGAGATATTCTTAATATTAGACACAGTGAAGGAAATCAACATAATATAGGATCACGCTTGTATTCCCCAAAGGGGTAGGCCGAGGTGTAGGTAAACACATTTCACAAATTATGTTATTCAGTCCCATGGGTTGGCAAGCCTATTGCCATTTACGGGACACAATTTCAAACTCCGGGCTGCTATTGAGAATTGTAACAGAAAAACTAATTAATACTGCCCGTCCCGGGAATCGAACCCGAACACCTCAAACTCGGCAGTCGCGCTTAGGACCACTAGACCGAGGCATCATCATGAGGAAGCTATTCAATTGCTAGTGCGTCGACGTAGGCTAGTATCTATACAGTATATTATATAGCGACTCTAGTTGTACTTTCCGTGAAATAAAATTTAGTATTATTTATTAATTTACCTAGGCATTACGTAGGTAGGTACGTACTTCTGTACATAACCATAGTAAGTACCTTAATAACCGTCATACAAGTAAAAAATCCTACTCTGGGTGTATAAGATGTTAATGATGCAACTATTAAATTTCGTCGAGACGCCAATCTCATTTATGAGAAGTTAGGTAGGTACCTATATCCGAGTTATCGCTTAGATTACCTATGCGGGCGTTTCATTTTTCTTGTAGAAATATTTAAGTGTTATAAAAGGATGAATAAAACGATTGAAATAAAATCATTGTAGTTTTATTACTCACTGGAATAAGTATAATAATTAAAAACCTTTGATCGATTTCGAAATGTTGTACTAGCTTTTTAGTAAAAAAGCCAATGAATAACACATTATCTGACAGTATCAAACGAAGTATTAAAATTAAACTTAGGCATTAAAAAATAGTTCAGCCTTATCAAAAAAAAAGATCTTTTCCTTTGTGTCATCAGTGTGTCGACAGCACTGTGCAGGTGGTCAGGCGAAGGGCCCACGTCGCTGGGGGTACCTGTTTACAGCCATAAACATCCGAGAGTCGCCCTTCGGTCAAGGAAATCATACACACGGGAATGTAGACGCGACGTCACCAACGTGTCGGTACGTCCTACGTAACATAAATAAGTCAACGACGAAACAGTTACACGGAAATACTAATGCAAATTAAAGACGTCCCGTGCGACGCGCCGGACGCTCGGATCGGGGAGCAGGGGGACATGGTGTTGAGGAGAGCGGAAGGGGTAGTTTGGTGAGAGTGTTTAGTTGTCCTCGATTTCCTGCTCCTGCTCCTCGTCGAATTCTGCGTCCTCGTCGGCGGTGGCCTCCTGGTACTGCTGGTACTCGGACACCAGGTCGTTCATGTTGCTCTCCGCCTCGGTGAATTCCATCTCGTCCATGCCTTCGCCAGTGTACCAATGCAAGAAAGCCTTGCGCCTGAACATAGCGGTGAACTGCTCCGAGATGCGCTTGAACAGCTCCTGGATGGCGGTCGAGTTGCCGATGAATGTAGCAGCCATCTTGAGGCCACGAGGTGGGATGTCGCACACGGCGGTCTTCACGTTGTTAGGGATCCATTCGACGAAGTACGATGAGTTCTTATTTTGGATGTTGAGCATCTGCTCGTCGACCTCCTTCATGGACATGCGTCCACGGAAGATGGCGGCCACGGTCAGGTAACGGCCGTGGCGTGGGTCGCACGCCGCCATCATGTTCTTGGCGTCGAACATCTGTTGTGTCAGCTCGGGCACGGTGAGGGCGCGATACTGCTGGCTGCCGCGTGATGTCAGGGGAGCGAAGCCGGGCATGAAGAAGTGGAGACGCGGGAACGGCACCATGTTGACCGCCAGCTTGCGGAGATCCGCATTCAGCTGACCAGGGAACCGTAGACACGTCGTCACACCGGACATGGTCAGCGACACCAGGTGGTTGAGGTCGCCGTACGTGGGTGTGGATAGTTTGAGCGTGCGGAAGCAGATGTCGTATAATGCCTCGTTGTCAATACAGTAGGTTTCGTCTGTGTTTTCTACTAACTGGTGGACTGATAGTGTGGCGTTGTAAGGTTCTACTACTGTGTCTGACACTTTGGGCGAAGGTACAACTGAGTATGTGTTCATAATTCTGTCGGGATATTCTTCTCTGATTTTGGAGATAAGAAGTGTGCCCATACCGGAACCGGTGCCGCCGCCGAGCGAGTGTGTGAGTTGGAATCCCTGAAGGCAGTCACATGACTCTGCTTCCTTGCGTACGACGTCTAATACTGAATCCACGAGCTCAGCGCCCTCGGTGTAATGTCCCTTGGCCCAGTTGTTGCCGGCACCGGACTGTCCGAACACGAAGTTGTCTGGTCGGAATATCTGTCCGAAGGGTCCCGAGCGCACAGAGTCCATGGTGCCGGGCTCGAGGTCGACGAGGATGGCGCGCGGCACGTACTTGCCACCGGAGGCCTCATTGTAGTAAACGTTGATGCGCTCCAGCTGCAGGTCCGAGTCGCCATGGTAGGCGCCGGTGGGGTCGATGCCGTGCTCGTCGGAGATGATCTCCCAGAACTGGAACAACCAAATAATTAATCAGTAAATGAACGAAATATTATTATAAATTAACGATAGGATGTTATTTATGGAAGTTTTTAACACTTTTAATCAGAGAAGTACAAAATTGTACTTTATAACAATAAAATTGTGTCTGGTGATTAGTGAGCCAAGATTAAAATTATGTCTGGTGATTAGTGAGCCAAGATTAAAATTATGTACGATAACGATAATGTAGTGCGTTAACATAAGGCAGGTACGGCCGTGTATACTCGCACGGCACAGGATGAGTCACGGTCGCGGGTCGCCCCGGCGACGGGGTTCGCAACAAACGGTGACTCCCGAGGCGTCGCCTCCACATTAACATATTTACGAGGTCGACATTATCGATCCAACCCACTACCATAAAGGTACATCAACAATTTAAATCACGTCTAAAGGAAATGAATAAGCATAATTGCAGCAAAAACATTATGGCCGCCCACTTTCGTGTTTATGTCATGTTGCCTTAAAAGAGGAGAGCGCGCGCGGAGCAAGTTTCTCGTTTGGTCAGACAGCCTGTCGAACAATAAATCAGCCGGGTCGGGGTTGCTATGCACATTCGATGTTTGCGTGGCATTTTTAGGACGAATCGAGCATAATTCTTGGTATAAAACACAAGTCATCCATTAACATTGCGGCGAGATTTTATCATAAATCAATTGAGAGGCTTTCTAGGTAAATGAAACTCGGCGAATAGAGACCGGCCGATAAGATCCGTTGCCGACTCATTCGTGGCAAGATTATAATGTATAAAGAAATACTTTTTAAACAGTGCAGTCACGTAACATGATTTAGTCATGACTATACTTTTCAGAAGTTACCAATGAGAACAATAGGTAGTATTTATTTTTATTTCGTCTAAATAAGGACAAGCCTCAAAGCATACTAGAAATGACACGCAACCCATTACCCACCGCCCCGCAAATTTCGATAATTTTTACGTTATAAATAATTTGTATTTATTTGATAGTCCATGGACTGAAATTTTATTTATTTATTTGTGATATAGCTGTGAAAATTATCGTTATCAGCATTAATGCTATCTTTGGCCATCATACAATAGGAAATTTACTTGGAAATATCTATCAAGCATGTATGTTATATTGGTGGACGTGATGCGATTATCCACACCACGTCTTCATCATAACAGAATAATCTAGCGCCTTGTTGGTAGATACATATGTAGGACACATCATGTATCTTCATTGAAGCGCTTAACGTCTAACATGCCTCAAATGTATGAATGGTTATGTGGTCTTAACTTTATCTTCTCATAAATCGACTTTATTACCGATTCCGAGTATTTTATTACCGGAAATTCTCGGTCGATACATGGATCACGAAACAAAAAGCGGGTCAACGCGGAAGACGCCGCGGGATTGGCTGAGCTCGTAAAATCACAGACTGGCACGGAGACAGTCGCGTGTCGCCGGCAATTACCATCAGTGACATGCAAATACTATGAAAGTTTTGAAAATTACGCCTTATTATATCGTTTAGGTAAAGAAAAGACGACGAATGTTTATGAATTTGTGAGTGGCTGGTTCATAATATCCATTATTCATAGAGTCTGTACATAATAATATGTCTATTCAATGTCTATGACCGACTTACCTAAACCAAAATAATATTGAACTGTATACATACATCACTTATGCGTCAATTTAACAAGAATTAAGACTTAAATAGGTAGCGGAACTCTTGTGTACAATTTTCAAATGATTCAATTCCAATTCTCGGGAATATTAACTCACTCAAGAATCAAGAAACTGTAAGAAATTCCTCAGTGCTTCAGATTTCTCGAAAGCGAATGAAATAAAAAGCTCTCCACTGCACAGTGCACGGTATCTATTCGAAGAGTATGGGCATTTTGCCAAACACTGGAAAAATCGCTTCCGACATGTCGCACACGTTGAAAAAGCCGGGGTATAGGTAGGTATGCTGAGTGCAATGAATTTTCAGTGAAATAATGTGCGAATTCTACTTGCATGTTTGTTTTATAAATATATCTTGATAAACAAATTTATATAGGTACATTGAACTTTCCTGTATTTTCTTTTTTTATTTTAATGGAAAGTATCATGAAAACGTATTTTGTGTTATGAATATTCACACCAATAAGTACCTACCTACCTACCTAGGTAAATACTATATATAACGGTGATGCAGTGTGTATTCGAATCTTATCTTTATGCGTCATTATCAAATTCAATAAGATAAACCACATCATGATACCAAAATTTATATTGCACTAATTGATTTACCTGAAGTGCTTACCCAATAATTTAGGTTACTTGGGCTAAATGATACCTAGGACTACATAATTATTTAGGTACCAGTAAATTGTTTCACGCCATCTAAATTCAAGAAAGCAGTAAAACCGAATACGTTTAAAGATCCTATTTGTGACAATTCAATTAATTTTATTCGTTAAATAAATAATTGGTTATGTCACGGTTTATTCAATTAATCCTATTAAACTGAATGCAATCCCTGAACGTCATCTACGAGTAGATCTCTACAGACAGAAAAAGAAAATCTACGAAATTGGTGCAAATAGTTTCTTCTTTCCGGGTTCGAGTTACCTACCTACAAATTCATTATGTAGTAAGACCAAAGGAGGTTTGTAACCAGCAGTGGGTGGAACAAGGCTATCAAATAATAAGTAAAGATACCTACCTACCTGCGTATCTACCTAAGATTATGACAGTGTGTACACATGAACTCGTTGAAGAATATCTTCAATGACCTTTGTCGAGTACCTACCTAGTTACCTACTTAGTTCACCGAGCAGTCAGGTAGACATTCTTTGCAATTTTTTGTTACCCATTCATGTGTACAACTTAACAAAAAGAAATGAAATTGATTGTCTATGATAGGAGTTTTGTTGCAAGAATGGTACCTACCCAAGTTGGTAAGTTACTTATTTATGTTATGTCCAATTTTGTGACATCAAACGGACTTTCAAACATCAAAATACTTCCTGGTTGCGGAACAAACGTCAGAGGATAGTAATCTCATCGTAAACTTTGCTTCTCAAAACATGTGTGCTAAGAAGTGCTATTTCGGATACCACGGAAGCGCGTCGGTCAATGAACTACCACTGCCTATACCGTGGTTATTTCCTTCTACCTATTAGATTTCATAATTAACTTTTTGCATGTTGAAATAAATTAAAATCTGCAATTATTATGTAGGTACGCGAGATCTTTTTTATAAGCTACGGTTCTTTTGCGAGATGGAAGTAATAGTAATTGAGGGCGAAGAAGCAATTTAAGTAGGCAATTCACCAGAATTGCCAGTTAATATCATTTGATACTTTTGTATAAGAATTATTCAACATCAGGTAATTTCTACTAGAGGAATATTAGAATTTTCACTGACAGTGGGATAACGTCAAAAATCTATGATGTTTCAGTTTATCTATCAGATACAGATCTACCGTTATTAATGTTAAAGAGCGTTGCATTATAGTATTAAAAGATCTTTCTTCATGTGTAAAAAAACATGTAGAACAAAAACCATAAGAAAAAAAAAGACCGCGACAGCTGGTATAACATTTGGCGAATTCAACGCTAAGGATAGGACTCGAATTTCGAACGTTACGAATGGAGGCCTACTATTGGCTGGTCCTTATCACAGGACGCGGCTTGGCTAGCCTTGAACGGGGATTCAAAACATGCGTGCCCTTTATATAAAACGGTTTTAATTTTTTATAAGGCGGGGATACATTAAAGTTCTATTGTTATAATTATGTTAATTGTAATCAATAAATTTTAGACAGTATATACAACTTTAGTAGATAGACAATACTTGAATGAATTTCCTTTGTTCAAAACAGGAATGTGAATATTTGAGATACCGGTATACGTACCTGCCAAGTCACAGTGATTCAATCAAATTCATAAACTGCACGTTTTGAAACCTTGTCAATGAAAACATGAACTAAATCGCGCAAATCGATATAATCTGAATCATTAAATACATCCGCCAACCGGTAAATAACACGTGGAAGAACGACAGACGGCTTCAGAGGTTCCTGCCTACGTATCGATCGATCTACCTGGCCGAATGCGTTGGGTGCGGCTTTCACCAAAACACGCCTTTTACATAATATTTACACGTTAAAACATGACGTGACACTATATTCGCGAGTATCGCGAGAAAAATGACACTACAAGTTGCAGAATGGTTGAAAAGTCCATAATCCCGACCACACCCAATATGATAAATATATGACTAACACTCGACAATCGCTGATTGAACACAATTTTTACAATATTCGCGTGAATTTAATAAAGGAAAGAGTCGTCAATTGTTCCAATTTTCGAGTCGTGGCGTGAGGCCCGGCGTCACAAAATGCCGGCCGCTATGCACACGTTCGAAATTAGATATTCGAAAAACAAAAGAAAGCTTACCTTGGCACCAATCTGGTTACCGCATTGTCCGGCCTGGATATGCACGATTTCCCTCATTTTGTTTTATATGAACTTATTTTACTTAGTAACTATAAAAAATGTTTGTCTGCTCCGCACGCACCACGTACTCTCGTGGTCGCTTGAAGAATAATTTCGTTCCGTTTCGTCCGATCGACCTAAACTACGGATGCAATAGTGTTGTAGCGGTACTGGTAGTGTAACTTATCGATAAAACTTGACGCATTGCGACATACGTTAATGCTGCACATTCACAAAAAATATGATATATTACTTCTAAAATATTATAATATAGATTATGCCAATAAACTGAAATATTAATTAATTTAAATAGTTTCACAGTTTTCTTCTTGTCATACAGACAAGTGGATACTGAGACAGGATAATGTCATTAAACGCATGCAGCATTTTACTTAATACTATATTATATTCCGTAAGTATGTATGAGAACTATGAGATCAATTATGAACCCTGTCGGGCACAGTACAGTTAATTAAGAGGAAGAGTTTGTAGCGATATCTACCACACTTCACAAATACTACGCGCACAACAGATGACGTCAAAGAATCCTGCATCACGCAAGCAGAGTTCGGCTACAAACTTGCATATATACAACCGCCCGACAATCAAAATTCAAAATCAAAATTTTATTCGTTTATACCAATGGTATAATTATTAATTTCTATTTTCAAAGAAACATTGAAAAAATAATAGACAAGAACGGGGCTTGAACCCGCGACCTTTGACGTTCCGTGTCATCACTCTACCAACTGAGCTACCTTGTCGTGTTCAAACCTATTGAATTTTCAATCCTCTTTGTATACGTCTTAAGGAGACGCCTGGTGATATTTATCTAGTAATCATTTACAGATTTACTAAACTCAGCGTTACCACTTTGCAGTTGTAAATCGCCGAACAACATCCCAATCCTTTATAAATCATATATAATTATATTTTTTTAATACATGTTGAGGCCATGTAATGCCTATATTAATTTCTATTTTCAAAGAAACATTGAAAAAATAATAGACAAGAACGGGGCTTGAACCCGCGACCTTTGACGTTCCGTGTCATCACTCTACCAACTGAGCTACCTTGTCGTGTTCAAACCTATTGAATTTTCAATCCTCTTTGTATACGTCTTAAGGAGACGCCTGGTGATATTTATCTAGTAATCATTTACAGATTTACTAAACTCAGCGTTACCACTTTGCAGTTGTAAATCGCCGAACAACATCCCAATCCTTTATAAAGTGATGACACGGAACGTCAAAGGTCGCGGGTTCAAGCCCCGTTCTTGTCTATTATTTTTTCAATGTTTCTTTGAAAATAGAAATTAATATAGGCATTACATGGCCTCAACATGTATTAAAAAAATATAATTATATATGGTATAATTATTGCATAATAAAATTATTATTACTTGTTATCTATTTTAATATAATTGTTATTATTAATGTACGGAAATTAATTAGTCGGAATGATACGTATTTTATTATTAACTGTTATTATATATTTATTAAAAAATATTGAATTCATATCTTTTTGGACTTAAGCCGTCAATAGTCAGAGAATGTAGTATATCTTGCATTGACATTAGATGGAACAGTGGCTAATTGGTAAGTAGACCTCAGTTAAAACATAACACACGCAGATAGTCTGCATGTGTTGATTGAATAATTATTAATATTTCAGTTTAGGAGTATTCGTTATTAAGAGACGTTAATAGTTCGAAACACATCGGTTGTTGTAAATTGGCAGCAGTCGATAAGCAGAGCGTTCTAGTAGCTTTAACAACTCTTAAGTCAGATAAGATTTAAACCAAGGAAAGGAGTAGGGAATCGAAACTTAACCGATTTAAAAATAAAGGAACTCCTTCATTATTTGAGTACGAAGGAATAGCAACTTTAGTTTGTTAACAACTTTCTAAATAATATGGTTCCGTTTATTTTGTATATGGAGAAGGAGCTCCATACTGTACTCCGCATTGCTGTCACTGTGGTCAAGCTGTCGACAGCTTCGGACAACATGGCCTATCCTGCAGCAGGAGTGCAGGATGGATGTCACGGCATGCCAGTATTAATGACATCATTCGTCGTGTTCTAGCCACCACCGGCGTCCCAACTGTATTACAACCAAATGGCGTGGCACGAGACGATGGTAAAAGTCCTAACGGCATGATATTACTGCCATGGAAGTTGAGTAGGCCTCTGGTGTGGGACGCAGCCTGTGTAGATACTCTTGTTTTGTGTTCTCATTTTTCTAGTTCGGCGTTCTGTGCTGGTGTTGCTGCTTCAGCTGCGGAGACCCTCAAACGGCGACATTTGGGGTTCAGTGGGTCCGAGCGCTTGCCTTCTCTTTAAACAGATTGGAAGGCGATTGATCGACACTTCACGTAACCCGAAAGCTGGTCTTTACTTCCCACAAAGAATGAGCATTGCCATTCAACGAAGCAATGCTGCCAGCCTTTTGGGCACCTTGCCAGTGCCCAAAAGGCAGATGCTAGCAATAGCGATGCGATGACTTTTTCGACGCTCTATAGTTTTTTTTTTTTTTTGTTATAAGTATTTTGTTTGTTTAAGTTGTTTGTATATACATGTCAATAAAGCACAAGATGAAATATTTTTTAAATGACGCAAACTTATTCCTATTTATAAGGAATAATATTTCACGTCATGAAGAACAAACAAGTATTTTTCAGATATTGAATAGATAGAGTTGACGTCACCATAAGACGTATTACAAATATGGAAGTAGAATTCGGTATATTGAGCAGAGGTCGGGAAAGATCATTAAAGTATTGAAGAATGATAAAAATGATTTTATTTTGAAATGATAGAATTGAAGAATTGATAATACAAACGCGTCGATGTAGCACTAAATATCGATAACAAGTAATATCGATACCTGAACAGCCCAACTTTCGGAGCTGCTTTCCTATTGGTCAGATGACGCCATGTTGCGACCATTGCAGCCAACACAACAAAAATAATTGGCGTCCTATTTTTTATGTTGAATAACATATTTCTTTTCCTTTTTATGTTATTGATGCACCAAAATATGTAACTTATATCATTGTAAGTTGATGAGTAAGACCAACATTTTTATTGAGTATTATTTAAGTACACAAAAGCCATATTCTTAAATCTGAGTCACAGATGTATCCTATTGTGATGTTGGTATCTTGCATGGTACTGGTGGTAATAAATCAGGGCGCCGGCCGGCGAAAAAAGCAAAACAAAAAACGCTATTAGATTAGTGTTTTAATTCACGGGTCGATTATACTTTACGAAAAATAATTAATGAAGCGTTTTCGATTATTTTATATATATAGACGTTAACCTCTATATTCATACCTATTCACAGGTTTTTGGATAATATCACATAGGTAGGTAACTAATACTCACGCCTAATACTACTAATATTTACTTAATTTAATTTAATATTATCAATTAATACAAGGTTTATTTGTACGTCCTTAGAGGAATAACTTAGGAATGTAGGTAGGGGTATACCCGTATACCCTTAGTAGATACGACCTATTATCATTTTCCCTATTTATTTATATTACCTACTGAAACTTGCTGATAAAGCTATTTCAATTAAAATTATTTTATATTAAATGAAATACAAATAAATATAATTATGTAGATATTATGAATTGTCATAAGAATGAACGTAAAATATTCATTAAAAATTATTCAGCGCCATCTATTTTGCTAGCTGATAATTAATGTGGTCACATAATCAAGACATATTATATCTCCATTGATTTTTCCCTAAATATGACCTCACAGCCCCTTTACCCAACATAATGATAGTAAAAAAGTAGATAGGTAGGTATTTGGACTACATTGAAGCCGATTACAGTTTAAACATTTATTGGCCTAAAATCCGAATCCGAAATTCAGGCTGATTACAGTTTACCACGAAGACGCGCCCCATTATCCCAATCGCTTACAGTGCAAGTGTGTAAAACTGTGTGAATTCTTCTATTGTTACGCATAGGTATGATGTGGGTTCACAGTCACACCCACGAAAATATTTGTAGGTAACAAATAAGAATTTCAGTCACCTGGAAATATGCTCTATTTTATTTGATAAAATTTGTTTTAAAACCGTTAAAATTTATTTACAATAGGTAAGTATATCGAACTTTTCTAGATTGTGTGTGTGTTTCGACCAATTGTGTCGACAACATTTGGCACTATCAACCATAACATAGCATCACGCCTGTATTCCCTGAAGGAGAAGGTAGAGGTGTACACAGTTGTACACCCACATTTCACCAATTCTTCTATTATGGCCCATGTAATAGGTTAGTGGTGAGCCTATTGACATCTACCGGGCACACAAATCCAACAACAGTTGCCCGACCTGAGAATTGACTCCATGCTCAGCAGTCGCGCTTGGGACCACTAGACCAAAGAAGCAATCAGTCAATACAGGCGTCCAAGCACAGATCTTTGTCGACAAACTTGTCAAATCGATAAAAGTTTTAATGTATTGAATTCTATAGTTTTATCAACATTTTAAGTCAAATTTGACGTTTAAAATCGGCAAATGTGTCGACAAAAAGACCCGTGCTCGCACCGCAGATACAATTATTAATCTGTGAACAATTCTATACTGCTGAACTCTCCCTTCTATAATCATTGGATGTACATATCCGCATTTTTGCGGGTGTGTACTGTACTGTGAGCAGGGACCGAGTTACCGACGTCGATACCCCGGCCGCGGGCCTGCCATGCCGCAGTGACGCTGACGTCACACCCGGCACGCCCGCCTCGGTCGTTGACATGCACTTTATAATTTTGATGAATGTTTTTATAGGTGTGTAGTGTTTATAATAACAATAGAAAATAGAAGAAGAATTTCTTTGGATTTTGTTATTGAACGTGAAATTATTGGGGCTGGCCAATTTTTGGTTGGTTAAGTTAATTTAGGATGGAAAATAATTTCTTTCATTTAATATTAGGTTTTACGCTGCACCTAGCCAGAGTATTACAAGATGTCACATACATACCATAACATAGCATCACGCCTGTATTCCCCGAAGGGGTAGGCAGAGGTGTACATACTTGTACACCCACATTTCACGGATGCTGTTATGAAGTCCCATGTAATAGGTGCTGAGCCTATTACCATCAACCGGACACAATTCCAAATTACGGGCTGCTACTGAGAATTTCCTAACAGAAAAACTCAAAAACACTGCCCGACCCGGGAATCGAACCCTCATAGTCAGCGGTCGCGCTTAGGACCACTAGACCAAGGAGGCAGTATAATTTACTAATAATGTTTAGAATAATGTTTAATTATTATTGACATTTAAAAATTAATGTTGATTTGTTATTAATTAATTTATGAGAAAGTGTAATTAATAAGTGGAATTTACTGATATTATCCTGTGGGAGTTACATCCGCCAACAAACTGCTCTGTAGTTTGGCAGAAGTAAAAACTGTTTATAAAAATGTATATTTTCTGAGAATAAACACTTTTTCAATCATTTATTCATTCATTCATTGGTCTAGTATTGGCAAAAGGGACTTTGGTTCGATTCCCAAGTCGGGCAAAGTGTCAAGTGTGTGTTTTCAGTAGCAACCCAAAGATTGTAACTATGCCCGGTTGATGGCAATAGGTACACCATCTATTACATAGGGCTTAATAACAGCATTGGTAAAAAACGGGAGTACACCTGAAAAAAAAACACACCTCTATCTCCCCTCTGTGGGAATACGCGGCGTGATGCTATGTTTGGTACATTATTTGCAAGCTAGTGTTGCTAGATAACAAACTAAATTCGGAAGGGTAGGTACAGTCAACCACACGTCAGTGATAACACTTGAACTAGGAAATCCGTCCTTTACAGTGTTGCCAGATCGGCCTATTTGAATCCGTGTCGGCTTTTGCCGACATTCGGTCTTTCATCGGCCTTTGAGCCTTTGGTTGACAGTGAAGAAATTCAAGTCATTAAATTGAGTGATAATCCTTTTTAACTTTTATTCTTTAGGCCGACATGGATCTAAATAAATCTGGCAGAATAGAAAACTTGAATAAACAAAATCACTTTTTTTTCTATATCGGCCTTTCTTCCCGAAAATCGGCCTTTTTAAGCACAGATTTCGGCCAGTTTTGATTCATCGCTGGCAACACTAGTCCTTTACTAACTGCTACGGTCTAAAAATGATGTCAATGTCAAATTCATACCATGGTCGTGCTGCTGACTGTACTAAGACTAACTATGTACTTATCGTATGCTAACTCCCTTTATAATAAGCGGAACTCATCGATACGGGTAGACGTTCTAAGAAAACTAGGTGCGGCAAAGGCCTGGGTCACGACGAAACGACGACCCGAGGACGACGCGACGAAAATATAATAAAAAGAATGAAAGAGGTGCGGAAAGAAGGAATAAAAACCTAATGTCTACTACTGCCTCCAAAAAGCCGTATATATCCGTATTTGCCCGCATCTGTCAGGCAAGTAGGTTTATCGAGTATTGGCACAGCGTAGTGCGTCACTGCGACCAACGCTGACCATCTGTTCGGATCTCATCGGGGATGTACGAATTTCTCCACTCTGTGGCGCCGAGACGTGTCTGGCGACATTTGCTAGATGGACGATGTACATTGACGGTTTTTGTTTATTGCATGTATCTATTTATGTTACCGAACATAAAGATATAAGAACAAATAGGAATAAGCGTGACTAATACAAGAGGTACATGTTTAACCTCTGTGCTACTCTCAATTTCGACATTATTGCTCTAATGCATCCCATCCCACCCAATTCCCTCATGACCTCAATCACCTCCCCGATGTTCTCGATATAGCACTTTTTAAGAATGTTAACCTTCATTTGCAGTCTATAGAGGCGTTAAACGAGCTCAACTCTTACCACCGTCCAGTGATCATGGCACTAGCACCTCGCTCAGGACCCTCTGATCTTTCCCAACCCCCTCCATACAAAAGTTTTTTCATTAAATTCAGTAAAGACAGTCCAGCTACCAACATATGATGAGATAATATAGACCAGAAATAAATATATTAATTTCAACTTCATACTTCCACGCGTTCCTGAGAAAAACTTGACAAGCAGACGAACAGACTAAGGTTTTTTTGCCTTTCGAGGAACGGATCGTGCCTAAATAGTTGACTGCCGTCATCGACATACTCTCAACCCATACGAGCCGGAGTCCCTCAGGACTGTGCTATCTCCGCTCCTTTTCGCGTTATATACTGGTGGCATTCCTAAACGTGGGCAGGCCAAGTTTGCTCTATTCGCCGACAACACGGCCATTTTCTACATCGGTAGGAGTCTTGAATGCATTATCCGATCTCTCCAAACCTTAGATCCAGGTCAACCCATACAGGACTACCGCCGTTCTCTTTTTGAGACGGGCGCTGAGAATCTTATTCCCCAGCTTCCACCGATCACCATGTTTGTCAAGTCAATCCCTTGGGAACTGCAAGCCAAATACCTGTGTGATTCTAGATTATAAATCGTCCTTCCGTTCTCACCACAAGACAGTAAGCGACCGCGCGGCTTTCACGTTCGGCCGTCTATTTATCATGACAAATGCATGCAGTAACCTATCCCTTAACCTTAAGATCTGACTCTACACTATGTGCATTCGACCTATCATGACATACGCTAGCGTCGTGTTCTCACACGTTAAGTATCACAAAATCCATAGTCGATTACTTCGCAAAGCGGCAAGTGCCTCATGGTTCGTTAGGAACTTTCAACTCCACCACGACCTCAGAGTGCCCACCATTAGACAATTCATGGATAGGGCATCGAAGAGATACTTCGTATCCGTCCCTAACCATCCGAATCACTTAGTTGTCTCTTTCGCTGAACACAGGCTGTCCTATATTAGTAAAGTCCGCTGATCACGTCCCACTATCCTCCTACGCGATGATAGGATCACTGTAGCTCAAGAGTCTAACAGACACACGCGCACACTCTGACGTCCTCGACTGCCTCGTTTTATTTGTTATAAATTTCTTTAGGCAGATGCAGTCAAAAAGTAATAAAACCACAGGACTATAAAGGGCCCTAGGGTAAATACACCACTGCCATAATCGTGTGTCTGTGATATCATAACTAAGAAAGGTGACATTGAAAAAGTGAAACTGCCAGGTCGTAACTTTGAACCCACAACCTATGGTTGAAGGTCAATTATAAAGCAGGATCTGTTTAATATATATGTATAAAGCCAGCAATGTAATTCTGCATAATACACCGTAACGTAGCATCTCCGCACCACTAGACGCACTGCAATTTCGTAAATCCGTCTGACTCATACCATACAACTTTCTACGACGGCGGCGGCGGCGGCGCATCGATCACTCAAGATGGCGTCGATGTATATTTTGTAATACGCCATTTAAGGCAAACAAGTTGTATTGTTAAATACAATATGTTAATTTAAATATTTAAATAAGTAATGCTTTTCAGTTATAGTGATTTGAGAAGGAAATTGTACTCTAAATATGATGGAGTACCTAGATGTTTTTTCTAATACAATCTAGAGTATCTGGTACCTTGAATGACAACATTTAACTAGTAAAAAAAAAGTCTTGAAGTATAGTACAACCTCCCATAGACGAAAAATATGTCCGAAGCCAGGAATTTATTTCGATTTATACGCTATCTAAGAGATTTATAGTTTAATGTCTTTGTTTTCTATCGCTTTTTTTACACGACTGCCCTAAAAAAGGAGTGTCATGTTTTTTAGGGTTCATGTATGTATGTATGTATGTTTGCGAGTTTATTTATTCCACCATAACTTCTAAATGCCTGAACCGATTTCGATGTATGGAGTATCGTTAGAATCCTTACATTGTCCCGGATAACATAGGCTTTAAAAATGTAAGTCGTGCTTTTAATTTTTTTATCAATTTAATCTTGATTCACATATGGAAAAAGTGTAAACATATTTTTATACGTAGCTTCAATCCTGTCTGACTACGGCAATGGTTCTGCTTACCTCGTAATTGAAAATAACGCTAGCGTCCACGTCACCCGACAAGCTACAAGCCTACACACAATAACTGTGATTGACGGCTAAGGTCGGCTGCGCAGGAGTGTAACTCAAGTTAAGGTTGTGGTGTTCGACCTTAGTGTGATGTGATGTCACTTTATAACATTACTATTTTTAGAAAAGGTGTAACGAATCTTTAGTATATAGGTATATTATTTCTTTGCCTGATGTTAAAATTGAACTGGGCTGGTCACATCTGTCGCATGACATGAGTTCCGAATACCAGAAGAGGGCGACGCGTTAGGCCCAGAAGTAGATGGCGGGATGAGTTGGACTTATACCAGAAGGATTAAAATCTAGTTGCAAAAGACCTTGAAACATGGATAGAGGGAAGGGAGTCCTTTCCTCTACATTGGGACACAACGGGCTCATAATAATAAATAATAATTACTTTGTCATCCACCATACTTGTCAAAATTATTTCATTTTCCGAATATTTTCCGGACTGAAAATTGACTGCCTCGTTGGTCTAGTGGTCTCAAGCGCGACTACTGAGCATGAGGTCCTGGGTTCGATTCCCGGTTCAAAGTGTTATTGGGTTTTTCTATTAGGAAATTCTCAATGGCAACCCGACGTTGGAATTGTGTCCGGTGGATGGCAATGTTGGTATCTACAACTGTTTACACCACTGCGTACATCATCGGGGAATATAGATGTGACGCTATGCTATGCTATGCTAAAAATTGAATGGTATATCCCTATGGAGAAACGAGGTGTGGTGTTCCTCCATAGAAAAGGGAGGATCCTCCAACCAGGCGGGTAATATTGCCTGGCGGGCCACGGCCCGACGGTTGATGTTTTTTTTTTTTTTTTTTTTTTTATAAATGGCCTCTTGCAGAAACCCAGAGGGGTTTTGTCTGCGTAACCGGACAATATCTAAGGCGAGGCAGTTTGATGCCTCCAGCCAGACAACGGTTGATGTCGGGAGGTGGTATATATACACACTCGTCGTCAAACTTTGATTGCGCGATGCAGAGTGTTGTGCGCGTAGTTACCATGTAGCGAGATAGATGTCGCTACATCCCTATACCCTATACTTTTACTGAATGATTCTCAAATTATATCAATGATAATTGTAAATAACACATAATTTTAAAAGAGTGGCTATGGAGTTTCTTGTCGGTTCTTCTCCATTAGACTGGGGGGCTGAGTTGCCCGCATCCGTAGGACTGCACCCTTAAAATGGAATCCTTACACGTGGCACCTGGGTGGTGCAAAACCGGCAACACGACTCTGATGGGAGGCTTCGGATTTGGCTGGTTACCACCAACCGGACGAAGCCATACCGTGAAGCGACCTAGTCGCCTTTCAAGATGTAGTCCGGTGCAACCGTTGTGGGATACGGGTCTGGGCAGTTGCATCAACTCCCCAACTATCGTTCTCTCCAAATCTATCCACTCTACTTAAGAGTGAATAGATTTATTCTGGATATACGTGCTCCATCCTCGGTCACACCCTCGCTTACCATTAGGCGAGTTAGTGGTCAAACGTAGACACATTTTTCATAATTAAAAGACCAACTTGTAGCTTCGACTTTTCATAAGTACTACAGGTACTTCATCATCATCCCCCTGCCCTTATCCCAATTTATTTGTGGTCGGCGCAGCCTACCTATATCTGGCATGCTGCTAAAGTTTTGGCTATGTTTTATGACCGGCCGCCTGCCTGACGTCAACCCTCTTTGGGAATGCTGTTGTTGGTGGTAACCGCCACCGATACGGTCTCCTTCTATCTAGCTATGTCACACCAAATGTTATCCATGCGCCAAGTTCTGATGTTATCCTAATATCACACTCCACTAATCGGGCTACAGGTACTTATCTGGTCTATATGAAATAGAACAATATGCATAACATAGCATCACGCCTGTATTCCCCGAAGGGGTAGGCAGAGGTGTACACAATTGTACACCCACATTTCAACAATGCTGTTATTAAGTCCCATGTAATAGGTGGTGAGCCTATTGCCATTTCCAAACTCCGGGCTGCTACTGAGAATTTCCTAACAGAAAAACTCAATAACACTTTGCCCGACCCGGGAATCGAACCCGAGACCTCCTGCTCAGCAGTCGCGCTACGGACCACTAAACCAACGAGGCAGTTAAGTTAGTTAGAACAATATGAGTTTGTGTTTTTTGGTCTATTCTCCAGAATTCTCTTTAGAGTCGTGAGTAGGTACCTAATGTGCAATTTAAAAAGTAGCATTGTAAAATGACACGTTTGCAACCGGTAACCTTGTGCCAAAAAGCGAGTTTGTAATCTCAACTTGTCCATACATGGGTACATTAGGCATAACCTAACTGCCTCGTTAGTCTAGTGGCCGCAAGCGTGGCTGCTGAGCGTGAGGTCCTGGGTTCGATTCCCGGGTCAGGCAAAGTCATTACTTATTTGTTTGGTTTTTCAGTAGCAGGAGTTGGGAAGTGACACCCCCGTACTTCGGAAAGCACGTAAAGCCGTCGGTCCTGCGCCTGATCTCTCTCCGGTCGTGTCGGATTGCCGTCCCATCGGAATATGAGAGTGAAGGAAGAGGGAGTGCACTTGTGTTTGCCCATACACTTGTGCACTATAATATCTCCTGCGTACTTGGCTAATCTCCCTGTGAGATAGGCCGCTGTGACCGAAATACGATCGGAGGAGTATTATTATTATATATTTTTTATGATTTAATTACAAATGTATAGTTTTCAGATTTTTCCCCATACTTGAAGTATAAGACGATATTACTTGCCAAATTTCATAGTTCTAGGTCAACGGGAAGTACCCTATACATTTTGATTCCCTTGAGAGTGTCGAAATACACGTTTTTTGCGGCATATAGTATCTGTTTTTTTACGGTAACCTAAGTTAAAAATCAAATTTCTAAATGTTAGATTTTTTCACAGTTGCGAGGGACTGTAGACTTGAGTTCCTATGTGGTTTTATTTACAACGCGATACCTCCACGCGTTCCCGAGATAAAGGATCTTGACAGACAGATGGACAACAAAGTGATCCTATAATGGTTCCGTATTTTTCCCTTTGAAGTACGGTACCCTAAAAATGAATAACCTTTACATAAGTAAATAGATGTAAAAGTAAATGTTACATCATACTTTAGTCTTCATTTTGACAGGAGTAATACAATACAAGTGAAATCGAGTGTGTTTGTGCGCATGCGTTGAATGGCTGAGATCAGAGAGTGCAGCGTAGGTGTTGTAGCCTTGGAGTTACATCATTCGGTGTTGAATGAATTTTTAGGACATTTCGAGGGTCCTGGAAATCCTGGAGATCATAAATACTATACACGCGCATTAGTTCACAGGATACTTATAATATAAGTACAAATAAATACAGTTAGTAACCCCAAGGGCCCTATTTCATTAGGACACCACGGTACACACCCAGTGTCGGCACCGTGGTATCTAGAACTACTAAGCGAGAAACACCAAAACAAAAATAGGATTGTCTGTTTCAAAATGGACGTCGAAGAGTTAACAGTTATTTTGCCCCAGTAGCGCAACTGGTGGCAGAGTGAGTGAGATGCTAAATAGCTTGATAAATTTTAATGGTTGCGCCCTCAGCGGGTGATTCGGTTACCGGCAACAACTTGGTTGCGCCACAAAGTTGATGCCAGGTGAGATACCTTCCATATAACTGTACACATTTTGGTGGCGCCATCAAGGTGTTCTAATGAAATAGGGCCCCAAAAGTTTATATAATACTTTCTGTAGACAATTCATTCGAACAATGCACGCATACACAAAATATACCAGTTCATAATCCTACTGTCTTCGATGCAGAATAGCGACATCCATCGGAACCTCAATATGAATATTGTAGCTATAGCGATTAAGAAATACGTAGAAGCTCACAAATGCAGACTTTACAGACAGACAGACAAAATGCAGGCCATTATAAAAATGCTACTGGCTCATAAGACATATCGAAATGAAAAACCTTAATGTAAAAGGCCCCCTAATAGTTAATGCAGTTCCTTCTATCTTCAGATTATTCAAAATTCAAACTATTATATTTCCGTTGAGAACGAAGAGGCTCGTAATGGAATTCCGAAATTGTCAGGCTCTTGAACCCAACAATGATGCATTCCATTACCATCTCGCAAATCCGATTGTTACAATCGAATCGTAACGGTGATCTTAATTGATTCGATTCGAGACTGGCCTATGCGTTTCTAATGAATACCATAAACAAAGCAACAAACCTTATTTTTAATACATCATATTTTAACGATAATTACAAAAAAAGACAATTTTAAATTTCGAACGGATGGCGTTTAGTTTTTGAGACAAGGATGTCCGCTATCCGCCATGACTAATTTTTAAATGTAACTAATAACATAAAGTAAGTTTAAATGTTAAATATATTCGATGAGTTAAGATATCTAAGAGAAAAGTTCACTGTTAATTAAATCTCAGTTGCATAATACTGTCCTGTGTTTAGGTAAAGCAATAAAGCTCGGTAATTAAATAAAGATTGGCCATCCATATTGGCCATTCATTCTCATAGTTGCGGATTTTTTTAATAATTTTTCTCTTTGATTTTTCACAGGTAATGTTTTTTTAAATAACTAATCCTAATGTTTAAATAATGAATTGTGGGATTTCCCATCGAACCAAAATCATAATTTTTTGGTATGACATTATTTTACACAGAAATGTCAAGGCAAAACCGCGGCTTCAAAAATTCTATTCCTAGCAATTTTAAAATTACTTCCTATTAATGATGTCATAATTTTCAATCTAAATCCTTGCTATAATACTTATGTGGACTACTAGCAACATGGCTATTACTAGAGGTCTGGATCTTTTCCCTCTCAGTTGCTACTTATCTGATCTGAGGCACGGATCTAAAAAAATAGATAATAAAAGTGGATAATTAACCATTAAGTGTTCATGAAGGTGTGCGAGTGTGCGCAAATTGTATAAAATTGAAAATCATGACTTTTTGTGTTCACTCCTAAACTACATCGAAGATTCAGTAAAATTTCCACCGTTTCACTGGGGCAACGCGTGCAACAACTTTTAGTACTTGACACTGGCAAGCACAAAAAGTGTGGCGCCATATAATAAATAATACCATGACGGGAATTATTATTACTTGATTACTCCATATACTTGACACTGGCAAATACACAAAAAGAGTGGTCCATTACGGAAAATAATAATAATAATTTACAAATTTAATATCAGTACCCAGGACTTCTTCATATGACCGTCAAGCTTATTAACACAGCCATTGCGCAGGAAGCCATTTTAAAATGTCAATAAACATGTACATTAACAATCATTTCGCGTGAAAGTTAATTTACTAGCAATAAAATCATTACTTTTAAATACAAAGTGAAAGTAACTATATTGTAAAGTATTATCTACGTGCTGTTTTTTATCGTTAGATTTGTCACGATGTTATAATGTTATCTAGACGTATGTGTATGATAATTTTATTGAATATCCTGGTATTTGGATTCTGTTATACTTCGAATGAGGTTTTATTACCAGCCTGTAACTGTTGTGCTGTGGAACAGTTCACAAATACATGCTGTGATGTAACTAAGCAAGTGACGCCGGTGTATTGAAAATCTGCTCACTGTAACATTTTGCTAATGCATAGTAATGAGTTAATAACAAATAATGACTTACTATTTGTGTCAAATAGTAAACCATTAACCAGAGATGAGTCTTGTGTTGCAAATTGCCTCTGGTACATTTTCAAATTGAGTGTATTTTGAGTTTCTATAGTGCTGATACTGGCCCGGTTACTGGAGTGTGATAGTAGGATAACATCAGAACCTGGCACATGGATAACATTTGGTGTGACATAGCTAGATAGAAGGAGACCGTATCGGTGGCGGTTACCACCAACAACAGCATTCTCAATGAGGGTTGACGTCAGGCAGGCGGCCGGTCATAAAACTATTGCCGCATTCCAGTACAAGTAGAGAGTATGTATGGAAGAAGAATACATGCTGCGCTGACCCCAAATAAATTGGGGGGCAGGGGGATGATGATGATGATATAGCGCTGATACTTCTTGATTTTCATGGATATCCATAGTATCATAATCCATAGTATCCATAAAAAATACTTTGGCGATTTCTGCATAAATATTTGAGTAACGTTCTGTAAAATACCTCCATCATTACTATTTTCTAAAGGAAACATTGAAAAATAATAGACACGAACGGGACTCGAACCCACGACTTTTGACAGTCCGTGTCATATCGCTCTTGCAACTGAGTTATCAGTTCTGAGATATCATGTCGCCTTTTCGCTCTTTTTGAATTTCAAGTTCTCGTCTTAAGGAGACGCCTGGCGATATTTATTTAATAATAATTTACTTAAAAATCTTATAGTATAGTGTTTAATATAGGCATTACAAGGCCTTAACATGCATACAAAATATAATAATGTATCTCAATTTGTTTTATTGTAAGGTAATCGTTTATATTTCTTTTTAGCTTATATTGCGTCGAGTGAGTAAGGGGCCCAGTATAAAACCTTGAGGAACGACACTTTACCGGAGCCTAATAAGTTGCTACAAATACTGTTACTTAGTGTCTGGAACAACAAATTTGCTAATAACTATAATATGAAATGATGATAGTCAAAGCAAAACTTAGAAGGCGCAGGATGATAGATTTATGATCATTCCTATCGCAAAATGGAGCTAGACAACATCATCATCAAAGTAACATTATGATTAACAAAGAGTAGTGTAGTGATGTAGTATGAAAACTTTCGTGAGATTGTTCACCGGTAACTACTCACGGGCATTTTTCGGGATTGCCGATTAGAGTCGCGATTAGATGTCGCGAGTCAAACTCGACATCGCCGCGGGCTCAGCTCATTTAAGTTCAAAACCGGTGAACAATAATTGAGTGATGTAGATTTTTATACCTTTAATTATTTCTACCACTTCAACAATTATTTGCTGATGTAACTACCTCGATTATTTAATTATTACACGCATGTACAAACTCATAATTACGTGTGAAAACTTCTGTTTTTACATTTTTATCTAAAGTTTTGAGATCATCAATATATTGCATTACTGCATGTTATACATAATGTCCGAGAACTGTGACCTGATTGTGAAGAATGTCACCCGTTATCAGCGATGTAGTCATTACATATGAATGTAAGTGGTTTATTATGAAAACATTATGCCATATTTATTTTTGGAATATGTATTGCAGTGTAATCTATGCTCGGGTCGTTGTTGGCGCAATTCTGTGCTTGTACGTTTTGATTTTGCTTTTTTTTTCGAGTTCTAGTAACTAGATAAGTGGGGGAAGAGGGGCACTGATGAACAATACAATATGGCAATATAAAAAAAAAATTGACGTTTCGTGTCACTCAGATGCAGTCTCGTACACATTGATACAACCACTAGTTTTGTGCAAGATTCACTTTCATTTCATATTATCTCGTCTGCATTCCCCGAAGGATTGGACAGAGCGCTGTTGTATATTACCCACATTTTACCGATGACGTCATTAAGATTTATGTAATAGGTGGCGAGCATAATGGCGAGTATCTACCGAGCACTACCTCCGATCTGTTGCTGAGAATTTTCTACCGGAATTAACTAATTAATAACATTTTGCCTGACCCATCTCACGAGGTCATACTCGTGAACGGGTGCTGTCTGTTGCAGTCCCAACAGACAGCACCCGTTCACGAGTATGACCTCGTGAGATGGGTCAGGCAAAATGTTATTAATTAGTTAATTCCGGTCAGCTCGTAATAGCTTTGGTTATAATTTTGGCTTTTTATATGATTACAATTCTACCTTTTCTTTCCAATAACATTAACCTGCATTATTTTCACATTAATAAATTTTAATTGTAAAGTACATATAACTTTAAAAGAGTGTCTATGGAGTTTCCTGTCGGTTCTTCTCTATAAGACGAACTTCTTGGAACCGTGCACCTAGCTTTGACTTTTCATACGTGCCTGTATTATGGTCTATTTGAAATAAATAAAAAATGTTTGAATTTGAGTTTGACCCGTGAATCGAACCAGAACCTCACCACACTTCAAGCTGCACTTGCGGCCACTAGACCAATGTGCCAGTTGTTTGATTTTATTTTGCCCCTTCAGCCTATCTCTGACGTGACAGTTAATTAACTTTACAATCGAGTTAATGAAGAGATGACATACAGCATCGGTATGATGATACGAAGATACCAGTCTGCAAATGCCTTTTGAGTCTTCAGCAGCCAGCAGTGAACTATTATCATATTCATGACTGATTATTCTCAGAAAAAAAGGCACAGTACTGGCCAATCATAATTTGATTGATGGACAATTCACGAAAAATATGCTCTATTGTGTGCTTGTCTACTTCTACGGCACATCCATAGTAAAAATTTAAACTGACAGCGTCTTTAAGTCGTAGCAGTAAGGACGCTTTTCGTAGGTCAAGTTTTACCAGTAACGCGGTTGATCGTACCGTTGCGTTCGTAGTCTTTTGTCTTTAGCCTCATTTGTATAACCTCCTCTAGTTTTTCAAAATTGCATGCTTACTTATTTTTAAATTAGGAACCTGTCAAAATGTTGACAGTATTCCATTTATTTTTTAAAAGAACAAGATGGAGGACGCTTTCAATGTGGTGATGTAAACTAAAAATACAAATAAGGTCTAATAACGTCATCCATTATTTACCAAGATAAGAATTTTTACCAGTATTTAATTGATTCGTATTTTTTTAGTCTGAGAAATCCATTTTATATGTTCACACAACTTCTAAATAAAATAAAATAGTGTTACAAACTTAGGCACCAACCACAGAATTCTTACTACCAACATAGCGACAGGAAAATGATGAACCCAACCAGTTTATTACTATGAAGTATTGAATCTCCAACTTATAGTAATATTTATTTCAATCCAACAACCAGCGTAGGTAATCTAAATATTTCGAATGTCACACAAACCTAAATGACATAACTTGTTTGTTTATGACGAATGCAATGACATCATGGTGTTATCACCTGACCAATTTAAATTGATACCTCTCGGCCCCCTCTAATTCGTTTATTAGTACAAATAGAGTCTATAACGGGAATTGATAGGGTCAATTTAAAATGGCTGCTGTATAAGTGCATTTCTAAATTTAGACCAAGGCGATGATGTCAGGTATTGTGTGTAATACCTACTTTTTCTGTTGTCAAGTTATTATGTGAATCGTTAACTGTCCTAAATTGGTACCTATGATAATTGAATATAATAATGGATACCTACCTAATTTTATTTGATTATTGCTTGTATGTTTTATGTGTAGTTCCGTGATATTCTAGGTCATAGTTAATAGATTAACTTATCTATGGATTATGTAATGACATTCATAACTGTTTATTTGTCGTCGAATGTTGTTGATATCATCAGCCGATTAGTCTTACCTTCGGCGAACTCATTCAGTACTTGGAATAATAGTTTTATTTTAATCGTGACGTAACTCTAATCCACCTCGATTGATGATTAATACAGTTAATAGAATGAAAACAAATTTATAAATAAAAATCTTTATTATATACATTAAATTATATTGTTGAAAACAATTTTAATCGTAATAAAACTTCGGTTATTGAAGCACTCAATACTTTTTTGATGTTTAGAGACATCCTAACTTTATCATAAATACATAAAGAGTGTCTATCAGCCTTAGAAATGTTCAGATCTTGCTCTCAACGAGGCCAGGCATGGAATCACTAGGAATGTATATGTATACAATTACATAATATATGCCCACGAGTCACATTATCGTCATATCCGGGGTTTTAGTCGTGCATTCTGTTAAAAGTTAGAAAGCATGTCTTTTCATTCAAAACACATCGTAGGAATCATTAATGTTACTTAAACAAAAAGTAACGAGTAAATACAATGGCAATGTACTATGTGTCGGAGTGGTGGCGCCCTCTAGTGGTGCTCGTCCAGCTCCTGCTCCTGCTCCTCGTCGAACTCTGCGTCCTCGTCGGCGGTAGCCTCCTGGTATTGCTGGTACTCGGACACCAGGTCGTTCATGTTGCTCTCCGCCTCGGTGAATTCCATCTCGTCCATGCCTTCGCCAGTGTACCAATGCAAGAAAGCCTTGCGCCTGAACATAGCGGTGAACTGCTCCGAGATGCGCTTGAACAGCTCCTGGATGGCGGTCGAGTTGCCGATGAATGTAGCAGCCATCTTGAGGCCACGGGGTGGGATGTCGCACACGGCGGTCTTCACGTTGTTCGGGATCCATTCGACGAAGTACGACGAGTTCTTGTTCTGGATGTTGAGCATCTGTTCGTCAACCTCCTTCATGGACATGCGTCCACGGAAGATGGCGGCCACGGTCAGGTAACGGCCGTGGCGCGGGTCGCACGCCGCCATCATGTTCTTGGCGTCGAACATCTGTTGTGTCAGCTCGGGTACGGTCAAGGCACGGTATTGTCTGCTTCCGCGGGATGTGAGGGGAGCGAAGCCGGGCATGAAGAAGTGGAGACGTGGGAAGGGAACCATGTTGACGGCCAGTTTTCTGAGATCAGCATTCAACTGACCGGGGAACCTGAGGCAGGTGGTGACACCAGACATTGTGAGGGAGACTAAGTGGTTGAGATCACCATATGTGGGTGTGGATAGTTTGAGCGTGCGGAAGCAGATGTCGTATAATGCCTCGTTGTCAATACAGTAGGTTTCGTCTGTGTTTTCTACTAACTGGTGGACTGATAGTGTGGCGTTGTAAGGTTCTACTACTGTGTCTGACACTTTGGGCGAAGGTACAACTGAGTATGTGTTCATAATTCTGTCGGGATATTCTTCTCTGATTTTGGAGATAAGAAGTGTGCCCATACCGGAACCGGTGCCGCCGCCGAGCGAGTGTGTGAGTTGGAATCCCTGAAGGCAGTCACATGACTCAGCTTCCTTGCGTACGACGTCTAATACTGAATCCACGAGCTCAGCGCCCTCGGTGTAATGTCCCTTGGCCCAGTTGTTGCCGGCGCCGGACTGTCCGAAGACGAAGTTGTCTGGTCGGAATATCTGTCCGAATGGTCCCGAGCGCACTGAGTCCATGGTGCCGGGCTCGAGGTCGACGAGGATGGCGCGCGGCACGTACTTGCCACCGGAGGCCTCATTGTAGTAAACGTTGATGCGCTCCAGCTGCAGGTCCGAGTCGCCATGGTAGGCGCCGGTGGGGTCGATGCCGTGCTCGTCGGAGATGATCTCCCAGAACTGGAACAAAAGTATTACCGTTAGCGGAACGAAAGCAGTAGTGTAGTGAACGCGGTATAGAATGCAGTCAATTAAGATGCCTACACGAAAGCTCTTGGCGTACTATTTGTAAGTGCACCGAGGCTACTTTCCAACCGGTTCTGTGTCGTGTTAAAATTATACGGGAGCGCCGTCCCTAGCGAGTTCCGTTTGAGTTGCAATGGACACTTTCGTGATTCTATTCAAATGTAGTTTCTAAACTCTAAAGGTTATAAAGCTCAATGAACCGTCGTAAAAGGTAGACAGGATACATAATATATCATTAATGAACGTTCAGCATCGGGAAGGGTTACGCAAGACAATGGCATGAGTTATGACAACGTCACAATGCCTCGCCTGGCCGCCGAATGACGCCCACGTCCTGCCGTATTTGGTTTATCTCACCGTATAAGCGGAGAATGTCTCGAACGACTCGGCTTATTAGCATTAAATTTTTCGATGCCTCTTAAAATCTGTGACCCGATTCGATTTCAGGGCTGGCGGCCATATGGTCGCCGAAATTTCGCAATGAAACAATTACTGTGTTTATTGTTGAATATCCATAAAGGTACGTAATATGCTCTTAGTTGCCGATATGTGCAATTAACTGACGTAATCGCCGCGCCTACCAATTTCGGTTCAGACGTCAGATCAACTTTTGGGAACTGCCACAACGTGTTTAGTCTCGCAGAGCTTAACTTTACAAGCATTAAAAGCTCACGGCCATCGTAAATCAATTTTTCAACGCTTACATAATTGGTAAAAATGTCGGTGAAAACGTAGTTAGCAACGAAGCGATCGCTGTCGTGTTGCGAGCACATTAACATTCATCGGTGGCGCGCGCGCCGGTCCTAGTGATGTCATCCGAGTGGGCACAACTCGACAAGTACATATATGGTAATATGACTAAGATGGCCGCCTTTTTGGTTCAGGGTTTAACTTCGACTCTTGTTTATTTAGTGTAGATGTATAAATTAAGTCGTGTCCTTATAAGGCGTCAAGTATTTTTAGATCGAATCAATAGTTTTGGCTAGCAAAGCCTCCGAGTTCTATGGCATCGCCTAAAAGGGATTGTCGAATTCATTTTTACGAATTTTATTATTTTTCCGGCTGAACGAATTAATTTAAAAATCCATTTATGGCATCATAAAACATTTTATTATTTGAAGTTATTGCCGTGGCCACGGTTTGACCAATTTTGACTTTTTGGAAAGTTATACCAATACTTTTTGTTACGGTCAAAGAACTCTCTCACATGCGGCAAACAAAATTGAATTTCGTACATCCATATAGAAAGTATCACAAAGTCTACAGATAACAGCAAAAAAGCCTAGATAAAAATCAAATCGGTACACGTCAATTCATCAAGACTTTCGTAGATGACATTGTAATGATTTTTAATAATAGTGAAAAGTGAAAGGTTTCGAAAGGCTTGCTTTCATAGTAACTAGATAGAGCAGACAAGTTGAAAGTATCGTGTGAACAGACGAAGGGAAACTATGGTGTGTAATGGTCTCATAGCCGTAATACTATTAACATTGTGTTAGATTTCACCTGACACAGTCCGTTCTCGATGTGTATGACTTTCAAAGATGCATTTGGCACGTCGAAAGGGAGTTTAAGTTTTGACGTTTCTAATATAAGTTCTTCTTAATCGTCTTAAAATTTAATGGGTTTAAATCTCTTTTTGTATTTGCTATTGGTTTCGTAATTTGCACAGCAAACATTTATTTCAATTCCGTATTGGAAAATGACTTTGAGTTCGCATTAAAATTGATTATTTTATCAATTTAGAGATTGCAAATTCCAGAGTTCATTGCTCCTGAATGTTACTGAGTTAATGTATTGCTAGCTTCATTGCTGCCTTCCTGTAGTTAATCTGTGGAGATATAGGTATGTTGCGCATTGTATTTATATGTAAACGGGACTGCGCGCATGCACCAACTCTATGGCAAGGCGCGGCTATGGCATCTATTTATAAATGGACATCGACCGGCAACCGTCGGGTCGTTGAACTGTGTAATCTATAGCTCCTATTGCCAAACGTTTGATAAGATAACACCACTTAAGAGCTCAATTAAGAATGAGAGAAGCCAGATCTGTAAAGTCATCTTAAACGTTTGTGTTCGAATCGTTTAAAGAGCGTTGCGTTTCATTCGATTGCATTTTATCGATTCTATTAAGTTTATAGGTCGTTGTCTGGCAACGAGTAAATTGATCGTGAAATCGCTTTTTGATTCTCTTTGATAATTTAGAAAGAATATATTAATTTTGTGATGTACGCAAGTCACATTTTTGCGTATGACATTCACTACTTTGATAGTTATTGATATTTTTTTTAATTCAAGGTAAGATTCGAAAACAGTTTAAGTTGATGCAATATCTATAAATTACTTACAATGAATCACTGCTCAATGATTCTAATACGACGGTCACGTCATCCACAATTATGTCCTACAATTTTCTCTACTAACAAAACAGATTAAATTGGCCGTAACAATCAGATTTTAGACAAAGCTAGTGTTAGTTATTTATCTACTAACTAGTGCCTAGGAATGAGTAATACAATGTATGTATTCATTTGTTTTGCAATGTTATCCATACGAGGTTCTTGCTGTAGTAAGCGGTTTTTCAAGGTTTGCTTACGCATCGGATGCTGGCAGTGATTTACAGTGATATCATTTTATTCGAGGACAGTATTTTAACTCATAATAGGTATGAGACAGGTTTATAAACTTTATCAAAAAAGTTTTCGATTTCGTCCAGACATCTAAATTGGAATCATTTTCAAAATGGCCACGTATCTCCTTCATTATAATGTTAGCACAGCTGTTATTAGTGTTCGTTTAAGTATATCTGACTCGCATTCGAAGACTACATGATTCATATTCTGACTAACAAATGACTTACAGCCATAAATAGTCTGAGAGCTGCCTCAATCAATAACAATCTGAGTACCAACTTGATGGGAACTCTTTATAGTGTTCCATCGTCAGTTCCAAAAAGGTTTTATCACTAAATAATTCTGAATTTAAGTTTTGATGTTGGTAGCACTTCGTTTTGATGTTCCCTTTCTTTGGGCGTTAGAAGATTTATGTGTTTTATCTTTGGTTCGAAAATAAAGAACTGCGCACGCGCTGCTTTATATTGAATATATGAATTTTGAGCTTCTGAGTTTTGAGACTAAGCTAAGCTAGATTAACAGGAATTGAAGTTGCATTTGCTTTTTTGTTTGTGGCTTTTACCAAATCCTTCAGCAATTTACTATTTTTTTTCTATCTGTTCTACAGATGACCCCAAAACTTGTAAAAATCTTAAAGAACAATCACTGTGACATAGACAATAACATTTTCATTATTGAATTCAATCTGAAGAAGTTTCATATTTCAATGTCTTGATTGAATTAAAAACATGAGACATTGATGAATTATAATTGACCTCAATTCGTTACAATCGACTGATTTACTGAAGCGTACTGATGACACAGCTAAAAATAATGATCTCAAGCCATACACGGTGGAAAAAAATATGTGAGAATTAATACTTTTTATATTGTAGAGGCGTTAGACCATCAGATAGCATGTTATTCATGCACCAACGGTGTAAAACGGTAGTTTTACTCGTATTTGAAAAGAAAGTATTTCATTAGTGCGTATTTGCAAGTACTTACTTGCACTACTTAGGTCTAATCTGGGTTATTGCGAATCGAAGTTGAGAGAAATGCCGCCAAATTCGATAGAACGGCCATCTTAATTGCGTATTGCAATTATCTAGGATGCATCCTTTGCTGTCATCTGTCATTTTAAGTTTGTAAAGGCCATAGAAATAATGTTATTTTGATAACTTGTTTATTTTTCTAGTTTGAATATACAAACAACTCCTGCAATTTAATTATAACTGTGTTACCAACTGCATGTTACAGTAGTTTCACACGAGAAATTTAATTAAAACTATAAAACGGACACAAGAAATGAGAAAGGAGGTTTCACATCATCAACTTGATAGAACATCTGTCGAATCATAAAATAAATCCTTTTTTTTATTACTTTGCCATTTAGCATAGATATTAAAACGGATTTATGACTGGCAAACAAGTCCATGGTCCAAGCCAGTGTATTAATTAGATTAAACCATAGATGATTAGATTCTTAACCAGTTTTATACCTAATACCTCTCTATGAATCCGTCGCTAAGGCAATAAAATTGTTCCACATGAGTTGAGTACCGGCAAGAATGTCATTGCCTATTTTAGTGTTATTTGTTCAAATACTTATCAAGAGCTATCTAGAAACATATTTATAGTATTACTGAGTTAGCAACAAGATTATGCATAGGTCGACGAAATGTTATCGACGAACTTGGAACGAGTTAAACGGGTCAAGAAAAAATGTCTGCGAAATACGTAACGTATTAGACTTTTTTTGTGTTTCTACGATTTGGGATTCCTGATACTGTCTCACGCTAACCTTTCGATTAAACTTGATTAAGTATATATTCTGGTCTCTAGTTTAATTATAAATAACGGCAATATCATTTCGGAGCATGCGTGTTAGGGGCTGACAGCAGTGCCCTCCTTACCGACGCGTCCATGCGTGAAAAATAACCGTTTTGTCATTTAGTATTCCCGAATTATGAACGGAGCTATGCGAGAACACAACAATGTACCGTACGACCTCGTTTTGAATGAAACTTTACTTAAAACTAATAATTTCTTGCTGCATTATAGTTTAGAAACCGTGAAAACTATAACAAGTACCACACGGCTAAGTACAAATCGAATTCCATAGACAGATGAACCGTTAGCGACCGTTACGAACCGTACTGATGAATCTAGAACTAAAATAATACACGCATAACAATACATACCTTAGCTCCAATCTGGTTACCGCACTGGCCGGCCTGGAGGTGCACGATTTCCCTCATATTTGATTATTGGTATTAAAAAATATTTGTAATAAATAACTTAACACACTATACGCGACTCTCGCACAACACAACTCGCAGATTTGATCAGGCGGCTGGCCCGGTGGGGATTTTTGAGGCACGCTTCGCCTCCGCGCTGCGGTCGGGTCGCGGCCTCTGATTGGTCGATCACGGTAGAGCGTTGCCAACTTCACAGCACGCGAGACTTATCAATTCCAATATGGCATCATCCCACATTTCTATACATGGATATTGTCGCGATTGTAATATTGTTTTGATGACTCTGGACTCGTTTAAAAACGTCTTTTTTTTTTGCGCGCTGTTGATTTTTCGTGGAGATAAGTTGTGTGACTTAAATATTGGGATGTCTTTATTTATTTTTTTATCTTCCTTTGTTTTTTGGTTCCGTTCGACATATAGACGTGTCGGGGTGTGATCATGCGTGTAATTTTGTACCGAATAGTTTTCTGCGAACATAATTTGTTTGATAGCGTGTTGACTGCCACCCCTGCCGTGTTTACAGCCCCTAAACATGAAACCTGACTGTTTATTCGATAAAAGTAGACTGTCATGTATCTAATTAATTGTAGACCAGACATTTAAATCATAAAATAATATTCGTGTTTATTTCATACTTTCGCGTTCGAAAGTAAAATAAAGACTGACTTACTTAATAGATAGTGTTAATAAGCTCAGATAGTTGTTTTTAATAATAATTAATTCGCAAATCTGATGTGGGAAAACTAACTGTGCCCGTGGCTTCGTCCGTTTCGAAGTAGCGATAGAGTAGCTTATATTACATAACATAACATAACATAATATAGCATCACGCCTGTATTCCCCGAAGGGGTAGGCAGAGGTGTACACAATTGTATACCCACATTTCACCAATGCTGTTATTAAGTCCCATGTAATAAGTGGTGAGCCTATTGCCATCTACCGGGCACAATTCCAAACTCCGGGCTGCTACTGAGAATTTTCTAACAGAAAAACTCATATTACTACTGGATAAAATAGCTTTCTAATTGTGAAAAAAATAGTATATAGAGTTTATCAATTACAAACAAGCCAATAAACGTTTCCGCTTAATAGCATTCTTTAAAAAAAATTGAACCTTCATCATCATCCCCCTGCCCTTATCCCAATTTATTTGGAGTCGGCGCAGCATACTGCATACATATCTGGCATGCTGCTAAAGTTTTGGCTGTTTTATGACCGGCCGCCTGCCTGACGTCAACCCGCTTTGGGTATGCTGTTGTTGGTGGTAACCGCCACCGATACGGTCTGTTTCTATCTAGCTATGTCACACCAAATGTTATCCATGCGCCAGGTTCTGATGTTATCCTAATACCACACTCCACTAACCGGGCTGATGAATGTTTATTGTGATGAACCTTCATCACAATAAACATTATTTATTACTAAACATACCAATTTAAATTAATAGTAGAATAATTATAATGTAGCAAAGAGTAAAATCAAATGAAAAAATAAATGAAAAAAAAGTTTACATATCAAACTGTTAAATGATAAATGTATGTTCCTATATAAATTAATCATGTAATCATAAATCTCCGACTGTAATTTTATTGTAACACGTCCAAAGATCATTACTATAACAACATTAAAAGATTCGTTCAAAAGTTTACTGGGTCAAACTTTACCTACCTGCATCATGAATCGTCATTTCATGCCAAATTAATTTAGGATGTGGGCGAGGGGAGACGCATAACAATAGGAATACAGAATGCTCTACATCTGCCGGTCTTAAAGGTCGGATGCTTTGTCATAGACAATCAGATGCTTTACCGGAAAGAGCAGAGTTAATTTAATTATATTTTACTATCTGTTCCCCGCGGTTTCTCCGTCCCGTTAAAAACATTTCCGTACGATTACGAAAAAATCTTAAGTAAAAACCTTGTCCTGACAATGACGAGCACAACAAAATAAGAATTATCCAATTTGGTGCAGTCGTTCTCAAGTTATAGCGTGACCAAGGGAAATAGGGATAATTTTTATATATATAGATAGATATAGTGTTGCCAGGTTGGCTATGCAAAATTTCGGGACAAGAGGTTAAGAATATCGGGATTGATGTTTTAAAATCGAGGCAGCAAAAAAGCGCGACGTTAAAACGTTACTTTTTAACCAACTCAATATTATTTTCTTTATAATTAGAGATTACCTCACAGTCGGGACATTGGGCGTCCCGATCTAGGGTAAATCGGGACGCGTCCACACACCCCTGAAAACCGGGACGTCTCAAGAGGTTGTTTTCATAAACGCTATATCTTGAACTAACAGTAAAAATTAACCCCGGGCCCAATATATTTTTATAATTTATTCTGCATGTAGCTACTTGTAGTTCTAACAACTAAAGTAACTTACTGCTTATACCCAAAATGAGTCTTGGCCTCCGAAATGAGAACTCTCCATTTTGCACGATCTTGCGCGGTGTTCGCCAATTACTGGCTTGAATCGGACGCTGATCAGCTTCCACTATATCACCACACACCAGTGATATTCAACAACTATTATATGTTACATACTATTATAATAAAGCGTAGTAAGTATGAAGGGTCACCCTAGAAGGATAAACACTGACCTTATTGGTGATATCCTCCAAAAACTTCAGGTGCGTAGTACTTGCAACCGATGTGTGAACGTGAAAGAAGTAAAAGGAGTATGTAAGGATCTTAGTAAGTGGTGATAAATGATAAATGATTTTATTTCTGTAAATAGATCTGTTGAAGACACTGTTACAAGTCATTTTTATAAACTAGATAGCGCCGGCGTTTCCTATCTGACTGTCTCTGAGAAGAAACGCCGAAACAAACTCAGAGGTCAACGTCTCTTTTAAAGTCCAGACATAATAGTATGTACATATCTAAGTGAGTGTAACGATGCAGGGATCATCTGGAATGGCCTTTTGAGGAAAGAGCCATAGCAGCTTCGAGGTGACCTGGTGTTCGGCGGTATCTGCCTACCCCCTTGATAAAAGGCGTGAGTTTATGAGTGGTATATGAGTGGTATGAGTAAGTTGTTCTCGTATGACTGACCTCAACACGATGCGAATCAATTTACTAAGTTATGTTTTTGCACAATTTTCCTCCATTTACAAACTATGTAGCAATGAAATATGTCCTTAATGAGTATAATGACTTAATCAAATACACGTTAATGAAAGGAGATTGAGTGCAGCTAATGATGTCTGTTGGACCTAGGATGGCTCCATGTGGGAGCACTATCGGTAGGATATGGGCTTTATTTTAGTAATTAATATTTAAGTACAAGTTTATAGTAAATAAGTATAGGGACTGAATAGATAGCAATGACGTCACCAAATGACGTATTAAAATGTGGAAGAAGAATTCGGGGTATTGAGCAGAGGTCGGAATGGCTGGAGTATTTATTCGGGAGGCGCAGGTTCGAATCCTGCTCAAGACCGTATTCTTCTTTCCACAGAAAATGATTAAACTTGAGAATACGCTCCGCATGTGTTAATGCATTTGGAAGATTTATCGGTAAGTGTAGATATTTCGAATTGCCAAAGATATTTATTTATTCGCAAAGCCCACGACTTTCGCCCTTAATATTTCTCATGACCAAGAAAAAAACAATGTAGTGATGGCGTTTCTAGTAAATTGATTTAGGTACCCTTTTCAGAACCTGTAAAGAACTTACCTAATCATAAAGTGGAGTGATCCCTGTGATGAATAAGCATAACCATTCCCATTCGAGGATGTTGTATTTAATAACGCAAATATTTATGGATCATCTTCTTCTTATCGTGTGGTTGATGAACAACCTAGTGTTATAGTTTTAACCACGCGTAGGTCTCTGACATGGCTTTACACACCATCGAGAACATCTCTCAGGTGTGCTGGTTTCCTCACGATGTTTTCCTTCACCGTTTTAAGCAAGTGATAATTAAAGATAAATCTTTGAAAGGCATTAACGCATGCTTAGCGAACTCTAAAGTTTCAATATTAAATGGAAAAACAGTTCGCTAAGCATGCGTTAATGCTTTTCAAAGATTTATCTTGTAATTGCATTCTTTACGACATTGTATTAACTGCAAAGTTAATCGTGTCGGTTCGGTCACCTGTATAGGTACTGAATTGATAGCAATGACGTCGCCAAAAAGACGTGTTATAATATGGATGAAGAATTCGCGGTGGTGAGCAGAGGTCGAGATGGCTTAGTGGTTAGAGCACCTGGAGTATTCATCCGGGAGGCGCAGGTTCGAAGTGATAATTAATTTATTATCCGCATATGACTTCGAGAAGTCGTGCCTTGGCTTCGAACTTGCGACCTTTGACTTTTCAGTCCAATGGTCATACCACTAGGCTATCACTGCTAGATCATGACAACAAGAAGATACAACATCGTGTTGTCTGCTTACAACAATATTACTGTCGTCATTGTCCTGTCTGGCAGCATGGTCAACTAAGACATCTTCCTAATTAATTACTCAAATACGATGTAGACAGATAAAAAAACACCACTTTTAATATTATTGTTCAATGGTTACCACTCACGTATATTTTTCGCACAGTTTGACTCGCGACATCGCCGCGGGCTCAGCTCAGGACTAAGGGCTCCGTTCGAGTTCGAAACTAGTCGGGCAGTCCCGAAAAATGCACGTGAGTAGTAACCGGTGAACATTAATTGATATCGCAGACATTTTTTTTTATAATGGTATGTTTTTTGTAACCTTGTCCCACACTATGACTTTTTCCTGTTTCGTATGTGCGTTTACACACACAAACTCACATACATATGTGCGTTTGTGCACACACTCTGACCCGAAACAACAGATAGATCTCATCATACATCTAGTACTTAACATAAAACATAGCATCACGCCCGTATTCCTCGATGGGGTAGGCAGAGGTGTACACATTTGTACACCCAGATTTCACCAATGCTGTTATTAACTCCCATGTAATAGGTGGTGAGCCTATTGCCATCTACCGGGCACAATTCCAAAGTCCGAGCTGATACTGAGAATTTTCTAACAGACTCAATAACACTTTGCCCGACCTGGGAGTCGAACCCGAGACCTCATGCTCAGCAGTCGCGCTTGGGACCACTAGACCAACGAGTCAGTTATATACATTATAACAGAAAGATCATTCAAATATTAAATTTGTTCCAAGCGGGAATCCAACCCGCCGCATGCGCTCCAACTCCCGCCTCTCTCAACCAATTAAGAAATGAGATTTACAAACGATCTAACGGGATCTTTTAAATCCGTTGTAAAAGGAGAGATTACTTATTAAGATTAACGATTTACTATATACATTGCCTCAAGGAAGTGCCTTCATAATAAAAGATGTAGGCGTCTGCGACTATAGCAAAAGTTCAATGTTATTAAGAATGACAACTGTGAATTAATGCTGATAATAGATAGATATTTTCCTGTATCAAAGTGCGTTTAAATTCCGTATAGGTACCTACTCAAAACATATCCGGTGAGTATTTCTGCCGACTGGGATTGATTACATAGGTTCTAGTACCATTGTAAAGGAAAAACACGTATTTACATCTAAAACTAAAGGTTGCCAAGTTCTAGCTAATTGTAATTACTATGTACTACATTAAGTCATTGGTGGTTCATCGGCCCTGTTTCTTAGAATATGGCCGATGTAGTCCCGTTTGCGGTTAGACGAAAATAATTTAAATTTAAAACAGTTTATTTGGGTCATGCTAAATAATGTATTAATTATTTATTTGCAGTATTATAGGTTAACTAAAACAGGACAATTTAAAGTTAAATATTTTTGTGGCCAGATAAATACTCCAGGCTCTGTGCCAACTCAGCCATCTCGACCTCTGTTCACTACTCAGAATACGAACACGACATTACCAATTAACGTATCATAATGTGGGAGAAGAATATTGAGTATTGAGCATTGAGCAGAGGTCGAGATGACTTAGTGTGGAATATAAAGATAAAAAAGATAGATAAATATAACCAGCCCATAACTGTCCCACTGCAGGGCACACGCCTCTTTTCATACAGAGAAGGCACGCGCATTGATCACCACGCCAGCTCACTGCGGGTTGGCGATTTCAGACAATCAAGTCCATGTTTCCTCACAATTTTTTGATACGTATTTCTGTGATTGACTAAGAAATTACATAAGTATGACATTGAAAAAGTCACATTCATACATGCCAAATTTGAAACCACAACCTGTGACTCATGAGACGGGCTCGCCACGGCCACCACGACATGCAAGGTAGAAACCAGGTATAAATCCAAACTACTCACAAACTTTTTAGGTCGTTGGCATGTCTGCATGCAGCTAAACTTAATCTAGGTCGACACTATTGATTTTGTTGCACAACAGAGAAGCAACAACCATACCCAACACTACAAACAAGTGCAATAATGTGTCCGTTTGTTTGTCTCTCTTACGCAGAAACAGAGCAACCGATAGACGTGAGTTTTTTTACAGAGATAGTTGGAGAACGGAAGAGTAAGTAAGTGTCAAATATTCAAGTACAAAGTAACATAGCATCACGCCTGTGTTCTTAGAAGGGGTAGGCGGTGATGTACACTAGTTATACCCTTTATACCCCAAATTTCACCAATGCAGTTATTATGTTCCATTTACAAGTATGTGAGCCTATTGCCATCTATCCGGAAACATTCTAAACTCTGGGCTGTTATGGCTGCTACTAAACATTTCTATACGATGTTATCACTCTTTTTCGCCTTAAAATGATTGAGACAGAACATTGAGTAGCCATTGAAATCTGTAGGTTACATTTTCTCCGCCGAAAACCACTCATTTTTGCGGGAAAAATAACTATCATAATGCGGACGATGCTGCAGTTAAAAACTAGTAGTACTAGCACCATAGACATAAGAGTTACTATGTTGGTGTTTATAACTGGGTCTGGTTATTTGTCTATGATGTGTGTGTGGTGCGTTTTGCGCATGTCCGTTTTGCATGGAATATTGCAAGGCGTGTAGGGTTGATGACCTGTGCATGTTCCATGTTTAAACTTTTGAATCTGGATAGATGTTACAGTTTATTATTCTTTCTAATGTCGCTTCGCACTACTAGTGCCGAATAAAAATGGCGTAGGTAACAGTTGAATAACGAGTAATTTTCTTATTAACCCATTTGTTTAGGTAAAGTAAAATCATTCATCCGTCAATGGGTTATGGGTATCAGAATTTTTACGTAACGTTATGTAAACACTGAAGAGGGTTTTGTCTGTAAAATATTTTAACGTGTGTGCCCCGCCATTTCACATGTTTGTTTTCTTTTTGCTCGGCCCCTAAGCTTGTTGTCAAATAGCTTGGATCCTTCCTTAAAAATTGGGCTATCAAATGCAAAAAAAATAATCTAATATTAATCTCTGGAACAATCGTCGATATATCCACTTTAGCAACAATTAAAGCTCTCGTCATTACATTAACAGTATTAACACACATCAGAAAAGAGAAACAATTGTGTCACACACGATTAAAATCGTGTACTATTATTGCAACCATATAGGTAATAGGTATAAAGGTATATGATTGGGAATCATATGCCAGTAACGAGAGGGGTACGCCCGCTAAAACTACTCCAGTACTATTAAAGATAAATCTTTGAAAAGCATTAACGTCACCTGTATAGGGACTGAATAGATAGCAATGACGTCACGAAAAGACGTGTTAAAATGTGGAAGAAGAATTCACGGTAGTGAGCAGAGGTCGAGATGGCTTAGTGGTCAGAGCGCCTGGAGTATTTATCCGGGAGGCGCAGGTTCGAATCCCGCTCACGACCGTATTCTTTTTCCATTTAATATTATAACTTTACTCAAGTACTGATTTCTTCAAGCCCCACCTGCAAATATTTTCCTTGCACCGGCCGACTTGGGTCCGCGGTCTTTTCATACACTTCCACGTCGGCCCTGGTAGACCGTGTCCAGGGGGGAGTGTTTCGGCTAGCGGGACAGGGATAGGCGATGCTGTTCGATCTGTTCCTCCAAAGATCAATCTGTAGTAATGTGATTCGCACTTTAATGATTTCTGGTGTAGACCGATTTTTTTGCTAATAGTACTGTCAGCTTAGAATAACGATATATGATGCTATCTACAAAATGCGAACATTTTCGTACGGTCAACATAAACGTTTCTTCAACATGTTATCATTCAATCATTCAAAATCATTCATTAGATGATTTAAAAGAGCTAGATTTATATTAGTTATTGTTCAGCGGTTACTACTTACGTACATTTTTCGGGTTTGTCAGACTGTCGACTCTGCGAGTCTGACTCGCGACATTGCCGCGGACTCAGCTCATGACTAAGAGCTCCATTCGAGTTCGAAACCTGGGGTGCTACTCCGAAATCCGATCATCGGTAGTTCGGACCGAAACGTAATAACGCCGAAAACCGAACAAAACCCTACCACCAAGTTTCTTCGGATCCGACTTGTAGTTACGTTCGGCCGTCGCTTTGAAATCAAAATCAAGCAATTGAATGAAGCTATTGTGAAATATGAATGTTGATTGAAGTAAGTATTGTCAAACATCGAAACCGATCGGTCAGAAACCATTTCAGAATAACGTCAACGAATGCCAAAATGTCAAATCTCGAACTTTGATCTATCATCAGATCCGAAACACTTCATGGTAGCAAAACGTCCGAGCCGTCAGTCGAAGCTTCGATGAACCGAATTCGGAGTAGCACCCCAGTCAGGCAAACCCGAAGAATGTACGCGAGTAGTAACCGGTGAACAATAACTAATATGAATATGCCTCACAAAAGATATTAAACAAAAAAATTATAGGTTTATGTTTTAATGAATAATAATAAATCGTAGTTGGGTAAAAATATTTTATTATGGTTTTCACAAATTTTGATTTATTTAAATAAATTTATGATAGATGATATTTCTGTAAAATTACTAATTTCATATTTCCGACTCACTCATTAGTTTTTTCCATTCACATCTTTGTATGTTAACCGTACAGCCGATTTTTGACGTTGTTGCAAGTGAAGTTCGTAAAGCCGCGATCCTATTAACAAAAAATCGGCTTATACAAATATGGTAAAATATAAACGATAAAAAAAGTTTACCGGCCCTTCGAGTTATTTGATGAGCTAATCTCTATTTTGTAATAACAAAAAGACATAAAGGTAAGGAAGTGTTATTACCTAGTACTATAAAAGTTATTAGTAAACACCAACATAACTAATTAATTACTTATCTAAAATTAACATTAGATATTTATGTTAATTGTACACAATAACTATGTTGCTAACACGGATCTGAAAAATAATACGGATGTAACTTTGCCTTGTCTTAAGCGTAAGCCTAGATTACACACACACGCAGCGTACTGGCGCCGAGTGGATGAGTTTTAAGTATTTTTATGCGTTTAGCTCGTGTATGACAAGCGAAATTGGATGATTAGGCATGCTACTTACATGTCGTACGCAACGCTACGTCCTTATTTTTTTTAAGATCCATGTTTGCTAGTTTAAAACTCTGTAAGCTGGATTATATCATTAACAACATAAATACTGTTTCTGCGTTATTTTCATCATCGACTTAGTGATCGCAAGGGCGACTGTTGAGCCTGAAGTCCTGTTCGATTCGGAACAAATTGATATTGGAAATTTTTTGTTAAGAAATTCACTGTCCGAAGTTTGGAATTGTGCCCGATGGATGGCAATAAACTCACCACCTATTACCTAAATGGGACAATTGATAACAACATTGGTGAAATCTGGGTGTACAACTGTGTACACCTCTGCCTACCCCCTGCGAGTAATAAATAATACTCCTCCGGACCATATTCTGGCCACAGCGGCCTATCTCCACGGAGATTAGCCAAGTACGCAGGAGATATTATAGTGCACAAGTGTATGCGCAAACACGACCGGACGGCAATCCAACACGACCCGGAGAGAGATGAGGCACAGGACCGACGGCTTTACGTGCTCTAAAGTGCCTGCCGTGCCTGCGGGTACCTATACGGGCGTGGTGCTATATTATGTTGAATTGATTTCAGAACAGTTTTGTATTTAAATTACGTCTGAAAGGAGTAACAGCTTTGTAAATAATACATAATTTTAGTTATTGAAGGCTTTAGCCGAATCATTATTATAAGTTAATAATAAATAGTTATGAAGGCTATGGAGGAAGAAAAAGTGGGGGTAGAACCAGTGATAGCCTGGTAGTTAAAACGTTGAAATGGCAAGTAAAAGCTCCCAAGTTCGAGTACAATGCACGCAATACTGACGTTTCAAACTCCCATATCAAATTATAAATTAATGATCACTTGCTTATATATGAAGGAAACCAGCTTGAGGGAACCAGCACTCCTGAGAGAGAGTAAAGCCATGTCCGAAATAATCGAGTTGTCAATGTACAATAATACTAACATAACTGCCTTATTGGTCCAGTGGCGCGACTGCTGAGAATGAGATCCTGGGTTTGATTTCCGGGTCGGGCAAAGTTTTATTGGGCTTACAATAAAACAACTTTTAACCGGATTAATCGCGTGTATTAGAGGACTGTCCTCCTGCGACCACGAACACTGCAAAGTGTTCGAAACGTCAGGAAAAACAAAAACCAATAATACACGCGATTAATCCGGTCAAAAGTTGTTTTATTATAATGTGTAGTGATGGCGAAAACCTATGATATTGGGACTTTCTATTAGGAAATTGTCGATAGCAGCCTGGATTTTGGTATCGTGCCCACTAGCTGGCAATAGGTTCACCACCTATTTCTTGGGACTTAATTACAGCATTGGTGAAATATGAGTGTGTCTACAACTGTCCCTTCGGGGAATACACGTATAATACATGATGCTATGTTAAGTTTTTACTAATATAGCATTAATATCTAGAAGGCTGGCTAGGCCATAACGGGTAGACAGGAAAAGGCCAGACAATGAGAAGGAATTAGGTCACATTGTCTGCGTTGAAGTATTGATCCTGTAGAGACTTGCGCCGATCTAGACCTAAATAGGACCCGTGAGCTCTAGAGCTCTCTAGACTAAAACATAGATTTTATAGGGTCCTAATTTATAAGGAAACTTTCTTATATGTGGCCCATGTGATAAGGATTCGTTTAAAAAATAATTTCTATAAAAATTTCGTTTTTTTTTTTTTTTTTTTTCTTATATCTTGTTGTTAAAGATGCAGTTTTCATCTTACTGATGCTATGATAATTACAAATACTCGTTACTTGTTATTTCCATTTTCTTGGGTATCAATATTTGATTTATGTACCTAACTAGCTGATATCCGCGACTTAGTCCGCGTGGAATATAATATAAAAAGAAATACGTTTTTTTTGCTGGAATCCCTAAATGTTTTCGGCTAGAAAATTAGCCTTAGTTACTCCACATATATAGTCAGATGCCAGTTAAATCATATCAGAATCGGTACAGCCGTTTTGAAGATTACCCGGAACAACAAACAGACAGACAAACAGACAGACAAACAGACCGACATACAGAAAATAATAAATGAAAACAGATTTTTAGGCATAGGTATTGTGCAAGTAACTGTATGCCTTAAAAAAAAACTATTATTTTGACATTGCAACAGACACTTCACTTTTATTTGTTTAATTATTCTAAGTTTAACATTAATGCAACTAAAAACTAAAAGTATTTTAATAATAAGAAAAAAAAACTATATTTATTACTATGTTTTATTTATTTGTATTGATAAATTACGTACCTAATAAATAAGGACCTTATAAATGTCAAATTCATTCATTTAAACTAAGAATGAAGTGGAATTAAAAATATATTTGTAAATGTCATACTAGTACCAACATGACGAAACCACCTACATAATTATACGAACCTTTAGAAAAAAATACATAAAATTGTTATTTATAGTTTTACTTACACAATGGCCCTGATGAAAGGAAAATCACTTAAAAATTAGGACCTTGTAAAAAATGTATCTTAGTACGACAGCACAAAGGATGGCTATAAGATTAGAGGAAGACCGAGGAAGCGATGGATGGATTGTGTTACAGATGATATGGCTAGAAAGGGAGTGACTTCCGATATGACAGCTAATGGAGATGTATGGAAGTAGAATACATGCTGCGACCCCAAATAAATAAATTGGGATAAGGGCAGGGGGATGATGATTATGATGAGAACGACAGAGCAACCTGAACCGACGAGCATGCTGAATAAGATAGATGATTTTTGAGAATATACTATATGTTCGGAAGAATTTGCACATGTATAATATAAGAAGCGATTTCCACGATAGAAACACGCGTTTCAAACATAAAATTGTGGTACCTAAATTTAGATTAGCAAAAACAAATAATTCATTTATTGGAAATGGTGTACGTTTTTATAACAAACTGTCAAAGTCAATAACTGATCTAACCGAGACAAAGTTTAAAACCCACATTAAACGCGTACTTATTCAAAAAGCCTATTATAAGACCAAAGACTACGTTGCTGATAGGGATGTTTGGCTATAACACCTTCTGCACATGTGGCTTCCTTAGCTACTCACTGACAATGTACGTTTCTATCACAGTTCTAATGAAATTTTTGCTTTGTTTTTTGCATAATATACCTCTTTCAATCTTTGCTTTCTTTTTTGTTTTTACCTTTTGTTAAACTTACTTTGACGGATATTAAGCATTGTTTTATATAACTTCTTTAGCTTCAACATTTTGTAAATGTGAGAACGCCGTAAACTTGTCAAATGCGCTATTCATTTAATAAGGCTTATGTAATTATCTTTTATATTAGTGACTGCATCCAAGATTACGTTGTTTTTATATCCAGCCCAAAATTGTATCTACAGAAATTGGATATACAGTTTAAAAGAGTAACCATGGAGTTTCTTGCCGGTTCTTCTCCATAGGAAGCGACTTTTTGGAACCGTGCACGTAAATTCTGACTTTTCATAAGTGCCTTTGTATGGTTTATATGAAATAAAAACCTTTGACTTTGACTTTGACTTTGATGAAGCGAAACAGTTACGTCTGGTTACGTCAGAATCGCAGCAAATGGAAATCAGTAGTCTCTGTCTGCCCCCGTAATGGGAAACAAACGTGATTGTATTTATAGTTTTCTTCCTGTATTGTGGGTGCGTTTACAGACCTATAATTACACGTGCACACACACCCAGACCCGGAACAATTAACTGTAGATCATACAAATATTTGTTCCGTGCAGCAATCGTACCTCGACTCGTGACGCAGCAGCCGGTCTCTCGACCACTGCGCCAACCGTACCGTCTAAGTAGGTACAAAAAATTTACTATCTCACTGATCTGGAGCGTGAGGTCTTGGGGTCCGATTCACAGGCAAAATGTTATCGGGTATTAGTGCTAGAAAATTCTCAGTCGTAGCCCAGAGTTTATAAGCTGCCTTACCCTTCTGGGATATAGTCGTGATGCTATCTTATGCAAAGTAATGTTAAGCGTCAAACAGAAGGAAATGCAGGTAGACGAATGTAGGCATTAAGCACATATGTTTAGTACGTTCGTATGGGTGAAAGTGGGGTGTAAGTGGCCGTAAACCATGGCTTGTGGCTAAGTTCGCTACTGTTTTGCCATGTAAAAGGTGTCTCTTTCCGGTGCGGCACTCTCCATTCCTAATGCTCCAAGTATGATGTCTGTCCTCAGTATTTGCTCTGATTTAAAATGTAAGGCCGACGTGTAACGACAATTTATTTGAAAACTAGATGACTAGGTGTACTTCGTATCACCTCGAACGTCAAATGTTTGACAGGAAAGTACCTAGTGGGTAGAAAAGTTTATATGGGCAAATTAAATTGTTGTTTTTACTATCTTCCTCGCATTTTCTCACCGTTTAAACCTTCCCTGGACTACGACAAACATTTCAAAACCAAAATCAGCTAAATCGGCCCAGCCGTTCTCGAGTTTTAGCGAGACAAACGAACAGCAATTGATTTTTATATATATAGATAGATAGATCTTATAATATGTGTTATGCAAGTCATAATCTGACAACACAACACTTCATGTCACTATTCACGAAGTTTAACACATTAATTTGGAGATTATGGTAATAAGATGCCATCCCCAGAGCAGAGGGGATCCGCTCCTCCTTGGCCACAGGCGGCACTGGCAGGGTCGCCATGTAGTGTGGAGCGTCGGAAAATAAGTAAAACATAAAAATAGTAGTACTGACTATAATATAATGCATTACTTATGAGCGCAGTTAACAATATATAGGAAGGAGGCGCGTCACACTACACTATTGTTAGATAGATTGATTGAATACAAATAAATTTATATTTTTTACGGATGTTGGAATGTATGAAGTCCCCCCTTTTACAACAGGACAAGTAGAAGGACGGCACACTACCCATTCCTCGTGGAAATTAAGAAAATACGCACTCTTCGATTTGGATCGACGTTCATGATACGTACAGCTAATGCATAGAACTCTGCCGTCTTTAGTGTTTCCAAAAAATTACAATCTAGACATATTTAAGGCTATAATAAACCGAGATACTAACTGGCCAGAAGGTGTAGTCACCACCCTGCTCGTCATAATAATTTTAGTCCGATATTCCTGAAAATAATAATACTAATACCTACTTCATCACGTTCTAGCGACCTCGTTATGTCAGAGTTCAATCGGTCTAAGTTCGTTGAGTGCGATCGTACTCGAAAGACCATAATCTCACCTAATTTATAAGAAGGAACAGGTCGTGTGGTAGATGATTTAATTAATATAAAATTATCATAGCTTGTATAGGAAATTAATCGAATTTGTTGCTCAAGATAAATCTCTGAAAAGCATTAAAGCATGCTTAGCGAACTGTAAAGTTACAATATTAAATGGAAAAAGAATACGGTCGCGAACAGGATTCGAACCTGCGCCTCCCGGATAAATACTCCAGGTGCTCTGACCCCTTAGCCATCTCGATCTCTGCTCACCACCGCGAATTCTTCAGCCACATTTTAACACGTCTTTTGGCGACGTGATTGCTATCTATTCAGTCCCTTTACAGGTGATCGAAATCGGACGGAAAAAGGACTGAATAGATAGCAATGACGTCACCAAAAGACGTGTAACCCTTTCAATGGAAAATATCTAATAAATAGCCGTTTATATTTAATGTACGTTTTTGCGGCATAAATGGCCGTTCAACTCGACAAAAAGGGACTTGACAGACAGACGAACAACAAAGTGATCCTATAAGGGTTCCGTTTTTATCTTTTGAGGTACGGAACCCTAAAAAAATAAAAATAATCGAATAATTAATTATCTTTTACTTGACATTGGCTTGGAATGCACGAGTAGTGCGGACCGGGAGCTAGAAAAATAAGAAAAAAAATGCGAACGTTCTGGTGGTTCATAGATTCGATAGTAATAAGAAAAATAATTATCCAGTGTCTACAAAAGCGTCTCATTTAGTACAATGAATAAGTAAGTAATATTAAATAGACACTTTAATATGTTTAATAAGGAATATACAATGATAGGACTTAACTTACCAGTCATAGTTTGCCGTCATTATGAAATGTCTTCCTTTGATATCGTAATCATCATCACCCCCTGCCCTTAGTCCAATTTATTTGGGGTTGGCGCAGCATGTATTCTTCTCCTACTTTTTAATTGCTTTTGAAATTGCATGCTGCTAAAGTTTCGGCAATGTTATAGGACCGGCCGCCTGCCTGACGTCAACCCTCATCGGGAATGTTATTGTTCGTGGTAACCACCACCGATACGGTCTCTTTCTATCTACTTAAGTCTATTCTAAAGAAATGTTCTTAGGTCAGTAACCTAGCATTACATATCATATCGGTCAAGACAGTCGGTCAGTCGGTTGCAGGATGCAATGATGTCTAACAGTTCATGGATTAGTGACCAGAATGACAAACGACTCGATACCGTACACCTTTCACATAAACCCAAGGGGTCATGAAATTATTAGTTGACATAAACTCAAGATTATTTATTTTTTATTTCGTATAGACCCGATTTCAGATACTTATGAAAAGTCAAAGCTAGGTGCACGGTTCCAAGGCGTTGATCTTATGGAGAGGAGTCGGCAAGAAACTCCATAGACAGATAGACACTGTTTTAAAATTATGTGTTCTTTACAATTAATTTTTATATAATGTGAGAATAATGCAGGTTAATGTTATAGAAAAGAAAAAGAAGACATTTTAATAATTTAATTAGTCATAATTAGCCAACCATTAAACCAAAGCAATTACATGCTGACCAGTCACAACAGACATCATCCGTTCACGAGTGTGATGTGCATCGCTAAACTCAACCATTTTGTAGGGCCCAATGCACAACGCCACCATCAGCAAGACATTTTTAGTGTGCATGACAAACTCGTAATCCCTGGTCATAGGCTGTTATATATGTAAAATGTGTACTTATTAAATGTAAAGTTTAACATTAAATGACCACATGATGCTCACAGAACGAATATATACTTACTTGGTTGAGTAAATGTGAAATGAGTCGATACGGCACCTTCCATGCAAACTCAAGAAGTATGTGGTCTACCTAAAGTTACTGCGGTAAGAGCACGGATCTTTTAGTCGCCACATTTGTAGATTTTAAACGTCAAATTTGATGATAAACTGCCTCGTTGGTCTAGTGGTCCTAAGCGCGACTGCTGAGCATGATGGTCTTGGGTTCGATTCCCAGGTCGAGCAACGCGTTCCCCCCCAGGGGTTCCAACTTGTCGTAGTGGGGGTGCTCTAGTAGCCGTGGCTTGGTCACCCACGGCGTAGCTAACGGAACCCGAGGAGGGCCGCTCCTCTGGGCTTTGCCTTCTAGCCCATGTTGGGGCGGCGCCGGCGTATGTTGCGGGCCTTATGAGGGGTGTCATAACTGAGGTGGGCTGCGGCGTCGTATGGGCGGCACCGCAGCAACGGTGTCGTCTGGCGCCCATTGCACATAGTCTCCGAGGTGGTTGCGGCACGCCATGTGTCTGGTGTGCCGTAGCGAGGGGGTGCAATACCCAACCCCGTGAGGGAGTCGCGCAACGGACGGCCGCCGGCAGGTTCGCGTTGCCGCGTCCCGCCCTCAAGCTGGGTTTATGCAAGAGGCCATTAAAAAAAAAGGTACTTACACTAAAACACTCTCGCCATAGTCTAGTAAACAAAACAAAACAAAGCGAAGAGTCTCGACCAACACCTTAAGAGGCTCTCGTTAGACGGCTGGGTCAAGGGCCTGATACAGAAAGTGGTACTTCTTGACACGGCGCGCATTGTGAGTAAGTTCCTCTCTCTGGAGCCCTAACCACCGGTGTCTTGGACCCTGTTGCCGATGCCGATGGCCAGCTATTTTTTATATTTTTAAATGAATATTTATATTTTTTGTATATATTTAAAAATGTATTGAGTATGCTTATAAAATAAAAATTATTATTATTATGAATACAAAAAAATACAATATCTAGCTACGTCCACAATATTGAGGGTAGTCATGCAATTACCGTTGCGTTTTCACCGCTTGCGTATGTGCATATTTTTACTGACTGGCAATTACCTGTGCACCGAGCGGTGCACAGGTAATTGCATGACTACCTTCAGTATTGTGGAAGTATCTAGATATTGTAGTTATTTGCACCCATTGCAATGGACTTCTGCAAGATAACGCCTAAATCTATTCAATATTATTATTATTTTTCCGGCATTATCGTCCCACCCCAGGGCAAAGGTCTCCCTATCCCTATTCCTATTTAAATTATATAAAATAATATTTTTCAATTTCTCTTTTATGACAAAAGAAAAATAAATGCTCCGGTTTTCACGTACTTACTACCCGTACTATTACCTACCTACCTATCCGGTTTAGTATACCGGCAACCCTGTAGAAGTATGATCAATAATGGCCCTATTCAATTTATTAGTCTGTTTGTGTGTTTAAATGGCGGGCTCAACCTAATTTCGTGGATTATGGTAAACAGGTGCTATATTTAAGCTGTAATCAGAGTTTTGTTGACGAAAACACGTTAAATGAAACAAAAACAACTTATTTATTATTCATGTATTCATTAATAAAGACTAGTGAATAATATTTCTTGCTTTATGACTACTGTTAACAAGACTGCGAGAAAAAATATGTTTTTTTTTTATTTGAGTAGGCTTTGACGCAAGTGTTTTTTTTTTATACTTGTTCATAAATTTGTCTCTAACTTAAATGTTACAATATTAAATTGAAATAGAATACGGTCACGAACAGGATTCGAACCTGCGCCTCCCGGATAAATACTCCAGGCGCTCTGACCACTAAGCCATCTCGACCTCTGCTCACCACCGCGAATTCTTCTTCCATATTTTAATACGTCTTATGGCGACGTCATTGCAATCAATTCAGTACCTATATAGGTGACAGTACCTATATAGGGTTCGAACCCTGTTCGCGACCGTATTCTTTTTCCATTTAATATTGTAACTTTAGAGTTCGCTAAGCATGCGTTAATGCTTTTCAAAGATTTATCTTAAATGTTGGGCATTGCAGCTGGAGATTTTTTACTGACCTCCAATTCACACCACAGCACTGATGAAAAATCACAATTGAAAGTGAGTAATTCTTAAAAATAGAGTAACAACAATAACTCACAGATTGCCTACACAATAAAAACAAACAATTATTCATTATTTGTCTCATACATTCGGCGGGAAAATGAGTCATGGAAAATAAAACATGGCGTCGTCGTTGGTCGGGCAAACCACAGATATTTTACAATTAGTTCAATTTTGATACAGCCAATAATATCTGTGTATGAAAAGAATATTTTAATGCCGTGAAATTGTATAATAAAGTGACCTTGCGACTTGTTTTGGACCGATTTATGACATCATTCGAACGATGTCAAGTAAGTATAGGGGTGCCAACTTTTCTATAAAAGAAATAAATGATCGAGGGAAAATGATTAAAATCGACCACGAACGCTGCAAAGTGTTCGAAACGTCAGGAAAAACAAAAAACCAATAATACACGCGATTAATCCGGTTAAAAGTTGTTTTATTAAAAAATGCAGTATTCTATTTGTTAAAGATTTAAATTGACACTTTTCGTGCAACATGAAAACAAATAGTATTTAGAGTTCGATATTCGGAGCGCTTAAGAGTATTCATCCGGGGAGAACATGTTCAAATTCAAATCCTGCTCACTATCATAGTTTTCTTTCTTCATTTATAACTATAAATCATGGTTACTAATATTATATTTTCTATACATAGTATTTTGCATACTTTTTACAGTTTATTACAGTACGAAAACAGGTTAATATTATTATATTAATTCTGTTGTAAACAGTATGGTTGACAACCCTGACAGAGTAACTACCTATTGATAGATGTCATTATTTTATCATATTCGTAGAAAATATGGCTGAGCTGGATTATTAAATAAGTAGCATGTACTTATTGAATAATTAATGCGTTTGTAGGTAGAAGCAGATTACCTGTGTCCTGTTATATTGACGACAAAAAAAAAGATTAAAGAAAAACTGTCTTATTTATCCAGTGGTCGCAAGTGTTCAGTTCTCGGGCAAAGTGGTTAATTTTCTTTTAGAAAATTCTCTGTACAGCCAGGAGATTGTAATTGTGCCCAGTTGATAGCAATAGTTTTACCGCCTAATAAATTGGAAAGCTGGGTGTACAATCGCCTCTACTTTAGATAAACAGGCGTGAAGATGCATAAAGTACATAAAATTAAAAGATCATTGACATTTTTTTTATATTAACTATTACAGAGGCGATGTTTGTTTTCTGTTTCACAGTACGCTGTTAAATATTTATTTATACCTATTTACTTGGTCTACTAGTGATGTCACTGACAGGCCACACCTTACAAGTAACCCCTTCAAACCGGGGTTACAATGAATGTAGCCGCGATACTAGGTCCAGGAGAACTAGGTCCTGATTCTGAATCGTTGGAAACTAGCGTTTTCGAATCCGTACGTAAAGTTTCCGATCAGAACCTCTAAGCGCTATTAAAAAATGATTAATAATTTTTATTTTTAAATTTTCTACCATTGCAATCTAAGTTAAAGTGATAAAGCATGATATATTTTTACAGATATTTGATAAAATACAGCAGAATAATATTTTTGAAGTGAAAACTTCTTTAGGCGCGTTGAGCAATTTTTGGGTAAACAAAAATCATGGAACTCGCGTCCTCGTCACCGTACGCTTCCCATGAGCTATATGTATACTGTGAATATATGTGTACAACGATAATAAGAATCGATACAATTCACAAGTTACTTAGTTTTCACTTCTATCGGCAGTCCCCAAAGACAGACCCGCATGTATTTTTTTAAATTTTCTGCCACAGTAATCTAAATTATCCGATCCGATACGGAAAAGTTTTCGAATGGTTCAGAATAAGAATAGTAGGCTCTATTACGATATACGGGTGGTCTCTATTGCATTGGTACAATTAACGATATATTTTTTATCTACCTTAATTTCCAGCATCCTACGAATATTACCTATAAATCCGAAAGTGTGTGAGGATGAATGGATGTTTGTTACTCTTTCACGCATGAACTACTGAACGGGTTTGGATGAAATTTCGCCCACAAATAGCGTATATGCCCCTCACGAACCTTGCCTCTTCTTACTCATACATAATAATCAAGTTATTACTATTCAAGCTCACACTTCTACGAAGTAATGTAGTCTTGGAACCGGTTCCGGTATTACCATAAGCGGTACCGATGCCATATCATCAGTTCACAGCTCCACGGCGTTGACGCCCACATTGACATGATTCTTAAGATGTATTTACCTTATATATTTGTCGCAGATGGATGGTAGAATCAGCTGTTTTGCAAATCAGAATACAGTATCTTTTTTTTATTTGAGTGGTGTCTAGCCATTTAATATACCTATACAATAAAAAAACTGTCCCACTGTAGATATGTCATTCTGCATTGCGTCTAAAGGTGGGTAGCTGCTTTATTAAACGTATCGCAATGGCAATCCAGCTGAACGTTGTTCAGCTGTTTTATAAAAAAGTATTGTTTTGTAAATCAGCTAGCAGTTTTGTAAAACAGCGGATTCTACCATCCATCTGCGACATATATACGCTATAAATATAACTGTAGTTATAATTTCCAATTAATTTTAAAGTCAGACATTTTTGATTTCAATTAAACCATTTATGTTCTTTAGAAAGTCGAGGTATGTCATTTTTCAAATTATTGTTTCCTGTATAACAAGAGACTCCATATGTCTTTGATTTTAATTTATTTTAAACTATTTTTGGATACAATATATTAGAAACTAGCATTTTGTAGTGACGAGGAAGGAGAGAGGTATGCTGAGATGGTTTCAGCGTATAGAAAGGATATATGAAAGGCGATTGACAATACTAGTATATGAGGCGAGCGTGGATGGAAGAGTCGGGACAGGCTGCTTCGACGGACGTTGGGGGAAGCTGTTGGGGTCGCCGTTATCGAAACCAATAAGGAGGACAATCAGAGAGGCGTTAACAAACAGCCTAGACCGACGTTCTTACGTCCCCTTCGAACGATTATCCATCTAGAGACTGCCCGCACCAACTATTGCTTAACCTCAACAAAAAATTGCAAGTATCGTTTATGACACGCATTTTTTGCATGTATATTATCTGTGGACGTTTTGCTCGTGTGTCGAGCTTCTGTAAAAGGCTGTGTGCCCAATAGCTGCACCACGTATGGTAGGTTGTCGTACCAATCAGTAAGTGGGACGCCTGATTTGAGTGTGTAATCGCCTTTTATAATTTCATTAATATATGAGCTAAGTACTGCATAGAGGTTTTCCAGAGGCCCGTAGCAATCCGAAAATAACGGGAAAAAAATTGGCGCGCTTCTAGGGAAAAAAAAAATATGGTCGCGAGCAGGATGCGACTCTACGCCTCCTGGATAAATACTCCAGTTGCTCTGACTAAGCCGTTTCGATTCGAAAAATTTATAACATGAGGTGCTCCGAATGCTTTAATGCGTTTGAAAGATTTTTCTGTAAAAAATAATTTGTTAAGTAGAAATAGAAAAGTGTAGGCCTTATATATATATATAAAAAACAAGTTCTAGGCTAAAGTTATACATTGTAAAATGACCATTGAAATCATTGGTCTTGAGCAGTCCTAAACCGGTGACTGAAAAGGCGATGAAATCATAAGGCATTTAAAATGTTTAGAAGAATTCGGAGTAATGAGCAGAGGTCGGAATAGCTTAGTTGGCAGAGCGCCTGGAGTATTTATCCGGGAGGCGCTAGGACAAATCCTCCTTACAGCCGTGAATCCTTCATCTAATATTAATATCTTAAGTTTTCGCGACCACTACACATTATAATAAAACAACTTTTACATTTTAATTGGATTAATCGCGTGTAGTCCTCCCGCGACCACGAACGCTGCAAAGAGTTCGAAACGTCAGGAAAAACAAAAACCAAAAATAATACACGCGATTAATCCGTTAGTTAGAGCTTGTTAATAAAACATTGTTGAGTTCAGTACGTATGCGATAATGTGTTTGAAATATTATGGCTCAGTTGCACCAACATAATTTAAACATAACCGACGTTTAACTTTCTTATTTAAACATTAGCTTCTGCCCACAACTTTGTCTGCGTGGACTTTAGAATTAGGTACCTTATGTGTTAATCCAGGTTATAAACTATTCGTGTGCCAAATTTCATCCAAATCCGTACATAATTATTGCGTGAAAGAGTAACAAACATCAAACTTTCGCGTTTATATAATATTAGTAGGATAACCTACGTGTTACTTCATTATTTTGACAGCTTGTCTATGTAAACTCTGTCAAAGTGACACAGTAACATTTCGGTTAAGGTTATAGTTAAATTGGTACGACTGAACCTTATCTAAAATTACAATATTAAATGTAAAGAATACGGTCGCGAACAGGATTCGAACCTGCGCCTCCCGGATAAATACTCCAGGCGCTCTGACCACTAAGCCATCTCGACCTCTGCTCACCACGGCGAATTCTTCATCCATATTTTTAACACGTCTTTTTGGCGACGTCATTGCTATCTATTCAGTCCCTATACTGGTGACCGAACCGACACGACTAACTTTGCAGTTAATACAATGTCGTAAAGAATGCAATTTCCTTAATAATTACTTTAGAAATCGCTAAGCATGCGTTAATGCTTTTCAAAGATTTATCTTGAACCTTATCTATATAAATTCTAGGCTATTTGTTAGTGTTAAAAAGAAAATCTGAACGAAAGAAGTTTGGTGGAACGAGTAGAGAGAAGTGAGGATAGAAGAGTCGGAGGAGGCCCACGTTGACGAACCTATCGTAATGAAATTGTGGACGTTCATGAAAAAGGGCAGGTCAGGACCAACCGACGAGTATGTCGAGCATGCATGAAGAGGCTAATGAACATAGATGAAGCGAAAGAGGTGTTGCAGAATCGTTGCAGTTGGATATCAAAAGTTTCTGCTTACCCCAATAGGAAAAAGAGGTGACTGGTGTATTTATGTATGCTGTCCAGCTTTGTTGAAGGAATCAGGAAACTAGATCTTTACTTCATCCACTTTTTAAATTTCTACGGTTTCTTTTTGGTAAGCAATTCGTCAAATACACTTTAAGCGTTGATTTTGATAGTTCGACAATTTTAGCAGTCAAGGAGGTGGTATATTTTTACTTTATAAAACACGACGCAATGTATGACATAATTAAAAGCGGTTGCCATGGCAACCAGTTGCACAATCATACTGCAGACGGCCAAGGATTCGAAGTTTGTAATTCACCAGTAAAAACTACAATAAAGCCTTTCATTGTAAACGTTTTGTAAACGAAACCTCTTCACAATGCTGTTAAGCCTTATTAAGACGCTGTGACCAGTCAATTTACGCTTACGACTAGGGTAAAACCACGTGTTCTCAGCACTTATCAAAAATAAAATTTAATTTTTTGTTACTAAGTGTATAGAAATTACTGAGCGATATTAATTTTTTATTATTATTCTATAATTTGTTCCTCATTTATACCCTTTTTTTAATGCACCTACCATGCGTCGTGTGCAGAAAGCACCACCCTATGATTGACTAGTAGAGAATGCCCTCCTTTGTATATACAGAACAAAAATAATAAAAAATAAAATATTTATACAAGGTGAAATTGAAAAAAAAGCTTTTTTTATTTTAGTATATGAATTAAACTAAACAACTTTGCCCGAGAAACATGGGTCATTAAACAAAATAAACTGGATCTTCCATAAAAACCGTACCGTACCCATAGATAAATATAATAGGTGCTATCCCAACCGGAAAGCGAAGTCAACGGTCAAGACCCCACAAGTCTACGGCAAATTTTAATAAAAAAAAAACACCCGTAATTTAATATCCCAAAAAACACTACAAGTCCTCGTGTTTGCCACGGATCTTAAAAAAAAATACGGACGTAGCGTTGCGTACGATATGTGAGGAACATGCCTAATCATCCAATTTCGCTTGTCATACACAAGCTAAACACATACAAATACTCAAAACTCATCCACTCGGCGCCAGTACGCTGTGTGTATGTGCGTAATCTATGCTTCGCTTATGACAAGGCAAGGTTACATCCGTATTTTTTTCAGATCCGTGGTGTTTTCACAGAAACTTGTTCATTTTCCTAATTCAATTTCCTCAAAGTAGCAAATTCGACAGCGCGGTTGGCGCAATGGTCGAGAGACCGCCGACTGCTGCGCTGCGTGTCGCAGGTTCGATTCTTCACGGAGCAAATATTTGTACGATCTATAGATAATTGCTCCGGGTCGGGTGTGTGTGTGTATGTGAGATTATATGTCTGTAAACGCACCCACGATACAGGAAGAAATTCCTAGTGTGGGGCAACGTTTTTTAAGAAAAAAAAATATATATATGTATAGTAAACTTTCTTCTCAACATATTTCCGTTTTCAGATCCTATCTACACAATTTAAACTGTAGTAAGTACTTAGGTACCTATATTTTCTCCAAGGTATTATTTCACAGTTATTTCTGATTTCCTCTGTAAGCGTTTTATAACAATAATTACCCAAAAGAAACAGTTATTTTTGTAGTAACTCATAATAAAACCAATTCGAAAACAAACATAATATTAATTTAGTACAAGGTTAAAGTACAAGGTCGACAGTTGGTCAAATACTAAGTAAGAATTATTATTTTTAATTTTACATGATTTAAACATAAAGCATTTGAACTTTAGGTACAAAAGTTTTTTTTTGTTTTATAAGAAATACGGTGGTAGGTACACGTAAGAGGAATAGAATAAAAAATGATTGATAAAGTTTGTTAAGTACTTTTAAGTAATATTCTTATTCTAAAGTTTCAATGACTTTGATGATCATTCAAGAAAGGACGGGAGCACGGAGCCAGTTAGCGTTTGATAAAATCACATTATACTCCTTTTTGGGTCTAGCGCAGCCGATTAAATAAGTAGATAATAAAGTTATTATATTAAAAGGAAAAAGAATACGGTCGCGAACAGGATTCGAGCCTGTGCCTCCCGGATAAATACTCCAGGCGCTCTGACCACTAAGCCATCTCGACCTCTGCTCACCACCGCGAATTCTTCATCCATATTTTAACACGTCTTTTGGTGACGTCATTGATATCTATTCAGTCCCTTTACAGGTGACCGAACCGACACGACTAACTTTGCAGTTAATACAATGTCGTAAAGAATGCAATTAACTTAACAGTTAAAGATAAATCTTTGAAAAGCATTAACGCATGCTTAGCGAAATAACTTTAGAGTTCGCTAAGCATGCGTTAATGCTTTTCAAAGATTTATCTTTAAATAGATAATACATCTACTGATAGTAGGCCCCCTACCTTACTCAATAAATATTTAAGTACGTTTATACATATGATCCAAGTTCCCTACATGTCGAGTTCACGGGGAGCTGGTTTGTGGCAATACTGGCAAGCTAGAGGTGTGTTTAAATTTGGAAGCCCAGCAAATACTTGTCGTTGATTTCATCAGCTGATACGCTTTAAGTAAACTTTTTAAAAGTAAGGCCACTAATGTTTATTTTCGGCCAGAATATTTTACCTTCCAAAATAAATTATGAGGTAAATTGCTTCTCCTGTTCTACCCTCGTAGGCAATCGTGATTTTTTTTTTGTTTTTATCTATGTGTCATACCTCTATGTAAATGATACAAATGCTTTACCCATAACTTAAATGCTTTTATTATAATATAAACATAACATAGCATCACGCATGTACTCCCAATTTACACCCAAATTTACCGATCCTGTTCGTAGTTCACAGGTGATGAGCCTATTACAATCTACCGGGCGCGATTGGGCGCTCTGACCAACTAAGCCATCTCGACCTCTGCTCGCTACCCCGAATTCTTCTTCCACATTTTAATACGTCATTACATATACGACGTATATTACATACGTCGTTTTGTGACGTCATCGCTATGTATTCAGTCCCTATACAGGTGACTGTACCGATACAACTAACTTTGCAGTTAATACAATGTCGTACAGATGCGATTATCTGCATATTATCAAATACAGATATAATCTTTCAAACGTATTAACGCATGCGTAGCGAACTATAGAAATTGCTTTTGTTTGGCAAGACTTTTTGCTCGAAACGTCTTGGAGAACGTTATGTTTTTATATATCAGTTCCAATTTGGCATGTCGCCACGCTATCTGTCTGGCACACTGGTTAAATCCATTCCATCCACCTCGCCTTAATTATATTACACTAAATACATAATTTTTTTAGCTTAACTTTTTGCATCACTTAAAATAAATATCTATTCATAACCCTAAGTAATTCGCTTAATCGATTTAAAGCGACATTATTCAGATGGCTTATTGATAAATCATTTTACTCTGTGACTTAAAGATTCACATTGATTTTCCTGTTATTTATTGACAATTTTTTGACATTATTATGTATTTTTATTTATTTATTTATTTATTTATTATAGTACAACACCATCCTTACAGGTAAACACCCAATGCGACAATGTAGGCATACCTATTAAAAATTAGAATTAAAATTATTACATATCCATCATATTATTATTACACATCCAAAACTTAAACTAACTTAATTAAAACGGAACAACAAAAATAATAACTATTATTTACATCCACAATTAACAAATAAATAAAACATGCACATAAAAAAAAAAATATTATTATAACAAACCAATTCTCTTAGCTTAATTGATTTTAATAATGTATTCTATAATTTTGCATGCTAGTTTTAGCGAATTATTTGAGCAACTGTAATACAACTCGGCCATCTATAATGTACTACAATTCTAGTAACTAAATTTAATTTAATTTCATTACAACATAGCATGGGCAAAACCCATCCAAAAAAATTACACCAAATTACTAGACTAAACATAATAATAAAACATAAAAATATAAAGGACGCGCCTCGCAATTCCCACACCTAAATTTCCTATTACTGGCCAAAAACTATATAGGTACTTTTTTCTCCCCCTTTTCGTGTACATTACCGAAATTAACGTCGTGTCGGGTTGCAACCCCTAGTTGGGGTGACGTGACGTCATCCGCTGACTCACCGACCCACCCCTTCGATCGATAGGCCTAACCGGGTTTCTTTTGTAGGAACAAACTTGTTTATTCAGCTTTGTTACCTAAATAACTTTACGTGGTGTCAGATCACTGCGTGCTTCGGTAAACTTGAAGTTCTCGGTAAAGTTAAATTCTCAAAATAAATGCCAAAATTTTAATTAAAACTGCTATTTGCCTATATGACGGTTAATTCGCCTCAATGATCGTTTTTAGATTTTTTGCCTGTCAGTATGTTCCTCTGAAAGATGTAAGATATCTTTCAGGTTTCAGAAGATATGAATATAAATATAAAGTAAACAAAGAACAGATGATAAAACAACTTTTAACCGGATTAATAGGATGAGACTTTTGTTTTTCCTGACGTTTCGAACACTTTGCAGCGTTCGTGGTCGCAGGAGGACTAAGGTGTCAGGTGTCTCAACAGTTTATTTAAAATTATTTCAGTCTACCGTACATATAATTGATAAAATTCATGAAATTATTTTTGTCTCCGATACATATTTAAAACTAAATCGCGACGGTATTTCCTAAGACTATCCCTGAGCAGAAATACCGAAACAAACTCAGAGGACACAGTCGTTTTAAATTTAGAGATAGGTACAATTTCATCGAATCATTAACTAAAAGGTGTTCCGATGCACGCAGTAATTGCTCACAGTATCTTGATTTTGTATGTGATGTGTAGTTTAGGACTTGATTATTTTGAGTACAGGATTCCAAACAGGTGGTATTTGCCACCAATAACAAACGCGATTAATCAGATTTTAAGTTGTTTTATCATGATGTGTAGTGATCGCGAAAACCTAAGATATTACCTACTAAAGAACAGATGCTTAAAAATGAAATTCAAAAATCTTTTTTGATTTGTGAAGGTATATGACTTTATGTATATCTACAAAATTATCTATTTGTATAAATATGAACCATATCTATTGTTAAAGCCTAGTTTTCCTTAACACGTTGGTAAATAAAAATAGCAACAAATAATGACACATTTTTATCCCCGTAGAATACCACAATTATACGACAAAGATTTATAAATAAAACTAAAGGAATAACGTTATTATTTTAATAATCTATGACCACAATATCTTCTTTTTTTTATAAATATAGGTGGGCATCTAGGAAAACGGCAAGTGTTCTCTGGATAAAAAAACAACTGTTTTTCCGTGCTGCCTAAAATCAATAAGAAATACATTCATCACTTCTTTATAAGCAAAATTAATTATAATACTACCATATTAATCCTCAGCCAGGTCGTTAACCTTTCGCCTACGAATACCATAAATACTACACGATTATAGAAAACCTCTATAAATATATGAAGATGCTTGACATTTCTGAATATTGTATTAAAATATTTCAAGTTGATGGACACACAATTGCCTCTGGTTCATGAGAATTAAAATCATGGAGGCGATGACCTTTGTCTCTGGAAGGTGCGAGTAGAGGCTTTGGCCACCAACTCGCCTGATGATAAGCGATGATGTGGCCGAGGATGGAGCACATAGATCCAGAAGAATTTTATTCACTCTAAGTACAGTGGATAGATGTGGGGAAAGCAATAGTTGGGGAGGTGATGCAACTGCCCAGACCCGTCTCCCACAACGGTTGCACCGAACAACATCCAGAAACACGACGAGGTCGCTTCACGGCATGGCTTTGTCCGGTGGATGGTAACCAGCCGCGGCCGACGCCACCAGAATTGTGTTGCCTGTTTTGCAACACCCAGAAGCCACGTGTAGGGATTCCAGTTTAAGGGTGCATTCCTACGGACGCGGGTAACTCAGCCCCCAAGATGTAAGAGAATAGCTGAGAATCGTGCTGATGATGTCTCGATGGCGTGTTGTCAAAATATACCTTAAGTTATGTCCAGTTAAAATTAAAGATGAATTGCATGCAAAGGCCATAGCGTATAACGCAGTGACGTATTATTAAGAACATTATGTTATGGTACTTCCACTGCCTCTGTTAGGGCATTTGGGGTTAGGCAGGGCATAGGGGTTAGGCAGTGTGTCTCCTAAGTTCCTAACCCCACAGTCTATATTAGGTCAGAAATCATAACCACACTGCCTATGTGATTAGGGTAGGTTTGGGCAAAGGTGTAATATATTAAACACCCACATTTCACCAATACCATGTGGTGGTGGTACTGGTAAGTACAATGCCGAGCTCCAAACTGCAAACCCCATTACCCAATAATTTTGCACGACCCGAGAATCAAATCTGAGCCTTCAGTGTTAGCTGCTTTAGACCATTAGTGTGGCACCAATGAGGGAGGCCGTTTTCCCTAATACGTTTAATATTCCCATTTTTAGGGGTAAATTATCTTCGATAGACATGTATATCATTCGCAATATGCACAAATAAAAAATTCTAAACGATAACCATTGGTCTTGTTCTGTGGGGTTACTCTTGTAACTAATACCAATTCCAATCCAATTCCAATATTAAATAGTGGCTTTAAAACAACGCGTAATTTTAAAATAAGTTTACCTACATTACAGTTGCCTCAATTTTAAAGCATGTTGTCTTCATATTATCCCAAATCTATAATATTTTTTTAGACATTTAAAAATTCGAAATGACAGAAATTTCCAATGTCAATCGATCGGATTTATTTTCAAGAGTAAGCCCACAGTTCTGTAATGAATTACTTATTTAGAACAAAACTACCATCTATGGCTAATTATGAATCATTACATCCAAATATACATACAAAATAGCCTTTAATACATCTATTGTCGCAAATCAACCAAACTATCTTATTCTAGACATCGTAAAAGTCTAGTTTGATCAAAATTTGGGTAGTAAAACCAATTCAGTCGTGAATTATTGTGAGCAGCCATCGGCATCGTCGCCATATTTAGATGCGCATCGACCGGCGCGTGGGACGGCCCCAACAACGTACTCGGAGGAAAACAGCTTGAATAACAATTAGTTTTATGTACATTTACTTTTGGGCTGAGTTTGCTGTTGTTGCTAAGTTATATATTTTTTTGGCATATCTTGTGTTGTTTCTGTCTGTCTGCTTTTGTGTCTTACACTTACAAGGCGTGATTAAGTTGATATTATGTGCCAGATGTGTCCTTTGCCACAAATCAACCTATTCACTTTCTTATATTATTTTAGAAGGCTGGGCATAATTATCTTGTCGTGTTTCTGTGTGTCTGCTGTTTTTTCTTACAAGTGTATGGTGTGATTATGTTGATATCATGTTCCAGATGTGTCCTTTGCAACATATCAACTTATTCACACCATGAACGGTATTATAGTATTATACCACAGCAACTTTGCTACCAAATGTCATCAGTAAACGCAAAAAGGCGGTGTATTTAATGTTGTTCTCTTTTGACATCCAGTTTGTGATTAAAGATAAATCTTGGAAAAGCATTAACGCATGCTTAGCGAACTCTTTATCCTGGAGGCGCAGGTTCGAATCCTGTTCGCGACCGTATTCTTTTTCCATTTAATATCCAGTTTGTGCCTTCTATTTCTTTCGATTCCGTGTACTGAAAGTAATGAGTCGAAAATCATTATACTTTTTAAATATTCACTCTTTTATATATTTAATAAAAAGTTGAAGTACTGTTCCTCATATTAAATCGACAGGAATAAAAACACATGCTAGCAGATGGCATCCACACTCTACAGTGACTCTACATTTAGCTCGCTATGTCCTGCAGAGCTTTAAACTAGCTTTCACTTCAGAATTTCACGACCTTACGTGGTCTACCGTGGGCACCGTAAATCATCAGGTTTGTTTAGGATGTTTTGGGGATTCCAATCTATAGCCTGCTTGGGATTATGATGGAAATTCCCTCGGAGGGTGTGACCAATCCCGTTCCACATGTGGCACATGATCTGCGGGGCGATGGGAATATCATGGCAACATTCAAGCAGATGTTGAGGTACGTTTCCTCATATGGGATAGATAAGAATAGAAAAAAATACTATTCAATTATTCTTCCTCATATACAATCTATAACAATATAAATACATACATTTAATATACCTAATAATTGTCTTTTCCTTATGTATTTAAATACTTCTTTAAAATAGCTACAAAGGTCACAATATTAGCATCTAAGAGCCAATCAATATACATAAGTGCACATTAAAATAAAATTGAAACTTTATGCACTGGCAGGTGATGCGGCGGCGCCATCTTTGGGCTGAGTCATCACTATATTATGAATACATTTTATAATTTATGTTGATTGTAAAACGTGTACCATCTATTTATTTGCAATTTGTGGGTAAATCTAACGTTTTCAGTCTTTAGTATTGCTTTACGGGAGCGTAAACCTTGAACTACATGCTGTCTGTTTGACCTATGAGGCAGTAATAAGTGTTGTAACTTAAGAACGGTAACTTCCTACTTAAACTAGTATCGAAAATACACTGCCCGTACTCAATACTAGGAGAATTGTTACTGGAAAAATTAAAGCTGATAGACTGGGCCAGTACTGGAGGTACTTGCAAAAAATCATAGCCAAATTACACTATTCTGTAGTGTCGTGTTCCTAACGGTGAGCAAGGTCACCAGTACTCCTTGAGGAAGAGCTGTGTGGCCATTTCTGTCGATCCCTCTTACGGGGTCGGCAAAGCGCGAGTGATAAACCCCTTTTTTTTGTTTCAAGTGTGGATAATCCATCATGGACGTTGTGCCGGACTCCTACCTACTAAAAACCACACCGGTCCTACTCTAACCTTTACCGGGGTCCCGGGATCGCGACTCTATTCACTGCAACCCCATCGCCTGTATAGGTCGGCCACGGTTGGCCTGCTAATCGCTCCACGGAGCTGTGCGCGCCAAATCGCAGCGCGCCGCCGTCTCGGGCCTATCACTGGTCGGGCAACGAAGTACCCAAGTTCGTCACCCGCAGGCCACAGCTCACGGTGGCCGGAGATCATTCAGCGCCCTCCGACGCCCGGTGCGTCTTCTGCGGCAGGGGTGGGACGAATTCGCCTCTCTCTCCCTTTCCGCCGCCTCCTTCGCAAGCATCACCTCCTCACAAAAGGTGGCGACGGCTCTCCATGCGTTCTCACTCCCAACCATGTGTGTGATCACAGTCGGAAGCGAGAGATTGCCCCCCCCCCCGACTACCCCTATAAGGTCGTGGCGCTGTTCGGCCCAAGCCGGGCACACCTCTTGTGTGTGCTGCGCCGTGTCCTCTGGGCAGCTGTCACAGTGATGGCACCTCGATGTCGGCTCCCAGCCTATGCGACGCAGATACTTCCCGAAGCACCCGTGGTCCGAGAGCATCTGCGTCATCCGGAAGTTGAGGACGCCGTGTCTCCTCTCCAGCCATTCCGCCAGTACGGGCCTTACCGCCGCTATTACGGCGTGCCCTGCGAGTGATACCCCTGGTGTTGCGTCCATAGGCTACGGTGACCGCTTACCATCAATCGGACCGTACGCTGGTTTGGCATGATTCTTTTTGGTATTAAAGAAAACCACCAACTGTACATTTACCCACAGAAGTCCCTGATCGTGATTGAGCCTAATAACAGACCCTGCAAGGTCACACGCATCGGTAAGGACTGGTACACGTCACCTTACGTGGGGAGGTCGCACGAGGATTCAGTTTTAGGGTTGTAACTTGAGGGTTAGACAAGGTGACGTCAGAGTCGTAAAGTAAATAAATGTGTTTAAATTATTGCGTGTTCATTATATATAAAATATAAAAATTAAACAGTAGTTGTGATAGTTGGTCTCCAAGTTTCGGAAATTCTCAGTAGCAGTCCGGGATTCGGAATTGTGCCCCAATTTTTTTTAAATAAAATTATTTATTCTTTACAATATTACACTATATTAATGTATATTATTATTTTAAATACAGCTGCTGCTCATCTCTCATCATCTTTGGATCACCGAGAATCAACCTGTAGTCCTAATGGGTAAAGCTGATGTAGATATTGTTATACATCCATAAGCCACCGATGCATCTCTCTGCTCATCATGCTCTGGTTAGCCGATTGCCATTCAACAACAAAATATTATTAAAATATCTGATCATACAATATCGCACATTGAATACAAAAATGGCACAATCCAAAAACCCGACGTTACGGTATGGCTGTTTAAAGATTTGAATATTTTTGTTATGTCTGTATTTTTTATATAAAAAATTTAAGACAAGAATCTTTATATACATATATTATTATTATATGTATTTACATAATCGAAAACTTGAAAAAAAAAAATAGAATTATTTACAAACTATTATATCTACATGTATACAATAACTTAAAAACGAATCTAAAATAAAAATAAAGAAAAACTCATTCGTCGAATATTCCTCCGCATCGCTGTCCTCCGGGAAGGTGCCCAGAAGACTGGCAGCATTGCCACGTTGGACGGCAATGCTGATTCTTTGACCTAGAAACAAGCCAACCTTCTGGTCACGCGAAGAGTCGACCAGTCTCCAAGAAATCTCTTTAAAAAGAGACTGTGGTTGTTTTGATGAACAATAGTATAAATATCGTTATTTTTTTATTTAGTTTTATTAAATAAATAACTAGTGATTGTAACGCCAACTCCGAACAAATGCAATACAAGTTTTTGGATAGTGCTATTTTTGTTTTCAATATAGGTAGGTACTATATATTATTATCTGTTCCGGTTACGTAGGCGTACCCTTTCTTTTATAACTGCAGTATATTACATTAATATCATTGCCTTAGCAGCCCACGTTACATAACTAAGTATTTTCATTCACTTTACCTTGAGTTTGCGGCGCGGGCGCCCACTGAGATGACTTCAACCAGCTTCGAACCCGCTACTGACTCATACCTGTCCGCCTACTAATGGTGAATGTACCATATGGATGTACTTTCTGATGTTTTTATTAGTTTCCCTAGGAGAAGTATGTTAAGATGACGGGTATTTGATCAAGGGTAAAGCAAGGTTTGGGAAGATATAAAAACGAGGGCAAATGATAAAAAAGAAAATTGATTTAATAAGTGAATCCATTTAGATGAAATTTTGTGATTCATCAAGAAGAATATCAATTTAATATAATTAATATATAAAACTAGCTGTGCCCCACAAACGTTGTTCTGCCATATAAATTTTCTGGATAGGGCCACCCTTATCATTAAGGGTTTAAAAATAGCCTACGACCTATTATCAGACCTACGAAATATACACAAAAAATTTCATAATAATCGGTCAAGCCGTTTCGGAGGAGTTCGATAACAAACACTGTGACACGAGATTTTTATATATTAGATTAGATAATGTTATTTTATATTTTAGAGTCTTCGTAGACACTCTTTTAAAAGCTCCTTACAACGGCTGAACACTGAAACGTAATTGGTATTTACGTAATGAAGACGGGCTATAAGTATTTACACATGACGATCATAAATTAGTAATTAGTGGTAAACTAACAGTAAAGTTACACCCCTGTCTCGTGGGACCCAGAGTTTAATTGGCCAAATTATGGGCTTAGTACCGTCACCGACAGAAGTAACTAACGATATTTCACACGCCCGTGACCACGGCCTGTGCAATTCGGTCGAAACGTCGGGAAACAAAAAAGGTACCGTAAAAGCCTTTTATACAAAATATCGCGATCTAGACCCGATTTATATATTTCTAAAATGTGTATAAATCACGAAAGTTTAAAATCAATTGTAACTGAACACGTTGAAATTTATAAAACGTCTGAGTTCTAGACTGACTGAAATAGACAACATTACAATACGGAGATGGAAGTTATTGGGGGCTGAGTTGTCCGCGTCCGTAGGAGTGCACCCTTAAAATGGAATCCCTACACGTTCCTGTATTCTGATAATTTATGGTGGGAGGCTTCGGCCGCGGCTGGTTACCACCCACCGGACGAAGCCATGCCGTGAAGCGATCTAGTCGTGTTTCGGGATGTAGTCCGGTGCAAGCGTTGTGGGAGACGGGTCTGGGCAGTTGATTTTTTGAAGATCCTATCTATATGCTCCCCAACTATCGTTTTCTCCAAAATCTATCCACTGTACTTAGAGCGAATGGATTTCTTCTAGATCTACGTGCTCCATCCTCGGCCACACCGTCGCTTACCATCAGGCGAGTTGGTGGGACTGTGCGGCGCGAACGTGGTTCTTTTTGTCGACACGTATGTCGATTTTAAACATGAAATTTGACATAAAGTGTTGTTATAACGATAAAATTCAATACATAAAAACTTTTGTCGAGTCGACAAGTTTGTCGAAAAGATCCGTGCTCGGACGCCTGGTGGGAGTTTTCGGCCGCGGCTGGTAAAAATGTAGAACAAGAATGCGGGTTAGTGTGCAAAGGTTGAAATGGCGTAGAGCACCTGGACTATTTATCCGGGATACACTGGGGTGCTACTCCGAAATCCAATCATCGGTAGTTCGGACCGAAACATAATAACGCCGAAAACCGAACAAAACCCTACCACCAAGGTTCTTCGGATCCGACTAGTAGTTACGTTCGGCCGTCGCTTTGAAAACAAAAACAAGCAATTGAATGAACCTATTGTGAAATATGATTGAATGTTGATTGAACTAAGTATTGTCAAACATCGAAACCGATACGTCAGAAACCATTTCGGAATAACGTCAATGCATGCCAAAATGTCAAATCGCGAACTTCGATCGATCATCAGATGCGAAACACTTCATGGTAGCAAAACGTCCGATCCGTCAGTCGAAGCTTCGATGATCGGATTTCGGAGTAGCACCCCTGGTTCGAATCCTGCTCACGAACCTATTTTTCTTTCCACAAAATTTATAGCTTTAGAGTTCGCTAAGCATGCGTTATTGTGTTTTAAAGATTCATTTGTACCTTTTAAAATATTGCCAATGCAGTTAACTTCTGTCATTGACTGTACAAGTTGTGACTGTGTCGAACACTTTGCGGGTTCCATGTCTGCGTAAAAGGTTATGTCGTCATTAGAGGTCCCTAGTATAATGTTGCAATGTGTAGGGGCCCGTAGATTAGGTCCATTCCTAATTCCTTGCATTAAAGTTTTACTTACATAGCTTTAAGTCTTGGAAGGTGATAGTTGAAACATTTTAAAGATGAAGATTCCTTATTTATCTACAATAATTACGAAAGTCAATTGCTGTCAACATTTTTAGTCTTTGAAGACCTTTTGTTTTCGCTCTCAATTTTTACCGACTTCAAAGAGCAGGATGTCGTCGCCAATTGTGATCCGATTTAAGAGAATCTTTTTTGCACGTACCTACTAATTGTCCAGAGGTGGTCCAATTAAAGCAAATCAGTCGCAGTTACTGTCTCGAAATCGCATGTTTGTGTATAGCTAATTGTAAGATGTTTTTTTTTTTTTTTCTTTATATTCCCGCCTGTGTAAAAATAACCTGCTGTCATCACAAATCCTTCTGTTAGGCGTGTTGATTATAGTGGGAGTCAACAGGGCCCTGATTCTGACCCGTCGGAAACTGGCCTTTCAAATCCGTGCGGAAACCGGTCCGATACGGAAAAGTTTTCGAATGGTTCAAAATAAGCCTACAGTACCACAAGTCCTTTTGTTTCATATTCTTAAACAAAACATCTGAAGCATAACCAAAGAAAAAACATTGAGAGTATAATATTGGTGTAATAGAAAATAATTCGTATCCCAGCAACGATGCTAGTATAGTAACAGATCACAGAGCTTGTTAGTGGGCGTAACTTTACGTACATATTATATTATGCACCATCATATTCACAATCCTGCTTACCCCCACAACGTACCAAAACATTCAGTAATCAACACAGAACCACCAAAACACGTTTAATGAAACCAAGGCCAGACCCGTGGGCGTTCAGTAGGCGATCCTTTCCTATTCCTCCTACCAACTTACTGATACACTCGTTAACGCCTTTATCTTCAATACAACAAAGGTTAAATTGCCTTGCCAGAGTAGTCAATTTAATGAGGCTATAAAAGTCACTTGCTGCCTATGTGTCTCAATTTACGCGACTGAAAGCTATCAGGCCGTCTGTCTGTCAGTCGGTCAATTCGTCTCAGAGGACCAAAATTAATGTAGAGGCACATTGAATTTATTTTGAGGTGTATTTTGGATATAGTCTGGGGCAAAGGGGATTCCGTATTAAGTAATAAATACATATGATGATTGGCTAACAGCATGCATCGTATAAGGTCCTAATTTATTAGATAAATCCTTTAAGGGGGTTAATATATAGGTAGGGTGTGGTTGGTTCTTAGCGTATGGTTGATGAACAACCTAGTGTCAGAGTTTAAACCACCCGTATCTCTCTGGCCTTACACACCATCGAGAATATCTCTCAGGTGCGCTGGTGTCCTCGCGATATTTTCCTTCACCGTTTTAAGCAAGTGATAATTAAGTTCTAATAGGCGCATGACTCGGAAAGTCAGCGGTGCGTGCCTTGGGTTCCAACTTGACTCGTCAGTCCAATGGTCATACCACTACACATAGCCAAATCCATTTACTTAAGCAAGAAGTAAATGGAAATAACAAATTACTAACATCTACCATAGTACCAACAACACGAAAACTGCTCCAGTAACGGAAAAAAATGCGTATGTATACAGTCACCCGATTTGACAAAGTGCCCTTTTGCTTACGAGAGTAGAGTAAGTTTTGTTTATTTGTATATAGCTTCTTTCTTCATTAACCTTGGGCGCCATTCATTTATTATGTAAGACTATTTTGTTAGTTTTTGGCCCCCTCCCCCCTATACAAGAAAAGGCCGACCTCCCCCCCTGTTTAATATCTACTAATTACGTAACTTTTGGTTTGTCTTATTTTTTTTTTTAAAGTAACAATGTTTCCGATCGCACCTCGGCACTTTCGCGTTTGTCCGCGCTTTTTCAAAGTATAATATTAATTTTGCCCATTTTTGTGATCTTATGTATGAACTATTAAGACTCCCTCCCACCCCCATGTAAGAAAAAGTAAGACATGGTCGACACCCTCCTCTCCTAAATCGTCTTACGTAATAAATGAATGGCGCCTTTTTTTCACTTTTTAGTTCACATAAGGCCACTCCTCACCAACCTAAAACAGATATTATCGTGTTAAGGTTAATTTAAAATGGTTTCATGAATAGGATAAAGTGCGTTATAGATATAAAATTCAAAAAACAGCAAGTCCCCCTCCGCAATGACGCTTGGATCAAAATACTTATTATTTGGTACTTAAATTAAACTTAAAGGTTCACTACATATTTAACACACTTTTTAGAGGTTCTTTCCTCTTTAGGTCGGGGATTATTTTTAATAAAGTATTTTTAAATTCTGTTTATGGCTTGAAGCGTTTAACTACACGTTTCTGACCACAACCCATTTCTGATGCGACCACGTGCAACAACATTACAACCACGTGACACATGACTATTAACTTATAGTTATTTTAGCAATACTGGCAATCGATAAAATTAATAAATATGTCATTTTTAAATACGGATGAGAATTTAACGGTAAACAAATAAGGCGGAGATCGGAGATCAGACTAATACTCGCATTACGTAAAACCAGTCAGATAATGAAGCTCGTCTCTTTCAAATTATTAAGAAAGAAATAAAGAAAGAAAAACTGTTTTTTTACGTTTATTATTTATTTACTTAGGTTATTGTCAAATCCTTAGCTTTAAGATATCAAATCCCATAGATTATTGTGGATTCTCACTTTATTTAACGTAATATAACATAGCATTACGAGATTACGACTGTATTCTCATTTTTCTTGTTAGTGTGGAAAATCTATCATGGCCGCAGTGACTCCTATCGAATAAAAACCTCAAACATGATCCCCCATAACCTTTTCTGGGGTCCCGGGCACCGGTGTCGTAGCTACATTAACCACGGCAGATTATTGTTCGTCGAAAGACGTCTTTGGTAACGACGGACCTCAACATTTGTGCACGCCGGCTACAGCTGCCCGGAGTTTGGAATATTGCCCGGTTGATGGCAATAGGCTCACACATGGAACTTAATAACAGCCTTTGTGAAATGTTGGTGTACAATTGTTTACACCTGCGTTTACCCCATCGAGGAATATAGGTATGATGCTATATTATGTTGTAATAAGACAAGAATATAAGAAAACCATTATTTAGGTTAATATTCTCTGCCGTATTCTCTAAGTGCGGAAGATACTAATATCAATCTAGCATACATTAAAGTCAATTGAATGAATGGGCAACAACTGGGCGTTATTTTACCTAATACGGCACAAAACGGCACATTACGTAATGCCATCAAATATGTCGCATTGCCAGCGGATCTAAAAGTCTATAGTCTTCTCCCGTTGCCATAGCAACCGACCATACCCGGGTAGTTACGACGATAAAGCCACAAGTGGGAGCGAGATGGGTGATCTCGCTGTTCTTTTCTAACGTAGGCCTCAGTTGTAATGCAGACACCCCGCCCACAGCCTAGCCTAGGCCGAGAATTGGGCCTAAGCTCTATATAATCTGGATAGGTAGGTTGGTTAGGCTGATTTCACCGTGCTACTTAAATAGAGTTTAAACTTAGATTACGCTTTCGTACGAATTATTACTGTGTCGACTCTATTGGTTGATGTCATTTGACTAAAAGCGATGTAGTAAGGATACAATATTTCAATAAAAATAATGTTTTATAAACATTCACATAAAAAGTACATTAAAGATGTAATTTACCGTTGCGCACGGGAAGCGCAATACTTCCCCTAGCTTTAATCACACCTGCCCGAGCTTCACCCTGCTATGCAATCGATGTTGACCTTGACAAGCGGCAGACTATGGGGTAACTATTCAATCGCGACCACCCTAATATTATATGGACTCCTTATTAAAGATTATAAAGTATGATGCTTGGAAATAACGTCAATGTTGCGTATAGGACAGACAACAAAAAAACCTTAACTTTTTGGGAATCTTGTCCTTTCGGAAGTGTAGGTACTTAATCAATTTGTTTTCTAATGTTGAATATCAGCAGTACTTCTGGTTTCATACAAAACGAAGTAGCACAATGCTGAGATATCAGATAAGTTTTTATCTCTTAAGTTACAATATTAAATGGAAAAAGAATACGGTCGCGAACAGGATTCGAACCTGCGCCTCCCGGATAGATACTCCAGGCGCTCTGACCACTAAGCCATCTCGACTTTATCTCTTGCCAGTTTTGTGGTGTTTATGTCATTAGATAAATTCATCTGTACTTATATTGCAATGAGGCCGTCTTTTTAATTGCTTACTTCGGTCAAACTGTAAATTTGTACTATTTTACTAGTTTCTACGGTTAAAAGATTACATATATTAAATAAACAGACTTGATGTGGATTATTATTTCACACGTACGTATTGTTAGAAGTCTATTAATATTAAGCACTTAGAGAATATATTCTATGTTAGATTTCGACAATCCTTAATTAGCAAGAGTAATAACTAGAATACTTAGTTATATATCATAGGTTTAAATATATATTTCAACAACGCAATCTTAAAGTTAAGCTTTTACAATAATTGATAACGTGCATAAAAGGAAAGTCGGATAACTTAGAAAGGAATGATCTTTCACTAATATCTTCTTTCGTCAGAGATCTGAACCCAAACTAATGACAGGCTAGATCATTACTCAACTTTTACATAAGTAAGTAATTAATATACGGCCTCTAATATTTTACTTGTCATGTTTTTCAAGAGAGACACCCACACTCACCGATTGTTACAATATATCTTGATAAAGATAAACTAAACTTAACTAGATAATTGTACGAAGAAATAATAGGCGGTTAATTGAACATAGGCAATTTTGAAAGTAGTTAATACATAGTCAACCCACGTACGAATTAGAACGGGTTACATATTAACTAGGTACCTATAATAATCTTTGGAGCTAGAAATATGGTTGTAAAGTGTCATCAGTTACACAGAGTATGGATAATTGGATATTATGCTTTAGCAGGAAAAAGGTATTGTAACTAGATGCGACACAAAAAACAGTAATCACCTACATGCAACGGAGAAGAGTTCTGCGCCACTCACAGCTAAACAAACTCAATAAGGCAATAGGCCATGAGGAAACTATGAGTAAACATCTAAAATAAGCTTTACAAGCAAAACAATAACCCATTTTACTACTAGCGTGTACCTAATTTATATTCTTCGATTCGAATTACCATCACGCGAGCACCCGCAGCTTTATTCACATTAAACGCCCAATCCACATGAAATCACGAAGCTTCACTTAAACTACGGTTAGCATGGTGCCACCCAACCTGGAACAAGCCCAGACTGTATTGATTTCGTGGTATAACGACCCGACCCACACGTATACAGATACACGCACACATATACATAGTTATTTTGTGTATATAGCTTCGTCTGGGAGTGCATGTGGGCCCTGGATTTTCAGTAAATAGGTTTTATGTTTGCTATTTTATTTTATTTTTTATCTGGCTTGTACGCAGGTTCGTTTGGTATTGATTTCTTTTTGGTATGAGCCCGTGGTATGGTCCGATTCTGTTCCTATTCTGTTCCTATTTTGCTTTTTGAAAAATATCAAGGTAATTATTTAGACTCCTCATAACTATAATGGTCGTCCCCAGGGATGTTCTTTATCAAGCGTTGCACACGGGGTTTCCTGAGCTAGTCTATTGAGAGGACTCCGAACGCCCCTCTACGTACTAATTATACCGGAGTGGTTTTAGTGAGGTTAAAGTCCCACACACCCTGGTCTTATCCCCAAAGACCGGTTTAAAGATTTCAACTGGTAACATATAAAAGTCTAGTGGTCAAGCGCGGCTGGTCAACGTGATGTCCTGAGTCGGATTCCAGCGCCAGTGTTTATGAATTTTCTTTTGGAAAATTCTTAATTTGCCCTGAGGTTGGAATAGGGTAACCAGGCAATAGGCTCACCAAGTCACCTCCTATTTATTGGGGAAATGTGGGTGTAGAACAATACACCTCCAAACCTCCAGGGAATAAAGGCATAATGTTAATTAATGTGCTGCAGGACAAATTCTGATCCTCTCATACAGTGTAGGAACCATTGATCATCACGTGATGCATTGCTTAATAGTGTCTCCAAACCAAAAGTTCTGGGACATGAATTTGCGACTTAAAAAAATGCTGTTGAATCTAGATAGTACATATATTATGTTATACCGAGAAGCAACCTAGTCGTGTTTCGGGATGTAGTCCGGTGCAACCGTTGTGGGAGACGGGTCTGGGCAGTTGCATCGGCTCCCCAACTATCGTTCTCCCCAAATGGATTTCTTCTGGATGTACGTTCTCTATCCTCGGCCACACCGTCGCTTACCATCAGGCGTGTTGTTGGGCAAATGTAAATCCATTTTCGATTAAAAAAAGTCGATCGAATGATTTTAGTTAGTGGGTATTCTGCTACATAAGGCCAGGTCCTGGGTTCGATTCCCAGGTCGGGATTTTTTTTAATGGGTTCTTCTGTTAGGGAATTCTCAGTAGCAGCCCGAAATTAGGAAGTTGGTGGTGTGACAGCCCCGTGCTTTGGAGAGCACGTAAAGCCGTCGGTTCTGATATCTCTCCAGTCGTGTCGGATTGCCGTCTCATCGGACTATGAGAGTGAAGGAAGAGGCAGTACACCTGTGTTTTCACATATATCTGTGTACTATAGTATTTCTTGCGTACTTGGCTAATTTCCGTGGAGATCGAAATACGGTCGGGAGGGGTATTATTATTTTAAGACCAGCGGTATTTTTTCCAATGAATTTCCACTGAACTGCCATTGAATTTTCATTGAGTTATTTGTTATTCCGCACTACAATAATGTATCAGTGTAATCTCGATGATATAATTATTGCTAGTCTACTATTTGTTTAACATTTCTGACGATGGTCTCTCAATGACTTTATTGTATTACAATTTGGAGAATACCAAATCTGTCACAATTATGATGGAATCATAATGGTATGACAACTGGGTGGGTCATTCTTCAAGTTAGAATCTTTGCATAATTTTTATGGCGTTAATATTTTCATGAAGGAAATTACAAAAATCAAAAAATTTCATTCATGAACATACAATGAAATTATATATATGAACAGTTAATATTTTTATTTAGTTTCATAAACAATATAATGTCACGAAAATGACGCAATGAATCTGACTTGAAACATGACACGGGTGGCAATTACGTGTCATTTTATTTAAAATTGCAGATTTGGGCCTCAGGTTTCCTTATAACTACAAATATAGGTACTTTATAAATACGATTAAACGGGAAAAATAATAAAAATAAGACACGAGAGTCCTTGTTTTATATTACACCGAAAACCAAACGCTTTTTCATAAGTCAGGGCCGTTCGAAACACGTGTATTGAATAATAAAGTGACCTTCACTTCTTGGTTTGCATAAAATATGAAGCCTACATCCAGTTTATGAGTGAAGCACAAATGATAAAGAATTAACGTACTACTAGAACTGCCCGCGTTTCCTTTTCAAATCGTAAATTTATTTAAGCATGACTGTATAGTCATGCTTGTATAAACGTCGACTAGTGTATACTAGTCGACGGATATACTGAAAACAATCTAATCGACAAATCTCTAGTTTTTTTTTTTTTGGAAGACGAAATGTGGACATGAGCAGGATTCGAACCTGCGCCTCCCGGATAAATACTCCAGGCGTTCTGACCGCTAAGCCATCTCGACCTCTGCTCACTACCGCGAATTCTTCTTCCACAATTGAATACGTCTTTTGGTGACGTCATTGCCATCTATTCAGTTGAATCGACACTACTAACTATTAACTGCAAAGTTAGTCGTGTCGGTTCAGTTTTGGTATTTAAAGTATCTTAGACCATAATCACGATGCTTGACTAACATTGCCATTTCTTGTTGTTGTTCTTCTCTTTGTATTGAGCTGAAGAGATTACCGTAGGTACCTGGTTCTATTTATATATATTTTTTCTAAAACCTTTATGAACTAAAGTTACAATATAAAATGGAAACATAATACGGTCGCGAACAGGATTCGAACCTGCGCCTCCCGGATAAATACTCCAGGCCAGGCCATCACTAAGCCATCTCGACCTCTGCTCACCACCGCGAATTCTTCTTCCATATTTTAACACGTCTTATGGCGACGTCATTGCAATCAATTCAGTACCTATACAAGTAACCGATACGAAGTGCCTCGCGGTGGTGAGCAGAGGTCGGGATGGCTTAGTGGTCAGAGCGCCTGGAGTATTTATCCGGTTGGCGCAGGTTCGAATCCTGCTCGCGACCGTATTCTTTTTCCATTTTATATTGTAACTTTAGAGTTCGCTAAGCATGCGTTAATGCTTTTCAAAGATTTATCTTGAACTTTATGAACTAATTAAGTACATAATGCCACACTGTTACTAACTAAAACTACATGATTTTCCTGCAGTTACTTATAGTTACCGAGTCCAATAATTAATCAGAAAACGTGAGTTTAAAATCACGTTTTGCTCCCGACTCTCGTAGGTGGTTTGCGCCAAGGTCTAGGAGTGTGTGTGCGTTTATGATGTGTGTGTCTATAAACGAATCTACGATGATGCAGGCAGGATAGATGCCAGAGTGCGTGGCAACGTTTTTAAAAAAAAACCCTGAAAAGATGGCGCATTGCGGTCGCCGCATGCATCACACAAGTAGAGTTTTTATGTTTTTAAGCACGAATTTTATAGCATGCTTAATCTCAAGAATGTTGGAATAAGTAGGTATTTAAGCTGGGGTAGAGAAAGCTGAATATATAATTGAATACGACTCCTTCCACTTAAGTAAATCAGTAAGTAGCATAACTTTAAAAATACTCAATTAGCATTTTGTCCATATGCACCTACATTAAAGCTTTTGACGTAGCGACTGGCATTACACATGTAGGTACTTATTTAAAACTCTCAACTTTATTCCAAAGAGATCCTTTCAAACACATTAAAGTCATTCGTGTCCAAGTCTAAAGTTACCTTTAAGTCCATTTTTGTGGAAAGAAATATACGGTCATCAAGATGGCTTAGTGGCCAGAGCGCCTGGAGTATTTATCCGTGAGGCGCAGGTTCGAATCCTGCTCACGAGTCACGACCATATTCCTTTTCCACAAAAAATATTACTCTAAAGTTCGCTAAGCTTTGCTAAGCGTTAATGCTTTTCAAAAAAATATCTGTATTAGTTATGGTAATCGCATCTGTACGACATTGTATTAACTGCAAAGTTAGTCGTGTCGGTTCAGTCACCTGGAAAAGGACTGAATAGATAACGATGACTGAATAGGGCCTAAATAGATAGCGATGCCGCATGCCGTCACCAAAACACGTATTAAAATGTCGAATAAGAATTCGAAGTAGTGAGCAGAGGTCGAGATGGCTTAGTGGTCAGAGCGCCTGGAGTATATATCCGGGAGGCGCTGTGACCGTATTGTTATTTCCACAAATAAATATAACTTTAGATCCTAATCACCTAATATTAGTCTTTATTATGAACTAGACTAGACTCCACTTTACTATTATGATAGCCTCCAATTAGCGAGCTTCGAATACATTACATACATACCTACCTTATCAACAAATATCCTAATAGTCTACCTACTTCATGATAATCACGATATGGGGGCTGAGTTGCCCGCGTCCGTAGAGGACACCCGTAAAATGGAATCCCTACACGTGGCCCCTAGGTTGGAGCACAACTCTGGTGGGAGGCTTCGGTCGCTTACCACCCACCGGACGAAGCCATGCCGTGAAGCGACCTAGTCGTGTTTCGTGATGTAGTCCGGTGCAACCGTTGTGGGAGACGGGTCTAGGCAGTTGCATCAACTCCCCAACTATCGTTCTCCTCAAATCTAAAGATCCACTCTACTTAGAGTAACTAGATTTCTTCTGGATCTACGTCCTTCATCCTCGGTCACACCATCACTTACCATCAGGTGAGTTGATGGCCAAACGTAGATCCATTTATGATAAAAAAAACGATCTCCTTGTCCGGATGACCTGAACATCGAACGACAAATTACGAGATCACCTCTAATAGATAACGTACAAGCACACGGCAGTTCCCTGATACTTTAATAGTCGTTTAATGAGGAATAAGGGAGTCTAGCAGACTAGACAATCGGTGTAAAGTGAGGTGACGTCAGAATTATCGGATGATATTAATCAGCTGTTATCACGTAGGTATTTGTAGGTAGATTTGTTAGGATAGTCGAGACGGAGACATGTAGGTGATAATTTTACTTAAGTAGATTCGTTACTTATTAATTAGGTAAGGGGTAATAGACTCGTTGGTGTAGTGGCTGCAAGCACGGCCGCTGAGAATGAGGTCTCGGCTCGATTCACGAGTCTGGCAAGGGGTATTTCCGTTGCGAAATTCTCAGTAGAAGCCCGGAGATAGGAAGTTGATGGGGTGACACTCCCGTGCTTCGGGGAACAGGTAAAGCCGTCGGTTCTGCGCCTGATCTCTCTCTCTCCGGTCATGTCGGATTGCCGTCTAACGGACTATGAGAGTGAAGGAAGATGGAGTGAACCTGTGTTTGCGCATACACTTATGCACTATGATATCTCTTGCTTACCTACATGGCTAAGCTCCGTGGAGGTAGGTCGCCGTGGCAGTGACATCTTTGACCAGTGTAAGGAATAAAATACCTACCACCTTAATTTGGAGGTAGCTATAATAAGTAATGCAAAAATAAAAATTTCCGTGGAAACTTTTTGGATAAAGTAATGTAGGACATACATAACATAGCATCACGCCTGTATTCCCCAAAGGGGTAGGCAGAGGTGTACACAGTTGTTCACCCACATTTCACCAATGCTGTTATTAAGTCCCATGTACACTTTGCCCGACCCAGGAGTCGAAGCCGAGACCTCCTGCTCAGCAGTCGCGCTTGGGATCACTAGACCAACGAGGCAGTGTTAAGTAGGACAAACATACAAAAAGTAAAAAGTAAAAATAAAAATTGTGCTTAGACCAATTGTTACCTTTTCCAGCACTAGATGTCGTCAGCAGGAGGTAAATAGAAAATGTCTCATTATCAGCGATATCAACTGGATAATGATTCCGTTTAGTAGATATCTTGCTTTATCCCAAAAAGAAAACAAACACGAACATTCTTTATCAAAATGATTCCTCCGATAATCTAAAAATGCGCCAAGGTCATCTCAAACTGCCGAAATATAATCGCGGCCATATTTCATTCGATTGTCTATGGCCAATCGAGTGTGGTGCCGGGCAGAGACAAGCCATTTTTATTTTTATATTGTTGCATCATTTCAGGCATTGTTGGAGTCTATTGTCTGTACACGAAAATTAGGAGCATTCTTTAATTTGTTTCGACTAGACTCGTAAAATGTTTATGATATCGTTAATTTTACAACATTTATTTGTCTTGTTAGTACAGATAAGTTTGTTGTAAACCAAATTAGGATTCATTTATTATAGTTTATTACACATTATGGTGACAACATTCAAACTTAATGAATAATAATAATAGTAATAATAATATAAATGCCGAGAATCTATAGAGATACAAATAATAATATTCCACAACTATCACACAACGCCGTCTAGTCTCAAGCTAAGCAGAGCTTGTGTTATGAGTACTAGACAACTGATAAACATACTTATATATTTCTAAATGCATACATATTATAGATAAATTACACCCAGACACAGAACAAATGATCGTGCTCATCACACAAACATTTGTCCTGAGTGGGAATCGAACCCACGACCTCCGGTATAGCAGTCAGGGCTACTAACCACTAGACCAACAGGACAGATGAATGCCGATATTATTGATGTTAACATATTATAGCATCACGCCTGTATTCCCCGAGGGGGTAGGCACAGGTACATACTTGTAAACCAGAGCAGTTTTCATTTTAAATTCTGTTATATTGTTGGTCTCCTCGTATGGTTAAGGAACAACCTAGTGTCACAGTTAAAAACCAGCCGCAGGTCTCTGACCCCCCTAATGGAACGTCTATCAGGTGTGCTGGTTTACTCGCGATTTGTCTAGACTTAGATAGAGAACTTGACTTCTGAAACAGTCCTTATTCCGAGATCGTGACATTGGAAACGCAGGGCTAAAGTAATACGGATGGCTTTTGACGAATATTTCAGTTTATATTAATTACTAGCTGTGCCTGCGCCTCCGTGACTCCGTGTGGATGTCGTAAATTAACACCATGTCGTGTATGTACACAAATTCATAATTAACAAATGTTCGACGTGATTCTTTAAATTGTCATTACTTTTTTATTTATGAACCGATTGACATGAAAGAAACATTTAATGTTAAGTGAAGCTTACCACAACATATTAGTGAAAACCAAATCTAAATCGGATAAGCCGTTTCTAAGATTAGCGTGCACAAACGCACAGACAAACAGATAAACAGACAAAAATTCTAACAATCATTGTTTTGGGTGCTATTTCCGTTGATAAAGGTCCCAATAATATTTTTTTCATATATCTTCTATGTACAGACAGCGATCCGTAACATTTTTATAATATGTATTGATTATTCACCGGTTACTACCCACGTGCATGTTTTATGGATTGCCCGACTAGTTTCGAACTCGAACACAGCCCTTGGTAATGACCTGAGCCACGTGAGTAGTAACCAGTGAAGAATCCCTACTAATATTGTAAATGCGAAAGTAACTCTGTCTGTCTGTTACGCTTTCACTCCTAAACCGGCGAACCAATTTTTATGAAATTTTTTAATGAGATAGATTGGACCTTTGGAGAAAGACATAGGCTACCTTTTGTCACGCAGACGAAATCGCGGGCAACAGCTAATTAAAAATAATTTCCATTCGTATGTTTTAACAATTTTGAACCATAAATCTTTATTCACATATTATAGAAATCCCTTTAAAAACATTTTGCCCACTCAACAATTCGAACAATGGTGTTCCTTATTACCTGCCTATACCGACTAGGTATCAATGTCCCAAGATACTCATTGCATTTACCGCAAACAGGCTGGTTCTAAAGTCCGAAGTAGTCCTTGCCTCTTTGGCAATCGGCCAAGAATAAGAAAGATCAATACACGCATCCTTTTCATGCGTATAATCAACATTTAAACATTATCTTTTACCCTTTGAAAGACATGAATTTTTCGATGTTACTTTCATAACATAGTATAACTTTACTAGCAGATTGTCTCCCTGCAGATCAGGGGCCTCTACTTATACAGAGAAGGCACGAGCATTGACATGTCTATATTATTTTATGGCCATTGATACGTGTCAAATTAATAAAATCGAGGTGACACAAAATGTTATGCTACTATAGATATCTGTACCAGTCAAAATGTTACTACTGGCACGATGGCGCCAATAAAACTGATCTTAATAGTTTAATTGTGATTTTTCTCCGTACGTTTGAAATAAAGACGACGAATGACCTTCACAATATCTTACTCATCAATAGATACACGCATTCTACCTACATATTGAGTACCTACGTAGGCAGTTAAATGACTACATGTACCATAATATTTTTAATACGGCCATCTTTATATTATGGTAAGTAATGCCGCTGTCAAGTTTTTATGTGGCCTACATAAAACTATTGTTGTTGACATTGAATATTATGCCTACAAGATTGACTTCAAAACAGACTTAGCATTACGTAAATACATTCACTTAAGCTTAATGAAATGGACATAACAATTATTATTTGTAGGTAATTACGTTTGTAATTACCTCAAAGACGAAAACTGTTTCTCTAACGAAACACAGATAAAAAATAAAATGGTTACTTATAGAATTTAAAATCATCGTTTACAATATAAATTGAATCAATCCTTACATTTACACATCAATTAGTAGTTTAGGCCCTTTTTTATGTAATGGGAATAAGTAAATATTGACTAAGTACTTCCATAATTTCTTACTCTAATTAATAACCATTGTTTTCTATCCTTAAACAAATGAATAAAAGTGCAATGTACCTACATATTTTATCATTTTTTTTTTTCTTATTATTGTTTCCAATAATCAATAGATGCATTATTCCTGCAGTGACATAATTATTGAAGTCTGACAGCTTATCAGATAAGATAAAACAAATTCCTGATACTAAGTATGATATCATAATTATCAGGATGTTATCGTGATAGCAGTAACTGTTTTATTGTGCAGTTGTGGACTTCTACCGTGCGGTCTCGAAATTTCTATCATGATCAAGCCTGTGAAGCAATCATAGTTTGTGGTAGGTATGACCGTTGGACTGGCAAGATCGCAAGTTCGAATCCAAGGCACTGGCTTATCGAAGTGAAGTGCGTATTAGAATGATTTATCACTTGCTTAAAACGTTTAAGGAAAACATCGTGAGGAAACCAGCACACCTGAGAGATGTTCTCGATGGTGTGTAAAGACATGTCAGAGACTTACGGGCTTAAAATCTGACACTTGGTTGTTTATCATGCGTACTATAAGAAGAAGACGACTTTGTTATAGTAATATCCAATTCCTACTCAGTACCTACACATTTTATCTGAAGTCACATGTATTCCTAGTTCCTAGGTACTGCTGCATCACTGTCGCACCGCCATTTTGTACCTTCTGAACTCGCAACAGAAAATCGTGTTCTCAATGTCGCATCGCACTAACTGTGAATATAGCCGTAGAACGAAAACTGTAGGTACGTATTAATTTTTTTTAAGAAAGATTTAAAAAAATAATTATATAAATATATTTTATTCATCACGACACAATGACAAAACAAACAAAAACAATTACCTATATAATAATACTTTAAAAAACTAAACACGCTTTTGTAACTAGTCGAACTAAAAAGAAAATAATTTTCTATAAATGCAAAAACAAAATAGAGTGATTATGATAATTTCAGATATTTTATAATAACTTCAATTAAATATTAACAACAATTTACATCGAGCACCCCACGCTTTTTTACGATGTATGATGTTTTATTCTTAATCACTCTATTTTGTTTTTGCATTTATAGAAAATTATTTTCTATGTTTTAGTTCGACTACTTAGTTACAAAAGCGTTTTTTTTAGTTTTATAAACCATTATTTAATTTTGGTTTTTTAGTCTTATTCTTTTTGAAGATTTATCTGAATAATTAGATTTTGCTCGCCATTTTGACGCGTCCACCATATTGAATTTAGTGTGACAACATTTTATTTTTCGTATTCTTCTCAGCAAACCCTTTCATTTGATACCCATAACACACGATTCCATAAAAATTACTAGTCGCCATCTTTGGAAGTCCGCCATTTTGGATTTGGGGTGACGTCATTTTATTTTTCGTATTCTTCTCAGCAAACCCTTTCATTTGATACCCATATCACACGATTCCATAAAAATGACTAGTCCGCCATCTTTGGAAGTCCGCCATGCTGGATTTAGAGTGAAGTCATTTCATTTTCGTATTCTTCTCAGCAAACCTTTTCATTTGATACCCATATCGCGAGAGTGCATAAAAAATTACTAGTCCGCCATCTTCGGGAGTCCGCCATATTGGATTTAGAATGATTTCACTTAGCAAACCATACATTGTCATCCAAACTAAACGTGTATGCATAATTTCAGTTCAATCGGAAACCGGGAAGTGGGTCAAATTTAACTTCCAAGATTTTCTTACATAGTTAGTTACAGGTGAAGCTAATAAAAGCGTGATAAAAAGGTTTTGCAAGTAGCTCATGCGTAATTTCTAACCACCCAATGCTCAATCATGTTTTCCGTACCCATTCTCTTTGACAAAACTATTAATATTAATAGTTCGTAGAGAAAACAAGACGTGTTCTTCCTCGGCTCTTCCCGGGTACAGCAGCACGTGCCATGCGCATTAAACGATTGATGTGGGTTGAAGTGACGGGAAGATAGATACCAAACGTCCTCCTAGCAAATTGTACCTACCTAATTGAAATGATAAGATTAAGTTTGCTGGGCATAATTGTCTTCTTGACTTCAGTCACTGCTGTTCTGATCTAGCTAAGCATCTCCGTGCTTTATTATTTATTTCATCTATTTTTAGTATATGTATCCTGCTCGGTGTGGAAATAAATGTTTACTTTCTTTCTTTCTTTGGAGAGTTAGTCCAACAGTTCCGTTATAAATCCCGTTCCGAATTTCAGACGCTTTGTTCCATAACCCATTACAGCATAAAGATAATTTAACAAATTATTGTACCTTTTCGTCTAAATAATGAATATTTGGGGATATATTTATGTTTTGTGACAGAAAACTAGTAAAAATATACTAATTTTGAAAATTGTAAAGATCGTATACTTTCGATCTAAATTAAAATATAACATAACATAGCATCACGCCTGTATTCCCACCAAAACTCACAAACTCCGGGCTGCTACTGAGAATTTTCTAACAGAAAACTCAATAACACTTTGCCCGACCGAGAATCGAACCCAGGACCTCATGCTCGTCAGTCGCCTTTGCGATCACTAGACCAATGAAGCACTTGAAGTAAATTAAAACACTACCAAATTAAGTTTTTTTTTCTACCAAAATAACAAAATCAACTTGCGTCCAATTTATCCGGACGTATGCTGTAATGGGTTAATTAGTTACGGCGTTTCTTCTCAAATAAAGTCATATGAAGACCTCTAGCGCCATCTAGTTCATTCACATGTAAATCTTAATATTGCTATTTTGTGAAAAAATCTCTTTAAGTACCTAACTACATAGAGTAAAAATTATAACGATACCCCATACTTCACATCCAAATTGGTTTAGGCGTTTAGAAGTTATAGTGGAATTAGAAGTTCACAAACATACTAACATGAATCATAAAAATATTGCATTCCTTTTTCTTACTTTAGCAGGTCAGCCTCTTCATTTTCATGCCACTGAGCACTTAGAAAGTCATCGTCATCAATCATATGCCCCTGCTAGTGCCAACAATCTTGCATAAATCGTCACTCCACTTATAGGTATTTAGGTACCTATTCAAAATTAAATTAAATTACGTACAAATTGAGTGTTGAAATCAACTCTAATAATTAATAAGTCACGGTCACAAAAAGATTATTTAAAATGTACCATTTACATGGAGAAGGATTCTTAGAAAACCGCTAATAACAGGTACGCACGCCATTGTTACAAAAAATAAAAGAAAATCTATCCTACGTACTTTGAAATAAGGGTTGATGCGTAATGTTGTATGATTGCGTGTTTTTTCTCCGTTGTTTTTTTGTTTCTATTAGTGTACGTAATATGGCAGTAAATGAGATGTTTTCCTTTGGTAGTGAATTATGCTTAAATTATATTTAGTACTTCCTACTAATATTATAAACGCGAATGTTTTTAAGTATGGATGGATGGATGTTTGTTACTCTTTCACGTAAAAACTACTGAATGGATTTTAATGAAACTTTACTATAATATAGCTTATACATCAGAATAACACATAGGCTACAATTTATAAAGATATTGTGTGAATAGTCCAAAATATAACGATAAGTGTCAAGTAGGTAGGAAAAAATCTACCATCTGCGAGCTATTATGGCGTGTGCTGCCTAAACCCTTTGAGATATAACAAAATGATGTATGGTGGAATTGTGTATCTTATATAGATCTACAGAAAATGGCATATGTCTATCTCTTAAGGATAACATACTACATCCATTTTAATACCTACTTAAAAAAATGGACAATGTAGCGGTAATTGGAAAACGGGACCGGGATCAAAATTTCATGATTACTTTTGGTCGCGATATCCGGCGTCCAGGCAGACGAAGACGCGGGCATCAGCTAATACGTAATATGGCAGCAAATGAGATGTTTTCTAGTTAACTTACTTACTCTATTAACTAGTTAATAAAACGATATAGGTATTAGAAGATGTTTTTGTTTGTGCCGAGGCGAGACTAAAAACTCCGAGCATTTACTGAGAATTTCCTGACAGAAAAATCCAGTAACACTTTGACCGGGAAGCCGAATCTGGTCCTCACGCCCAGCAGCCGCGCCTGCGCCCACCAAACCAATGCAGTTCCTATACGAATTAATTTAATTTATTCAAATTATATAAATTAAGCAAGTGGGAAGGTACGTATGAAAAAATACCTGACCCTGACTTACCCCAAGGTAAACTAGGTTTTGACTCATGTAGATAGAGGTCAGGCAGCTGAAAATAAAACTAGAATACCTACTTAAGTATAATTATCATAATATTAATATTAAATTACATCCACCGACAATCAGTGCACAAATATGATGCTGAATATCGCACGCCTGAGATGAGATCAATTTGACATTGACATCGCTTTTATGTCGTAGCAGTAAGGACGGTTTTTGTAGTTCAACTGTTACCATAGGGCATAGAGTGCGGTCGCCCGTACTTTGGTACTATCTTAGAATTTCTATGGAGATTCTTTATCGCCAAGCAGACATCTGTGCTCGACTTAGAGGACCAGACGGGAGTCGGCTTCTGACTAAATATCGATCAAATTTGCTCGCCACTTTTGGCGGGGGGTGAGGTAACACAAAAGCACTAAAGCAACTAAAGCGTCATTACATTAACAGTATTAGCATACATATATCAAAAACCAAACACAAACATAAAATTGTGTCAAACACGATTAAGATCGTGTCTATCATTGTAATCATACAGGTAAAAGGTATATGATTGGGAATCATATGCCAGTGGCGAGAGGGGTATTCCCGCTAAAATTACTCCAGTACTAATTCCTTCAAGACAACAGCATTTGTGAAATGTGGGCGTACAACTATGTACACCTCTGAATACCCCTTCGGGGAATACAGACGTGATACTATGTATTAGGATACTAAACCTAACTGACCCATCATACTTAGTGTCTCTGTTTTGTTCCAAATAAAAAGGTTTCTTTCCCTTTATTCCCGCCCTCCACCTTTCACTACAGGACAAGTAGAAGGACGGCACACTACCACCAGTTCCTCGTAGAAGTTTCGAAAATTCGTACACAAAGATTTGGATCCATGTTCATGATACATACATTAAATGATTGGAACTCTCTGCCGCCTTCCGTGTTTCTTGAGAAATACAATCTAGACATTTTCAAGGCTAGAGTGAATAGATTTCTTTTAGATCTACGTACTCCATCCTCGGTAACACTTACCTACTACGAATCAACAAAAATATTTAGAGATAATTTTTATCAGAAAAATAAAGATGTTCGATAGGTTATGTATGGTAGAACTGTCTAATTGAAAATTTTATCGACCCAAAGTTTACGTCAAACAAAATTTCTTACACATTAGCTGGCTATAAGCATTACGTCAATTCAGGAACAAACGACGCTACAATAAATCAGGCAGCGCTTGTTAGCTACTGTTATTAGCGCTATTTTTATGACTATCGCGAATAGAGGTCACGTTCATGCACTGGATTGAATAATTAGGAGGTAGGTCACAAGCACTAGCCTTGATTTAATATGTTGAACGTTTAAGAAAAATTTGCTCAAGTTGACGACGAACACACGAAATCTAAAATAGCAGTCGTTAATGTAATCACAGTAATAGCAGTGATAGTCCAGTGGTATATTTTGGACTGGCAAGTCAAAAGTTCGCAAGTTCGTATCCAAGGCATGAACCACTGCCATTTCGTTATCGTGAGGAAACCAGCGGTCCAAGTTGTTCTTGATGGTTTGTAAAGCCAGTCAGAGGCCTATAGGTGTTGAGATGCCTATAGTTCATCAACCACACGATAAGAAGATCGATCGAAAGCCATCGCCGATTACCGTTCATTTGTATATGAATAACATATCTTCAAGAAATGCTAGGTTCCGTAAGCTAACTCTTGAAACCCGCTCGATTGACATTGGAGATATATCAGTTAATAGTTTTAAATGCAAAAATGTCTTCAAAATAATTAAAGAATCAGGATACTAATGAACCGACATGCTTTAAAATTAAGATAACTATGAGGTAGGTAAATTTATTTTAACATAAAAAAATATATATGGCACTGATTTACTATTGGAATTGGTATTAACTTCAAGAGTAAAGTTCTGGACTAAATAAGGTAAGCTCGTCTAGAGAATTGGAACATATCTGATGACCAGTGGTTACAAACACTTATAATTTATCTGACTTGCACTACATTGCATGCTGCTACTGGCATGTTAAGGTGCCTGCGTCAGGGTCAGTTATCACATCTCCACACTCAAAAGGCCTTTGATTTGCCTCAGTTCTGTGCCAATAGTATCCAGGTATGTCCTGCATTTTCCAGCAAAATGGCTCGACACTTTTCTTTCCTCCTCTTGGCCACTACTCCATCTATCTTATCACGAAACTTGTTCAATGGTGGGCAGCATCATTTAATTGAATCAAATAAGAATTTCGCGTCGACGATGACCGATTATGTGGATATTGGTGGCCAAAATAATATTCAAACGACAAACTAAGAAGGAATAGATATTTTTTTTTGTTATTACTTCCTCATGAACTCTATTACCATTTCAATTTAAAAGGCACCGAACTAACTCTGAAACTGAGGTGTCTGTTTGAAAGTGCAGACATCGGTGCATCTATGTGAGCACAACTATGTAGGTCTGGAATGGCATTGTGATGAAAGAACCGTAGCAGTTTAGAAATGTCGAACGAACAGTACATATCCATCTTCATCGTGTCTTCTTGCCATGGTCCCAATTATTTAAAGGCAGCCCAGTTTGTTTTCCTCCTCCATCAGTCGGCAGGTTAGTTTACTCCCTTTTCCGTCATATCATCCCTCACACCCTCCCTCCATCTAAACTACTCTCTTAGTTACATGTATGTCATCCCTCCTCATCACATGTCCATTCCAAAACCAAGTATTTAAAATTTTCTGTCACTGGCACTACTTTCGTACATCCTCTATTATACCCATGATTATACTCATACCTCATCCATTCTTGTCACTACACAAATCCATTTCAACATTCTCATCTCCACTACATGCATCCTTTTGTCATCCGTCTTCATCATGGCACAGTATCTATACAGTTTTGTGTAGCTTAACCATATTTTTAAGAGAGGAATACCAATACCAGTATTAGGCAAATCAAAGCACTATAAATGAAACGCAAAAATTCCTTAAGAAATTATATTAGGCAGTTGTGCCTACGCGTCGGCGATGGTGACTTCCACTTCTACACCAGGTTCGATGTTGATGCTTGTGATTTGCTTGACGATCTCCGACGGTGAGTGGAGGTCGATCACACGCTTGTGAATGCGCATCTGGAACCTGTCCCAGGTCTTGGAACCTTCACCACAAGGGGTCTTGCGAGTGGTGATGCGGAGGATCTTGGTTGGCATGCGGACGGGGCCCTGGAATTTAAGAAATAGTTTATTAGTAAATTGTTAAAAATGTAATAGTAAATTTGTTATAATATGGAGAATGGCTAAGATCACTGTAGTTACAGACAAAAAAAAAACTTATGGACTTTTCTATCACACATATCTGACAGTTGAGAGATCAACTGCTACGTCGCTTGTCACGAGTTCGATTCCCGCACGGAACAAATATTTGTATAATGTACAGAAAAGTCGTGGATCTGGTTGTGTGTGCATGTAAGATTCACTCATGATCCAGGAGGAAATGAGGAATTCCTACAGTTAACATCCAAAATAATATTCCCCCCTAGGTAGGGCCCTTATCTATGACTTAAAGCTAAGCTCAAATAGTGTTTTTTTTTTTAAATGTGATATTGTTTTGTTTCTAGAGACGAATAGAACATTCAAAATAAAAATATTAAATTTGTAACCCTCTAATGAACAATATGCAGTGTGAGGACTTGCATAAAGCACTTTTGAGAGTGTTACTGTGGCGCCATTTTGGTGAACACAGCTGTACAAAACATGCTGTGTCTTCATCTAGCGCTGACTTTCCAAGTCAAAAGTTTTTTTGGGTAATTTTCATGTGAAATTGTCAATGATTTTAGTTCTTTGATTCCAAAAAGTTGGTGTTATGGAAAAGATAAAAATTTGTTGTCTGTAAAGTCGGTTTACGGACGATAGTTTAATGTGACAACGTCATAACAAAACATTGATGAAGCTTGACAAGCCGATCATGCCTTTCGCTCGCTCGTGTAGCGCTCTCGCTCCGATCGTAACGTTACAATAAGTCATCCTTTTTCTTGCGTGTAGCCGGCGTTCATCTGTTTATTAGACGTTGTCACGTCAAACTCTTTTTAAATATAATTAAATAGTATTGGGTTGTTACATTGTTGTGTCCTGAAAGTTTTGAGAGCAATGTAGATTTATGTGTGAATGAATACAAAAATAATATTGAGCTAACTGATACTATGCCATCTGCAGGTTTGAACATAACATGATACAATAAATCCTAAGAGTAGAAATGTCAAAACAATAAAAACTACATTGAACATTTACAATATATCTGATGAACTATAAGATTGATAATTTTAAATACATATACTACTATGTTTACTATGTTACTTGACTATGTTTGGACTCTGCACCCTTGACATTTGTTCTCAAAGTATGACGAGTATAATAAAGGGTGCATTTATCTATTTACAAAAGTTCTTCCATAAATTATAAATTATTTTTATTTCCATAAATAGATGATTTGAAGACACTTTTACAAGTCATTTTTATAAACTAGATGGCACCACCCTTTCTTAACTGACTATCTCTGAGAATAAACACCGAAACACAAACCATGCCGGGATTACCTAGAATGGCATTTCGAGGAAAGAGCCATAGCAGCTCTGTGGTGTCATAGAGTATTCATGTATTAATATTTAGGGCATTAGTTGGTGCAGGATGATTCCTCAGATTACTTAAGCTTAACATGACTTCTTTTATACAAATGTTAAAAGTAAGTTATTTTAAAATGTATAAAAAAATATTTAAGTTTAATTCTATTATTACCTATTATTTTAATTAAATTAAAGTACAAGAAATACGAAAAAAAACTTAGATGTCAAGACAATATGAGCATATTCATAAAGGGCTTATAACATGAAACCCACCTTGACACGCAGCTTCTGTTTCTTGGCACCGTTGATGAGGTCAGCGCACACCTTCTCCAAGGAGCGGACATTGCGGGAAGTCAGGGTGATCCTGATGCGGTGGATGGGCGAGATCTCAGCCTGGGGCTTCTCAATGTCCTTGCCTGACACGACGGCGGCTGCCTGAAAACGTACAAAACCAATTAATTTGAGGTACCTAACTGAATGGTGGTGAAATTTATATGATCAATGGCAACAAAATCATAAAATACCACCAGATTTGGTTACTTACAGGGTGATATGTATTTTCATAGCTAAATCTAAATCATATTGTAAATGCAACATGCCTCGGTCATGCAACGCGCCAAAAATGATTGAAAAATAATCTATAAATACTACAGCTACATGCAACTGGATAAAAATTTGATTAAATAGGATTTGTAACCTTAATTCATGGTACATATCTATACAACTAGCGAGAATGTATTCCAGTTGACACGTGCATTCATAACCTAAAAGACTGATAATCATTTCTACAAATTAGTAAAATTAATGGGAACATAACATGTAGGAGGCTTATAAAGAAATTACTTACCATTTTATTGCGATATTCCGGCCGAGTTAAACAATTTCGAAATAAAATTGCACAGCGCTGAACCGGAGCACAGCTTCACTTTGCTTGATGAAAGAAAGAGAAGGAAATTAATAGTGTCAAACAAAATGTAACGTAAGCTGTCATCACGTTTCGTTTTCGTTTGGTCATTTACCTACTCGTACCGAGTCGTAATTAAATATCAATTGTATTTTTATTTCGTTTATTTTTCAAATGCACATATAAATTATATTTTTAACTATATATCATAAGAAAAAAAAACAATAGATATACATTTTAAAATATAAAAACTAGTAGGCCACCGGCGGCATCGGGAACAAGGTCCAAGCTACCGGTGGTTAGGGCTCTGGAGAGCGGAACCTCCTCACAATGCGTGCCGTGTCGAGGAGTTTCTGCATCAGGCCCTTGTTCCAGCCGTCTGGCGAGAGTCTTTTAAGGTTTTGATCAAGGCTCTTCGCTATCAGTCCGTTGGACGTCACTACTATCGGCACGACGATTGCTAAGTCCACGCCCCACATGTCGACAACCACGTGCGCCTCTTTGACGTGCGCCAGATTGAAATTTGTTTATCTTTCTCTGCTTTCACGAGGTGCTCGTCATGAGGGATAGTGACATTGACAATCACTGTGCGGCTCTCTAATCGATCTATCACTACTATATCAGGCTTATTGGCAACAATAGTCCTATCCAGTGATTATAGATCGATCCCAGTATAATGTGACATGACCTTTTTCAAGAACTGGGTCGGGCACATGTAGTGCCTCCGAACCCACAAGGTTGTAGTTATTTCAAAGCAAGTTGCTGGTGTATGATCCTGGCCACTAGGTTGTGTCTGTAGGCTTATTCTGAACCATTAACCATCCACATATAAGAAGTTCTAGTTTTAATTTTATTAATGTTTTTTTTTTAACGTTGCTCCACTCTAGTAATTCTTCCTGTATTGTGATTTGTGGGTGCGTTTACAGACATTTAATCTCATATTCACACACACCCATACCCGAAATAATTATCTGTATCTGTAGATCGTAACGAATCGAACCTGCGACACGTGACCCAACCGCCGTCAATTTTACTTTATTATTAAAGAATTTAGGATTTGATAGTTTTTTTAAATAATCGCAGAGTCTAGCTAAAACAAAACGTAATCTATCCCGCTTGCTTATGGTTTTCGTTTTAGTGTTACCAACAGTAATTGCATTATTTTGCCAAAATGTAGGTAAGCAGTTTTTTAAACAAAGATGTCTCGGTATCAATAACAAATTAATGAGAACCGATAATATTTATAAGAGAGATAATATGTTGTATTATATATTAATGATCACCTGCTCGGGGCCTCGGAGTACATGTAAAGCCGTCGGTCCAGCATCCTTATCTTGCTTCGATCGAATCAGATCTGTCATTCCATCGGAGAATGAAAGTGACCGAATAGATAGTGCATCTGTGTTTGTACACATACTTGTACTGTATTAAATATTATAGTGCGGAGACAGGAGTAATTGCGTTGAGATTAACCGCCAACCAACCGACATTCGGTAAAAACGACATTATTATTCTGTCGAAGTAAAGTTCTATCGGAGCAGCGTTCTGTCGAAGCAGTGTATTGTCGAACTAAACTCGTGTCAATGTTCAGTTCCATCGTACTAGTGAAAGAAAGAAAGAAAGATACATTTATTAGACCAGCACAAAACCACACATACATAGAAACACACTGAAGAAAGCAATAAACAATATAAAGGATCTTAAAATTACAAAAACGACAAAAAAATTATAATATAATCACACGGGAAAGAAGACGCACACGTGGACAAGTACAGATAAGTGTTATGGTAAAAAACAAAAAACATGGAATAAATGTAAGTAAATAGGTAAATATACAGAGACACGGGCCGGCGCGCGGCACAGGCAGCCTCAGGGCTCAGGCGGCCGCGATCAGTCGGCGACGGGTGACGCATATTGTCTGAACGTTCGAGCTGCAGTAAATAGTTTTACCTATAATAAGAAATGGCGAACGGCCACTATTTACCACTATTGACTTGTGAGTGCGTTTATCGTTGTTCACACACGCTGCCGGAGCAACCTAGCAAATTCTTGTAGGCTTTCGTTTTGTGCCCTTCGGGTAAGTTTCCCGTTTGTATGTAGTATAATATTATTGTATTTTTGTATTAGTGTGATTCGAAGTTTAGAATGACAGTCGATATAATATATAATACGATTTCCATACATCACCACGAAATTTGTCAAAAATTCAAAATTTTCTCGGTGACGTTATGACGCAGGTAATGTCCAGCTAATTATTATCAATAAATTAATCATTGTTTAGTAAGACGTCTATGAAAACATAATAAAAAAAAATGTTTTTAGTAGACAAGAAGGTTTATTTATAAAGCATCTAAACAGTCCAAAATCATGACAAGTGATGTCTTCTAACTTAATATTAAAATTATAATACCTACTAGTAATAATAATAAATGGAGTAAAATCATTCGGTTATATTATCATATTGTTTTAGCACACTTGTACTTAAAACGAAGCAATACCATGTTGAGGATTACACGTTGTTGAGCATTATATTCTTCACTTGTTTGTCGAATTTCCTGGAATATTAATACAAGTAATGTAATAAGACAACATGAACTTGAAAAATAATATTGGAAGAGATTTAGAAATTAGTAGGAATAAACTTATAGTTTATTAAGTAATGCATACTTACGGAGAAGTGATTTGGTCTCCAGGCAAATGAAATGGATTGCAGATGGCATCCGCGTAGAGCGCGTGAAGCCGACGGAGTGCTGTTCTCACTTCAGCATCCCGGATATTAGAGCCACTCGGGGATGTCGATGATGTCACGAGAACCAGCTTAATGCGAGTGTTTGTGACGTAGCCGTAACTGGAAACAGACGCCATCATAAAATTGTTTCTTAAAAAAAAAATATACAGCGTGTATAACAGAAGTCCGTCGTCATACTTAAGAGCTTAACATTTACCATTTACTCATGTATACGGATAAATATTACGATGGCACCAATTTCAAGAAGCGCGAAATAAACTCCTTCTCCATAGAAATGTTTATACCCGAACAAAATGTATGGAGCAGTTGATTGTCTTCATCAATATAACTAAAAAGAACATCTGGCTTACATTTTATGAGTATCAGTCGAATATAGCAGTCCTAGATACAAATCCCTCAGATCAGTCCGTGCAGCGTTAGAGTTGGCACCAGAGTTGTTAGTGTTAGTTGTTGCGAGTCTCTCCTCTAGCGCGTCCAGTGCTGTATGGACGAGCCACTGGCGGGATAGCTCGTTGTCCGTGCTCGTGTCATTACCGACACCACCGATGTAAAGGGGAGAGTTCTGTAATACATCATTTTCATAATGGACGTAATCATAGTGAGTACTGAGCATACATTTTTATTGTAATTATGAATAAATATAGGGGTAATTTAGTTGTGTGTTTGGCAAGTAAGCATTTAGTACACTTTGTTTATGGTCGCAATTTATCTCCTGCATTTTCCGAAACAAACAAATGACGTCATGATAAAACATGACGTGTCAAAAAATATACTCGATGTGTGCTCGGATTTCTTGATAAAGTAGTGTAATTTCATGATTATTTGGTGTAGAACTAATTCTCAAGATTGTTTATCATGAATAGTTGCGCGTATGCACGTTATAATACAAGAATAATGTAATTAAACTTACATCTTTGCCGATAACTGCTACACAGACCGCCATTGTTGACAAAAATCCGACGGAAGTGCCAGATAAAATTGCCGACATTGACATTTCTCTGCATTCAGCGGGAACATTCAAAACATAAGTGCACGATTCGTAAAGTGAAACTATTTCGTGGGCTATTTTCTGTGATTATAGGTATTCAAGTGTCGAGATTTTATCAAAAATGGCAATAAATGAAGATTTATTATTCGAAGTAAACGATAAAGGTGAGAGAATTCTTGTAAAGTCAGTAGAATCTAGTTCCCGAGCCTATCTTCGATTTACAAATCGGTCTTCGCGCCCCGTGAATGTATGGTGGCGAGATTTCCTGGGCATAAAACGGCATTACGTGCGATTAGAAGCCGGTGCTCACTACGACATAAATTCGTTTTTAACTCATCCATGGGAGTTCACAGATGCATCCACAAATGAGAGTTTTGTGATCAATAACAAGTATATATTTAGAGCGCCAAATCATTTAGGTGGCATGATGTATAGAACCAACTGGAACATTTCTGTTGCCATGCGTAGTCTAAGGAGGACAACTATGTTGACTTTGGCCTCTTTGCTCCCAAATCCAGAGGCGGCTTTCCAGATTGACTTGCCTATGGTGCTGGGCAGAGAGTTATCGGAGCTTGTGACCACTCTGCAGAATACACCATCAGTTACAACCAATGAATGATAGATATATGTGCTGGTAAATGGTGTGTGGTAAACCTTTCGGCTCAGCATACAGAATTATACATTGTAACAATAAAAATCTATTGTGTCTGCTAATGAGCGAGGCAACAGCTTAAATACTCTTTGTCACTGCCTGGTGATTTCTATATTATTTTTCAATTATAAAGTCTTTTGTGTTAGGCATAATGACTGGTTCAGATAATAAGACTGATAGATGATACTTGTGTGAACTGTCTGAAAACAGTGTATAAAAAAGTTATGTCAATCTAGTCTGCTTGTTTCTTTAAGAAATTAAGTGCACAGTGGTGCTAAAAAAACAAAACATAATTGAGTAGTGGAAAAAAAACTAATTTAAGAATTAAACTGTAATTAGTTTATTTGTAACATTTTTTATGAGGTTTTAAATATGTATCTATTCTTTAAGTGTTTATGTGTTGTTAAGTTATGGGAAATCATGTAATTAATAATCATGATTTTTTTATATTATTGTAATTTGTATATTTAAATTTTATTTATTGTTTTTTTACTATATGGAATCTAATATTTGAGATAAAAATTACAGCAACTTTTAGAACATGCTGTAATAGATATTTACTTTACACAGAAATACTGGTTTTGCCTGCTTTCTGCATTAAGACAAAACTAAAAGATGCATCTGTGAAAAATTATAACTAAATCATATTTGAAATTATAACTAAATCATATTTGCAGACATCTCTCGCTCCATCCACTTGTGTTATTATACAACAATAGTATAGGTCTAACTATACATATTTCAATCCTTCCTATACAATTGTGAATATCTGAGATTGAAATTCTGTAAATAACTTAACAATAATATTCTAGAAGATTCTGAAGCCTTATAAATCACGTTTTTTTATAAATATTTTTGTGGTATAAAATTTGAAGAAACTGGTACCTATAAAAATACTATATTCATAAATTACGGTATATATAATATCTGATTTAATGAGATAGGTCTTCAATATGGTTATACAATTTAATTAACCTTATAACTTATTATTAATGTTTGTGGTACAAATTTGAACACAATTTAACATAATAAACAACTTTGTGTTTGTGCGCCTTTCACCCTAAAATTTCAAGACTGTGATTCATTTTATTATTACTATTGTTTAAACCCCATATTTTTCAGGTTAGAATTATTTGAACCTATTTATAAGACGAACTTAAATTATCTTAGCTCTTAATGCTTTTAATAATTAAAAGCAATTATTGTAATATGCATTTGAGTTATTGATTTTCATTGTTTTGAATCTGAACTACTTTATGATACACCCATTTAATTTTTAAGGCCTCAGCATAGCGATATAATTTCGGTCGTTTGAATGCTTGTCGTATCTTTTCTTAGTACAATGACCTAAATGACGCAGTGGCGCAAGTCGTTAACTTAATACTTGTTAACAGAATGGGTCGTGGGTTAGATTTGTGTTGCAATCTGGGTTTTGGGACACGATAGAATTGTATCACGTTTAACCTCTTATCGTCAGTACCGTATCTAGGGTTATTTTTTAGGGGTCCGTAATCGGGTATCGGGGGTCGGCACCTAAATATTTATGAGATGGGTATTTAAAAAAATGTCTACACAATTAATTTAAATTTGCTGTAATTACAGACCTGTTGTTTGTTTGCAGTTCTAATTGATAAGCCAGGTCATGTCAAGTATGTGGCGCCCACTCGATTCATTTAGTCGGTAAGCTAGTATGTAGCAATCTACATTCTACATGCACGGACACGATGACGCGTGTTCTGATTAGGTATGTGTATTATGTCATATTCCTTTCAACATGGGGGACATAGATCCTGATAACTTGGAGACACATCATAGATCCTGATAACAACAGACATGAAAAATTGGAGCCTGGAGGACCTCTACTAATAAAATGGAAGAGGTGTTTATGGTCTCTTTGAGAAATAGGTTGGCTACGGTAATAAGCGCTTGACTGTCTTCTCAAAATTCAATGTCTTATTTATATTTAGACTAACCTGGCGTAGTAAGCTTTAGACTTTAACTTTAACTTAAAAGTAAAATAGGTTGTAGGCATGATGACTGATAGGTACACCTCTATTATTTTCGAAAAACACATTATTTCAGCAATAGACTCTGTTTTAACCTAGATTATTTCATTTTACTCTATCTGATTTGAAATAATCGCGAAAACGCTCATGGGTGTCATGGCGCCGCCTATGATGAGTTGTGACGTCACGATTCCATAACATTTGACAAAACTTCAAGCAAAACCACGGCGGTGATTGACATTCAATTGAGGCGTGACATCATTCGCTGTAATTGGCGTTTCAGTCAACATGGTTGATTGCAGTATTTTAAACTTTTATTTTATTAAAAATCTTATTAATCTTAATGTTTTAATAAAAAAAGGTATTTTTTTTAGAATCCTGTGTACATATATTTTTCTCTAAAACCATTTATTCTTTAATTCTGTCATCATGCCTATTAAGATTAATAATAAATCTATGGGGAGCAAGGGAGATATCAGATAGGTTAATATTATGAAACATTTAATATGTATTCAGTTATTTGATGAGGTAATTTAATTACCTTTAACATTTGTTCTGCAACCATATGTTTTGAAAGCTGAGCTTTGTAGTATCGCTTTGTATCAGATGCAGTTATACAACATAGCTAGCTTTGAAAAAATATGGTTATAAATTGGCGCTAAAATTAGAAAATAATGTATGTACTAAAATTTTATTGATGTCTTATTTTTGTTGTTATAGATTGTAGATAATACGTTTCTACTATGGTAGTAGATTGATATATATATATATATATAAATAATGTCTTGTAAGAATTAAGAGATCTGATTGTAATGGTATGTAATTGTTTGTCTAACCAAGTAGTAGGTATTCTTTAGGAACAGAATCCAGCTATCATTAGCATCACGCCTGTATTCTCCGAAGGTGTAGGCAGAGGTGTACACAATTGTACCTCCATATTTAACCAAAGATGTCATTAAGGCCCATGTATTAGATGGTGACCTATTGCCGTCTACTGGGCACAATACCAAACTCCGGACTGCTACTGAGTATTTCTAACAAAAAACCCAATATTACTTTGCCCAACCTGGGAATCGAACCCAAGACACATGCTCCGCAGTCGCGCTTGGGACTACTTGACCAAAAGTAGCAGTATCCAGCTATCCATCCATGCTATATTAATAATATCTGTGTTATTTGATAAATTAACTAATGTATGACAAAAATTAGGACTTCCACCACTTGTTAATTTTCATCTAGAACTAAACTTATGACACTGTAGGCTAGATCTACCGTAGAGCTCACTCAATGTTATTGGATATTAAAACTAAACTTGAAAGAAAGAAATAATGATTTATTTTGGACTCGTAAACAGGTTATGAACCTGTTCAAATAAATTGTAAAAACTAAAATTAAGAATACTAAGAACCTGTATGAGGCCAAAAAAGGCCCCTATCCCAGCTTAAGCTATAAACTATGGCTAATGCAAGCGTAAGAATGTTTGGGTTGCCATCGTTAAAATAGTCCATACTTATATTGCAGTTACACCATTAATATTTTACTGAAATCATTTTTTTTAAACAATGTCTCTCATACTTTTTTTTTGAAATTTCGTCCTACGTTTTGCCAGCAATTCGCCTGACGATAAGCGATGGTGTGGCCGAGGATGGAGCACGTAGATCCAGAAGAAATCTTTTCACTCCAAGTAGAGTGGATAGATTTGGGGAGTTGATCCAACTGCCTAGACCAGTCTCCTACAACGGTTGCACCGTACTACATTCCGAAACACGACTAGGTCGCTTCACGGCATGGCTTCGTCCGGTGGGTGGTAACCAGCCACGTCCTAAGCCTCCCATCCCACCAGTGACAACATGTAGAGATTCCATTTTAAGGGAGCACTCCTACGGAGGCGGGCAACTCAGCCCCCGAAAAATATCTACTTACCATTGGTTTTTGAGACAGCATACAGCAAATGAGCTTGTGAGATTAATTTTTCTGAGGCTTTTCCAAGCAGTAACTCTAAATTTACACCAAATGCTTATAATTTTATTAACAGAAATAGGTAGGTAAACAATATTATTTGCAACCGTCTGTGCATTGTTAAAAATAATTATATACATAAAGAAATTTGTAGGATTCAATGATGGAAAAAGGACTATTTTATGCATCCATCTTTTGGTGCATTTTATAAAGAATTTATTATCTCTCAATGTACATCAATTTAGCTTATAAAATCAATGTTAATTTACTGTATTCGTGTTAATATATTTTTTTATGTGCTACAACCCTAATGTCTAAGATTTTGTTAAGTTTTAATTTTATTGTAAGTATTGAAATCTCTATTTTGTTCATATTTCTATGTTGAAGAAGCATGTTTATTTTAACATAAGTTGTATATGTGCAATATATTATAATAATTATGGTATACTGTATTCCTTATAAAGTGTTTGTTTTAAGATGTTCATTTCTATAGTTTAGGTTGGAATTAATGGCATGTAATGTACCTATACAAGAAAGTAAATGTTTGATGTGATCAAGTCATTGTCTTATTCTTGGTAACTCTTTATTAAACACAGTAGGCACCATAAAAAATAAGAAGTAAATTCTGGGTATAAAAAATAATTTATTGTAAAAAAAAAACAATAATGTAAGTATTTTAATCACACTGGTTATGGCAAGTCACTGTTTGTTCTGATGCATGTGCGACACGATGGCGAGGGCCCCGCCCGGGATGAACCGCACGAAGTTGTCCGCAGTTAGTGGACCTAGTGCGTACATGCCCGCCGGGGCATTCAGGATCTCGTGCGTAGACTTATCTATAGCTATAGGATTATTCCTCCCATCTACAGCCTTCTTCGGGTCTAGACCTAAACCGAGACCCGAAGAATATGGGTTTACAGCCTCACAAGTACATTTCACTTTCTCCTCATGCGAATATGGAATGATTTGACATTTATCGACAATCGATAAATCATTTTCCTTTTCCGATTTATCGATATTCCGCTTATTACAGTCCGGTATCTCACATTTGGTGTCAGTGTTGCCATTTATCTCGGCATAGTTTAGATATCTCGACTTGCAACTCTGAATGCTTTGCCCCAACATAGATTTGATGTAATGCCAGTGGTTTTTCAAGAAGCATTGTTTCTCTTCTATCTTCCGTTTTGATACTTTGGATTCGTCAATACATTTGGTGCAGTCTATTTTAATGTCAATACAGTCTAGGAAATTGGTTTGTAGGAAAAATAAATCTGGTTTTGAGCCTATGAAGACACCGATGAGGTAAACTTGTATTTCTGTGATTTGTTTCGTGTTGAGGTTGAGCAGTTTGACCCTCTTGAGCGATAAGGCGTAGTCCTCAATGTCGTCTGTGTTCAGTTTGTGTGTGTCATCGGTTTCTGGTGTGACCTCCACGATCATGTGTTCTGGGTACGGCGTGTAGTTTTTGTGGTTGCCGGAGGGACCGTCGCACATCATTTTGTAAACCTGGAATGAGAAATGAAGGTGGGTTAGAGAAATAATAATATTAATTTTATGCTTGTTAATTTCAGGTGGATAGAATACTAAAATACGATTAAATTTTAGTTCTTTTAAGAAAAAAAGGCAAAATCAGTATAAACCACTATAGTGTCTTATATGTTTATTACCATACTCCTCTCAAATTATAGACAGAGTGTCGCTAAAACGGAAGGTCATGTACGTTTATTCATCTGATAAAGTTCAATGACCTCGATGCCGTTATATGGGTTCCATGTTTAACTTCGCTTTATTTCCTTTAAAAATCCCACCAGGAATTTTTTAACAATAAATTATACCCCATGCAAATATTTATTTCGTGCGAAAATAATATCTCCGAGGCGTAGCATAGATTTTTAATTTCATTAGAACAAGCGGAATCATTGCAGCGGGTTTCACAGATCTTTATTTGACAACCAGGATCGACGGTTTAACGTGTTCTCCGAAGCCTGACATGATTTATGACAGTCGTAACGAATAGCCGGATGCCTGAAAGTCTGGCAACCAGTCATAACATGATATATTGTGTTACCCAGTAATATCACCATCATTCGAATTCACCCATTACTGGGCATGGACCCAAGCTTCTCGGCTTACAGTAGGCCGCATGTCAATGGCAACAAAACCAGTATAAGCTAGCCTTGCATACTATTGAAACTCCCTACTACGGTAGACCAGCTCAAGGTCAAACTTTTACCACGGACGTGAGGCCCACTGTACCAATCTCCACGCTCCTGTGCTAGTCTCCTACGTATTAGCCAGCGAAGATTATACACCGTGTTCTTCTTATCCATAAATTTTGCCAAACGCTTATATAGCTTTTACAAATCAAATCTTTCAAAGGAAGTAGTACATAAAAAGCTGTTTCAAAAATATTTAAATTTAATTTAATGATTTTTAATTGAGCTACGCAGTAAGAAAACAACAAAAACTAAGTATTCAAGATATTAAATCTTTGAAAAGCATTAACGCATGCTTAGCGAACTCTAAAGTTACAATATTAAATGGAAAAAGAATACGGTCGCGAACAGGATTCCTAGTATTGACCTCTCTAGAGGTCGAGATGGCTTAGTGGTCAGAGCACCTGGAGTATTTATCCGGGAGGAGCAGGTTCGAATCCTGTTCGCGACCGTATTCTTTTTCCATTTAATATTGTAACTTTAAAAATTAAGAATTCATTAATGTGTCCATAATGAAAAAATATTATTAACATCTGTTCGAAGTTTATGTATATCGTCCGGAACACGGTGTTTAAGTATAAAAGACCACCATGTAACATTCTGGTATCTATTAACCTGGTTAGACTGAAAGTGGACTGTTTTTGAGAAAAAGTCAGGTAGAAATATGTGCCAGTACCTGGCAGTAGTCCGGGTATGCTTGCGGCGCCAGTCGGGCGAGGGCGTCAGCAGGAGTGCGGTGCAGGTGCCGCGCGTGCAGTCCCGCGCGTAGGGTCAGCCACACGCCGTCCGCCGCCGACACTCCGGACCCCACGATCAGCACTGATGGGGGGGTTGCTGTAGCTGGAATGGGAGAAATGGATAAATGAGTTTATAAAACTTGAAGCTAATTGTAAGTAATTCAAGATAATTCTTTGAAAAGCATTAACGCATGCTTAGCGAACTCTAAAGTTACAATATTAAATGGAAAAAGAATACGGTCGCGAACAGGATTCGAACCTGCGCCTCCCGGATGAATACTCCAGGCGCTCTGACCACTAAGCCATCTCGACACGTGGTCAGAGCGCCTGGAGTATTCATCCGGGAGGCGCAGGTTCGAATCCTGTTCGCGACCGTATTCTTTTTCCATTTAATAATTGTAAGTAATTGCTCTGGCCCTGTAAAGTAAGTCTTTGAAACGAGAACTCTTCCACTTTGTGATCTAAGTAAAAAAATAAGTGATCGAATTTCATTGGTTTGGACGCAAACGGTAAGAATGAGTCTTGTTCGATTCCTGGGTTGAACAATGTTATTTGAGTTTAATTCGTAAAAATTCTTCGCAAAACTATGTACCTATTTTAAAATTTGTAGGTTATTGAGATCCTGAAAAAATATCTTATCCTTGGGAGAGCTTTAAAAAGAACACAAGATGGCGCTCTCACCAATTTGGTGCGATATAACTTTTAATGTCGGGTTAACTTTATAAGACTAATTACACCTACCCATGTTTTACAAATAAAATATTTTAATTTGAATACACGTCAACATTCGCGAATAAAAACTAGTTAAACACGGCCTTAGCCACCAGTTAGCCAGGATATTTTTCGGGGGTTACCCTGGTGAATTTATGGGGGGGGGGGGGGATTTTGTAGCCCCTCCCACTCCCGGCAATGGCCATGTAGTTCGTTATCCCTTACCGTGATTACTGAGCACGTGCACAGCCCTCTCGAGCGTGGCCAGCGAGTGCAGCGCATGCGCGGCGACGTCCCGCGCCAGTGTGTTGGGCCGGTCGCCGCCGCCGCACGCCACCACTGCGCGCGCGCACAGGTAGCGGAACGGGCGACGGGACGATGTGTCGTAACTGTAGTGGGAATAATAATTTAACTAATCATTATATTGATACGTAAAGTAAAAATATTTGACAATAGAAAGTTTAAACAAAAAACTTTTTATTCGCACAAATTTCGGCCAGTGAGCGGCCACTAGTACAGATCTAACGTTATAAATGTTTGTGAAAAGAAAATACCGCCATGACCAGGATTTAAACCTGCGCCTCCCGGTAAATACTTGAGGTGCTCTGACCACTAAGCCATCTCGACCTCTAATCACCACCACGAATAATTCTTCCACATTTTAATACTTTGAAAGTCACAATACATGACGGGGTATGCCCTTCTCCCATTCCTTCGTCAAACGCTAATTCGGGAAGCCCGACTCTAATGCAACCTTGCGCTCGCGTCTTCCCACCAACCGAGTATTTTGCACATTGCCTACTAAACAGTCGGTATTGTATATAATGCCTAGGCAAAGTGAATAATTGTTCATAATTTGCTTTGACATTATAGGCATTCTATAGAATGCTTAGGTTTTCAATAGAATTCCAGATTACATAGAAGGCCGTTAACATATAATTATATTTAATGTAATAACAGCTTACCCAACAACGCAGAAGTTAGCATTAAGCGGGCATTCAGTGTTGTGACACCGCGGACCACCGGACTGCGGGATACGGGTCACGCTTGTTACCGTCACGCCAGATCGGAAGAATTTCTGAAAAATATAATAATAAAATTTCCATCTTCCTATCGAAAAAAAACGGGGAGTGATGTATGAGGCATCTCAGACGAATTCATCAGCCTTAATATACAGTAAGAATAAAATAAGTGTGCCGCTCTGAAGTTAGGCTTTCCACGTGTTGCGCATGCGCACTACTGTTTTTGCCGTACTATGGACTACCGAGTAGGTTTGCGTAGACAACTTCAGAGCGGCACACTTATATAATTCGGATTGTAAGCTAGATTTTTTTATATTTTTACCTGCAACTTGCACGCGTGCACGTATCTCCTGCAATATTTGGCCACAGCTCGTGCGGACAGTCGTGCAGCTCCAGCGGGCGCGTGCGGTGGTAGTGTCAGCCACGCGGCCGGGGACAGAGTCCGCACGGCCGGGGGAAACGTGTGCCACGCACCACCAGGTGGACCCCGCCCTAACACTATGTGGTCTATCTGTAAAAATAAAGGTGGAAAATGTGAACAAAGAAATGATGATGAGGACTTCTTCTTAATTCATGGTTGCTGAACAACCGTCAGAGTTTGAACCACCCGTAGATCTATAAAATGTAAGCCGTAAGTGTTGATAGAGAGATTTAGTAACAATACTATGTATGTACATGTTACTAATTACTACAGCATTTTTTCCTGTTCATTAAATAATAAGATATAAATTAATAATAAGATAGAAAAGAAACACAAAAAATGGATGGTCTGGCACAGGCGAGATGTTTACACAAAAAGAATATAAAGATTCTTCTGAGCATGAAAACCCGTTGAGCATAGAAAAACTTGACCAAATAGAAAAGAAAATATGCTCGTCACCTTGTGCGACGCCCAGCACAAATCTCTGCTCTTTGTTGCAACATTATTGTATGTCACATGCTACTCTTACATGAATTACATTATTATTATGAAAATTGTTTACTATTTGAACATGATAACAGTGTAGGTTGATTTGTAGGTTGGTCTTAGAAATACGGCTCTTAGTTTAATTAGATCATATCTACAAAACAGGATATTAAAAGTTCAAGTAAATGGTGTTAACTCATTAGGGTCTGAAATTAAAATGGGGGTTCCTCAAGGCTCAATATTAGGTCGGTTCCTTTTTTTAGTTTATATAAATGATTTGCCCTATTTGCTTAAAGACCAGCCGAAAATGGTGTTATTTGCAGATGATACCTCTTGAATTTTTAGAATAGATAGACGCGTACCCAATCCTGACGATGTAAATAACACTATCCTTCAGGTTCAAAATTGGTTCGCAGCAAATAACTTAGTGCTAAACGGCAAAAAAACTAAATGCATAAGATTTGCTTTACCGAACGTGCAAAGAAGTGAATGTAATATTGTGTTAGATAAAGAAAAGTTAGAATTCGTAGATAAAACGGTTTTCTTGGGAATTACGCTAGACGAGAAACTACAATGGGGTCCTCATATAACATCTCTTGCAGGAAGGCTTAGTTCAGCTGCTTACGCAGTTAGAAAAATTTGGCAACTAACAGATATAGATACCGCGAGACTGGTGTACTTTAGCTACTTCCATAGCATCATGTCTTACGGTATTCTGCTGTGGGGACGGGCTGCTGACATCGAATCGATTTTTATACTACAGAAGAGAGCTGTCAGGGCCATATATAATCTACGTCGTCGCGAATCTCTTAGAGAACTTTTTAAGCAGATTAATATTATGACGGTACCTTGCCAATACATTTATGAAAATATTATGTATGTGAGGAAAAACCTGAATCTTTTTGTAAAAATATCTGATAGGCATAATTATAATACTAGAAATAAAAACAAAATTGCCCAACCACGGTTTAGATTATCCAAAGTACACTCATCTTTCATGGGATACTGTATTAAATGTTACAATAAAATTCCTCCTAATATTCAGGAACTAAATGAGAAAAAAATTAAAATCTATATAAAGCGCACATTATGCAAACAAGCATATTACAAATTAGGAGACTACATTGAGGATAAAAATGCTTGGAAACATGCTGGTCCTGCTCCATAGGACAACTCAACCAGTACAGCCCATCTGCTTACTAATCTATCTCAATTTTGTCAGGCGTATACGCAATGCATGTTACTGTTAAATGTTATATATAAAAAGAGAGAAAAAACTCATTTTTTTTTTATTAGACTCATAACTTCTTTATTGTAAATGTGAGCACCATGCAGCCATTAACATTATTCTAGTAACGTGACTTGAGGTCTGGTAGTTTGAGATGTCATACTCACATAAATGTCTTACTGTGGTGGCCACAGAGTACTTTATAATATAGGAAATAGAGACCTCTCTCTCGTTCAATTTAGGAAACAGGGCACACAGACGCCATCTATAGTATTACGAATGCACTACTAATGCCAAGGCGCGGGGCAGCGCGAGTGCGCGCGGTACGAGGAACCGATGACGGCCGCGCTGACAACCGCGCAGCCTGAAGGGTGCGCGGGGGCGGGAAGTGACACGCGGCGGCTGCCGCTCTTTTCCACATTTTGGCGCGCAATATTTCTCTACGACGATTTTCTGCGGCGGTCACGTAGTACGATCGGGCGCCGTTTGATCTATCTTTGTTTTTTATTATACTCTTTATTTATACAGTCCGCTCTTTTGCTATTGCTGTAAACGATAGGACCCCGAAATGCATATACATTTGTTTAGGTATTATTAGGTATCTACTTAGGGTCCAACCATCAAAGATATAAAATACGTGATTCAACCGATTCCAATATATTCTTCCATTCATTTTTTATTGCTCATACATCTTATGAATAATTTGGAAGAATATAATGAAATAAAATTAATGGTTTTCAAAAATTTATCTTTAATCACTTAATACATATTTTATTGCCTTTAATTTATTGCTGTCCTTATCCGTCTTCCCGCATAATATTTTATTTAATTTTTTCCCTTAATAGTGAATAAAAAATCGGGATGACAAAGTAATCTTAAATCTATCAAGTTTTCTTTATGGATTTGGCAATGCAGGAAGTCGAAACTAATATGTACAAATATTATTACTTTTATAAATTGAGTTAAATTATTTAATGTTATATTTGTTCTTAATATGTCATCATAAATGTCTTGAAATTCGGATATGCATTTTATTAATGAGTAACTGGGACTGCGAAGCCAGTTCCGACCAGCATACTTCCGATATTTAATAAATTCAAGTTCACTTTTACAAGTCTTCCTTACATATCTGAGATATCTGTTGCAAAATTGCATTAAGCGCCATCTATTGTTTTACGAAGGTAAAAAATATTAATATAACCCTACCAAATTGCAAAAGAATGATTGCCATACGACAATGGATGTTTAAATGAGCTACTTTATTTTGTCGATTTATAATTGTCCAGTTTCCTACGCATTTGTTCGAAGATTGTACACCCTGGTGGTGGCGTATGTGTTGGGTCATTCTGTTCCCTTAAATATGGTTAAATATGGCGTGATACTCGTGAACGGGTGCCACAAGTTGGGACTGGTCAGCTCTAAACTACCAAGACTTGTAACTATTGTTGGAATTTTGTATCTTCTATTGTACCTACGTGTACAACTATATCTGCATCGTTATCACATAATGTCTTTTTATCAATAAATGTACCTAAATTATTGTAACACAACATTTTAAAAGAGTAACCATGGAGTTTCTTGCCCGTTCTTCTCCATAGGAATCTACATTTTGGAACGTGGCATTTCTTGACTTTCAAAAGTACCTTTATATGGTCTAATTGGAATAAATGATTTTGACTTTTGACTTTTTGACTTTTGATTTGATTACGGGCCCGCCTCCTAAGCTACAGGTTGCGGGATCAAACCCTACATGTACCATGACTTGTTAAGTCATACTTTCTTAGTCAATATAAAACATCACAGACATACGGTGAAGGAAAACATCGTGAAGAAATCGCCAACCCGCAATGAGCTAGCGTGGTGATCAATGCTTGTGCGTTTTCTGTATGAGAAGAGGCCCTTGCCCTGCAGTGGGACAGTTATGGCCTGGTTATATATGAGAACGTGGTATAATACCGTTATTTAAATGAGTAACATAATAATTTAAACAAATTAGTCAAGATTAGTTCAAGTCAATTAGGTAGCGAAACCTTTACTAGAATAATTGCTAGGGGGTAGTAGAATGCGTCTATATAGGATCGGGGTGAACGAACTGTCGCACATGTGACAACGCAACGTCACACGTCGTCCGGATCAGCTGATTTGTGTGAAAGTTCGTTGACATGACCAAGATCGTTAAAAAAGTTTTGATTTATTCTGAGTTTCACCTGCTAAATTTATTCAATGTAATGTACTACAAGCTGTTGATATGTATTCGTGCCAAATTTATACAGTATTGAATACATACAGGCGTTACCTGCGGAAGTCTATTACAATGGATGCAACTATGTACAATATCTTGCTGCTTCCACAATATTGAGGGTAGTCATGCAATTACCTGTGCACCGCAGATTAAACCTCGTAATGGGGCATTACGGGGTTTAATCTACTACTAAACGACACTAAGAATAATTTGTTGGTATTCTTTTCTATTTTGTATTTATTTTTTTAATAGCTTCGTGTTCATTATCAGCGGTATAGTCACCTACTTAAATATGGCACGAGTACAGATGAACAGGTTGTATAAATTAAAAACTTGCTATTGTATATGCGTGTAGATGCAGTAGCATTCGATAACCGTATCGCATCAATTTTCATATTCCATCCCTTATCCGGTTGTTCTCAATAGACAGGTATGTCAAGTCATGGCTCGTGGCGGCTTTACAACTCTGACAGCGGTTATCTTCAAACCACACGAGAGAGATGTATCAAATATATAAGGAATTAAGTAAAACGATTGTTGTAGAATAGATTCTTTATAGTTACCTGTTTTTCAACATCGTATTTCCACTCAATCAGCGAGTCGGCCTGGATACCCAAGTCTGCGCAGGGTCTTAGCAAATTGTCCATCTATAACAAAGGAAAATAAAGCATTAATATTTTTAACGAATGGTAAGGGGCCGTCCAGAAGAATAGAAGGAGGGGAGGGGGCGGTTTGGCAAAAATCACAAAATATCACAAAGGGGGAGGGGGGTGTAGTAAGATATCACGTGTATTTATTTTCTGTAAATAATAAATAAAAAATTTGGGTATTTTGCATGTACTAAGAATAAGAAATACACTTGATTTTGGGTGGGGGTTGGGGGTTAGTCTTAAACCTCACCACATATCACCAAGGGGCCGGAGGGGGCAGGGCTAAAAATGCTTAAAAAAAGAATATCACGTGATTAATCGATGGCCCCTAAATGCTTGCTGTGGGGTTACTTTTGAAACTAATACCAATTGCAATCCAATTCCAATATTAAATAGACGCCTTAAAACAACGAGTAATTTTAAAATAAATTTACCTACATTACCGTTGCCTCAATTTTAAAGCATGTTCTCTTCATATTATCCCGAATCTATAATTATCTTTATGACATTTTGGCTTATAAAAGTACGAACTGATATATTTCCAATGTCAATCGAGCGGTTATTTTCAAGTATAAGCCCACTAGTTGCTTTGTTGTCGTGTCGGCCGAGTGGTTACTGGTCCGCCCTCTTGAGCCACTAGTTGTAGGTTTCAAATCTTGCATCTACCAATGTGACTCAACGTTATTATATGTGCTTTCTTATTATCCTAAGACATCACAGACATACGGTGAAGGAAAACATCGTGAGGAATCATGGAATTAATGGTCTAAAATCGCCAAGCCGCAGTGAGCTAACGTGGTGATCAATGCTCGTGCCTTCTCTGTATGAGAAGATGCCCTTGCCATGCAGTGGGACAGTTATAGGCTTATGTTATATGCTTTATTAACAGATATATCCCGCACAGATAAATGGGATGTTAAATGACGTCACTTCTTCTGACCTCTCTCAATTCGATAGTGAGTGAGTAAGAGGTGAATAGAAACGACGCGGTTTTCAGTCCCATTCTTTCAAATATCTATCTTCTAAACCGCGCGGGTTTTATAACTTCTTCATTATTAAAAACGATCGTAAAAGCTGAAAACCTAGGTTCGATTCCCGATTGTGAAAATTCCATAATTTATTAAGAGTTTTAGTACTGAACGTCATTTTTATGAATATAGCTTTTCATATTAATTTATTGGAACACAATACGTGACCAAAACCCATTGTCGTATTATTTAAAACCACGGCTATTGTTATTTTATGGGCTAATAATTTTAACGAGTGAAAATTATTATTATGAGTTCTCATAAAGATATTGTAACGATTTTTTTGTTGCGACAACGTGACTGTATTACAATTGAACCTTTCTTTATCGTTTAAGGGTAACCGGGCACTATGACTAGTGATGGCAATTAATGCTATTTAGCGTTAATTTCATGAGCATGTGAATTCTCGTGTCATAGCATGCTAATTACTATTGCTAATGCTAAATTAAAAATGTGTTCCTAAATAAACAATAATGTAGAGTATGTGAATTAAGTTTATATGCGAATTTGTTGGTTAGGTGATTGTCACACTCAATGGTTTATTTACACAAAATATTTACCTATTAATAAACAATTTAACACTTTTAGCACTAATTTTGCAATTTATGAACAGTTATTGAGTTAACACTATATTTATTTTATTTACAATGATAAAATTATAACATGAAAGATTACAATATAAACTATATATCACGCGATAATTTTGTTGCAGGTATGCAACGTATGGGGTTTATATTGTAGTTTAAGCATACCAGTGAAAAATATTTAAATGCTTTTCAAAGAGATATTTGAAAAAAAAATCCTAAGGCGTCTAATAATCTAATACAAATTTAACACGTAAAGACAGAATAACAAAAAAATAGAATGACAAAGAAAATATTTTGTAATTTTTTGCTACTGAGGATTTCCAAACAGACAAACTCAATAACACATTGATGAATCGAACCCGAGACCTCCTGCTCAGCAGTCGCGCCACTAGACCAACGAGGCAGTAAAAAAATATATTTTATTTGTATAGCTTTGCCGATATGATAGTTTTTTGTCGGTAAAATATTTACAAAATTACCGTAAAAAGCCTTTAGTCAGTTATTGTAGTTAAATCCATATAATTTCCTCATTGATCTGTTGCAATAACGATTTTAATATAATAAAAGTAGTTTCTTCCTGTTCTGCTAACATGCGGAATAAGGAAGCCGACTAGAATTGCTGGACGGAAGTTAATTTACGACAAAAAACTATCATATCGGTAAAGCTATACAAATTAAATATATTTTTTTACTGCCGCGTTGGTCTTTTAGCGCGACTTTTGAGTAGGAGGTCTCGGGTTCGATTCCCGGGTCGGTGTTATTGAGTTTTTCTGTTTGGAAATCCTCAGTAGCAGCTCGGAGTTTGGAAATTATGGCAACAGGCTCACCACCTATTACATGACTTAATAACAGCATTGATGAAATGTTGGTGTACAACCGTTTACACCTCTGATTACCCCTTCAGTCGTGATGCTATATTATGCAATATAATTATTTAAATGATGCCAAAAGCATACCTACAGATTTTGAATTTGGGTATGAAAACGGTGACAAATGGATGGCGTGGGTGCGCGTGCTCATAATAATGTAGGTATTAATTCTACCATTAAGTGTCGTATAGTGATGACCTTTGTGGACAAAAATATCGATCGAGATGAATAATAGTCTTTGGAGACAGTAATCGATCGACTGTCGGCGTGATGAATAAATAATGTAGCTATGTATGTAGTTTATTGATGTTTTAGGCAATTTTTTTTTTGGATCGCGTTAGACCTCTTGCAGACAAAGTGCCACTCGTCTATAAAACCCCTTAATCGACTAGTAGTAGAACTAGGGTTGCCAGATGGTCGGGATTCGTCTGGATTCTCCCGACGAATCCCAACAACATTTTATAAATGATCTCCAGACTCCCGACAAAACTCAATAACTCCAGACAAACAGCGTAAGCAATGCTAACTGTGAAAGGGCTTGCTAAATAAGTAATATACTAAAGAGAGGAATCGTATGGCCTTTAATTTAATAAAAGCTGAGTTGGTAATAGGACTGAACTTTGAAGTAGGTAAATTGTTTGAAATTTAAATATTTTCTGAGAGTGTCGTGATGGCCGAGTGGTTACGGGCTCGTCTCCTGAGCCACAGGTTGTGGGTTCAAACCTGGCATGTACCAATGTGACTTTTTCAATGTCATATGTACTTTCTTAGTTCATCTAAGACATCACAGACATACCGTGAAGGAAAACATCGTGAGGAAACCTGGACTTGGTAGTCTGAAATCGCCAACCCGCAGTGAGCTAGCGTGGTGATTAAGCTCGTGCCTTCTCTGTATGAGAAGAGGCCCGCGCCCTGCAGTGGGACAGTTATGGGCTGGTTTATTTATTATTTATCTGAAAAGGATCCAAATTGATGGACTCGGTAAAGTCCAATGCCAAATTCATGTGGCACCTAAAAATTAATTGTACTTAAATTAGTTACGTGTCAACAATGTTAATTCTTTATGTAAACTGTTAATTTTTAATATATTTTTAATATTATGTTTTTATTTTTATTATTTATTTCTCCCGAAAACGATCAGAAAATCCCGACATTTTCAAATTATATCCAGATATTTTGGTCTTCCGATCTGGCAACCCTAAGTAGAACCGGTGTGGTAGACATCAGTTTCCTTTTTAAAAAGACAAAACGTTTTATATCTAGTTACTAGTTACACGTTATCAAAGGGCCATTGACCTGTTTGAGCACATTATTTGTAGAATACATTACGGAATATATTCAATGTGGGTTGACGATTTCAGACCATTAAGTCCAGGTTTCCTCACAATTTTTTTCCTTCACCATACGTTTGTGATGTCTTGGGTTAACTAAGAAAGTACATATGGCATTGAAGTCTCATGATGCCAGGTTTGAACCCACAACCTGCGGCTCAATAGGCGCCCGTAACCACTCGGTCACCACAGTTAATTACCTATAAGCTCATTATAAATAAATAATACTTTTTTTTATTTAAGCCTATGACTCAGCTTCTCGTTATATACTAATGATGTATGACGTTTTTCCGTGATTACTGACAAATGAGGGCAATTTGGGTAATGATATGCGTCTGTGATTGGTGGGTGATTGACTTTTAACAAGGAGAGTGATTGTCCTTGAATATTGACTAAAATAGGCTACTATGACTAAGGTATACAAGGTCCCAATTCTTTTATATGATTTTTTTGTAAATTGTTAAGGCATTGTAATGCTTATAATTTTCTAAGGAAAATCAATTATAGACACGAACGGGATTCGAACCCGCGACCTTAGACATACCGTGTCATGGGTCTCCCGCTGAGCTACCGTGTCGCATTTTCGTATCTATTAAGTTTCCTTCTTCTCATATTAATGATACGTAAACGTCTAGACTCATATTCTATAAACATCCCTAAACCCACCCTCCACAGCTTCCTACCGCATAATTACTGAAAAAAAAAAGGCCCAACAAACTCCCCAGTAAGGCTCCAGGCTCCAATCCAAATAATCTGTATATTTATATTACATTTATTATAAAACTGAGAACATAAAACATCGACCTCTTATCGCACACAAGTTCAGTACCGAAGGCCGGTGCAAAAATAACTGGTTATACACGCGTGGCGTATGGCCGGGTTCAGGGTTACGACTTTACGACTTTGGCGCGACTAATCGCATGGGAACGTGTGTAGTCAAGCTTTCTATGTTACAAAAGATCGCATTTCTAGACTAGATCGTGCTTGCGATATTCGTGAAATGAAATTAAAATGTATATTGTATAAAAAGATCGTTCAAAACACTTTGATAACCGACTTCAAAAAAAGGAGGAGGTTTCTCTATTCGATCGTATATTTTTTTTATATGTGCTCGCGTATAACACACCAGGCACCGACTCCAAAATAACAGGTTGTTATAATATATTGTTCTTTTAAAATAATTTTATAATAAGCCAATTTTGATATTATTTTGAATTTTTTTGTGTAGGTATTAGGTTTTTTTTTCGTTAAAAATAATTTTATTTTTTATCTGGTATGTCATTATCTTATTCGACTAACTTCCTTCGAAGGGGTTAACTTAATATACAACACCAATACATTCACCTAGGCAAAGAATTATATGGAAATAACAAAAATATTCGTATTTTCCTAGAAAAAGATTTTTAAATTTTTTGATTGGAGTGTATAAAAAATTTGGTATCCTTAAAAGGATAACTAATAATTAGGACCTTATTTACACATATTGCACTTGCCTACGATACCGACACGCGGCGCAGCAGCTGGTGCCTCGACCACTGCGCATTGTAAGTAGCGCGAATAAGTCGATCCGCTGTCCAGTCTGTAGATGTCCTTATTTTATAGCTTTATTTTTTTTTGGGTCACAAAAAACTAATAGTACTCAGACATCAATAAATTATATGTCGTGAATACAAAAGCTTGATAAATGAACACCGTATATCTAATATGCTTTAATGGTTTATTTTTACTAATATAATATATAAAATGAATGAATAAATTATATTCGTGATGAAAAAATAAATTACATCGTAAAACGAATGGGATTCTATAAATCATTAATTAATAAAATATAACATACATTTTAAATCGAGACCTACAAGAGATTATAGAACACAATTTTCTAAAAGTACGGTACAATTCAAATTAAATAAAATTTCTTTATTTAAATTAGCGCTTTTTGAACGTCAAACATTAAGACAGCCCCCAAAAAAGCCCACCCTTCACCGCTTCCTAGTGTTTTAGCTGGAAAGAAGAAGCGGCGCAACAAACTTCCCAGCAACACGTCTGTCTGTATCAAATTATTTATAGATTCTATACAAATCTAAAATAGAATATATATAAAATAATTGTATCTATTGAGGTAAAATGTCTTGGGCACATGTTAGCTAGCACGAGCCTATGTACCAACGCAAAGAAATATTAAATTAATCAAGAAAAAATGGAAAATTACCGAAAGCCTCCAATCTAAAACTATTTCGTATGAAGGTCGTACTCACTTACACATGCTAAAAGATACAAACTGCACATTAATGAGGACCAGAATTAGCTAAAATTCAATAAATGCATATTAATAAAAATGCACAATTAAGAACCATAACATAGCATCACGCCTGTAATTCCCCTAAGAGGTAGGGGAAGTCCCATTTAATCGGTGGTGAGCCTATTGCCATCTACCGGGCACAATTACTACTACTGCTACTGAAAATTTCCTAACAGAAAAACGCAATAACACTGCCCGACCCGGGAATCGAACCCGAGACCGCATGCTCAGCAATCGCGCTTGGCACCACTAGACCGAGGCAGGCATTTTATTAATATCAATCAATCTGTCTAGTGTTACCCAACGAGGCTGGGGCTGGCTTCCAGTCTAACCGGATGCAGCTTAATATCAGTATGTTATATGAAGCGACTGCTTATCTGACCCCCACAACCCAGTTACTGGCTAACATGATATCTCGTGGTAAGACTGGTTTTCAGATTTTTAGGCATTTGACTACCCGTAACGGTTGTCATATATCTTCATTTGACAACCGGGACCGACTGAAACAATTGAAATATTTTAATAATAAAAAAATGACTATATTTTGTCATGTAAAGTCTTATTGAGAATAAAAATGTCCGTGTTCTTAAAAAGAATATGGAAACATTAAGCCGTTGGCTCGCTCATTTGCAGACACAATAGATTTTTATTGTTATGAAGGACGTATTTGTACGTGGCTGAGCGGCAGGGTTAAAATAAGTTTTATTTTAAACGCAGTTCCATATTTAAATCAAGCTATACTTACAAAAAAAAACTGACGGGTGTGATAATTAGTAATAACGATTTATTGCATGTTTGTATAATAAAACATGACAAGCCTGAAGCGAGTCCGCATGCATGGCCGCATGAATGGCGGTCACGTCCGTGCGATGGCGGGACGAATTGATTGTATATGGATTGTATACACGTTGTTATGTGATTCACTCTAATTAGGTATAGTCTAGACTGGGCGGTATTCAAGCGACACGTGTTTTTCGCGGACACTCTCCGATTCTCACCCTTATTATGAGGTGATGGCGCTGTAAGATCGTGAAGCGAATTTGACTTGAAATCCGAGAAAAAGGTCAAAATTCGCAAATAGTTTGAACTAGCTATTTCTACCTTACTTTTGACACTTCCTGTATACTAAAGGTCTATGATGATTGATGATGTATAGATCTATGGTTTCACATCTCTTTAAATAGGTACCTACATACGTAATTTTATAACGGTAAATATTAAAAATTTCACGATAAATATGATAAACATGCATGTGAGCGGATTATCCTAGTATTTTATTTAAAAAACAAAAAAAAAAAACAAACGACACATTAATAAAAAATTAAAGTAGATTTCCTAGGGCTGCTGAAACCGGGTCCGTTGTACACCCAATAATTTAAATTCCCTTGTAATAGATAGTGAGCCTATTGCCATCTACCGGGCACAATTCCAAACTCCGAACTGCTACTGATAATTTATTAACAGAAAAACTCAATAACACTTTTTCCCGACCCGGGCATCGAACCCGAGACCTCATGCTCAGCAGTCGCGTTTGTGACCACTATACCAATGAGGCAGTTTTGATTAAAAAACATGTTTGTAATTAACCCTCATTTAATTGTCTTTGGAAAAAGAAGGTTCGAGAGTAAGAAGGCTTATTCTAAATACATAAAGAGTAAACCCAAGAGAGACAGGTTCTCACAAACATAACATATTTAACATGTTCTAATTGACGACACTTTCTAATAGCATGAAATCTGGTTTGTTATGGATTATTGTGTATATTCATTTTGAGAATATATATATATAAAAATATATAATACCTACTGATATTGACATTGTGCTCTATTTTAAATTGAAATGTACTCACAATTTATATACTAAATGAATATAATGTTAAATTTTATTTAATTAATATTATTGCATGCTATAAAGCGGAATATGGCGTTCTAAACTTAATTGTAATGTAACACCAATGTAATCCATTACCCATGTTCGCAATAAATAAAGTTTGAAGTTTGAATAATAAATTAGTGTGAGGCGTTCTGTAATTCCTCCTTACACCCATGGGAAAGGGGTCATATTGTTTGAATAAAATATAAAAAAGAACTCTTATAAGAACAACGGAATTTATAATTGAATAGGCGAGCAACGGTACGGTAAGCTCATGCGACAGCGTTGGCACGGTTCGACGAGTATCACAAGCTCAAAAAGCCTTAATCCCTTTTTTCAATATTCCTTCATTATCATCAGCCTATAGCTAGTAGTCTACTACTGGACATAGGACTCACCAAGGTTCTGACACAGAATATACACGTCGCAAAATGTCTACACAACGCAAAATGTCCACTTTGCAGAATGCCAGTGGACGCCATTGAGCTCGGTCCTCGGCTTTTCTCATCCAGCCCCTACAATATTTCTTACAAAAATAAAAATAAACCTGAACGCTACAAGTTCATGGTCACAGCCACATTGTCTGGAGGCCATTGAGATTTATGTTAAGCAAGAGGTACACCTTCGGATCATTTTGATAAAAAATTTCAATGCAGTGTAATCAGATTAAAACATTTCTTCAATTATACATAATACTAGCGGTCCGTCCCGGCCTCGCACGTGTGAACATTCACACCTTGGGTTACATTATTGAAGTTTTAGTAAGGATCCCTAATATTTTCTAGTAATAAATATAGCCTATGTTACTCAGGGATAATGTAGCATTCTAATGATGGAAGAATTTTTGAAATCGGGCTATTAGTTTTTGAGTTTATTCGTTACATACAAAAATACAAATCTTTCCTCTTTATAATATTAGTGTAGATTAATGGTTTTATTTATACGTGTTACGGCTACGTAAAGTTGATACTAATTTTTGTAAGTAACATTGAAATGGGATAGATATGAGGGGATTTACTTGTCGTACCGTGCCAACGCTCTAACGCGCTATCTACTAAGTGTGGCTTGCTTGCACCTATCCGATTGCAAGCCCAGCTCTATACCTGTTTCGAAATTCCTAACATATATAAAAATACAGATAAATCTTTGAAAAGCATTAACGCATGCCCGCATTTGTTAAGGTAATCGCATCTGTACGACATTGTATTAACTGCAAAGTTAGTCGTGTCAGTTCGGTCACCTGTATAGGTACTGAATAGATAGCAAAGACGTCACCAAAAGACGTGTTAAAATGTGGAAGAAGAATTCACGGTAGTGAGCAGAGGTCGAGATGGCTTAGCGGTCAGAGCGTCTGGAGTATTTATCCCGGGTGACGCAGGTTCGAATCCTGCTAATGACCGTATTTCTTTTTACATTTAAAATTATGACTTTAAATATAAAAATCTTCGATTCTCACAGGGTATCTCGTTTCGATGCCCATGACCACCTTATGGAGCTAGTCTTTCATCTTCTTCTCGTCTTTCTCTTTTGGATTCAATCAGAATATGTAGCCACTGCTTTATAGATAATACCAGACAATTTTACTGCGCAATATTTGATTCAGAGCAACAGTACTTATCTACTTCATGTTTGTCCTTGATGTATTATAAGTCATTATAGCTCTCATAACTCCTTGTAAACTATGGTCGGTTAACTATCGTTGAGGTTAAGCAACGTTTGTCTCGGTGATTTTGTAGATGAGTGACCGATAGGAGGATTCCACTGAGCGTCTCCGTGCTTTGGAAGACTCGTTAAAGCGTTAGTCCCGGTCGTCAAATGAAGGTTTATGAAAGCCGGTATTGGTGGTCAATGCAATGCGGCCTGAAAGTGGGACATACCACGAGATATCGTGCTACTCAGTAACTGGGTTGTGGAGTTCAGATAGGCTGTACTCCATGTAAAATATTGGTGTTAAGTTGCACCCAGTTAGACTGGAAGCTGACCTCAAAGTAGTTGGGAAAAGGCCAGACGATACTTTTCATTTAAACATGCAATTTATTAAGGCTCTTAGTATAATGATAAATACCCTATAGCCTTCCTTAAGAATTGGGCTATCAAATGCAAAAAGTTTTTTTTTGTCCGACGACTATTCCAGAGATAAAAGCGTTTCAACAAACAAAGTCTCTTATATTTATCATAATCATCCCCCTGCCCTTATTCCAATTTATTTGGGGGCGGCGCAGCATGTATTCTTCTTCCATACATCTCTATTAGCCGTCATATCGTCAGTCACTCCTTTTCAAGCCATATCATCTTTAACACAATCCATCCATCGCTTTCTCGGTCTTCTTCTACTCTTATAGCCATCTACATTCATTCTCAAAACTTTCCTTGTCACATGACCCTCATCCCTCCGCATCACATGCCCATACCATGCTTAACTATTTCTACACAACTTCTCAGTCACCAGTGCCACTTTCAGACTTCCTTTTACATATTCATTTCTAATTTTATCCATCCGCGTCACACTAGACATCCCTCTTAACATTCTCATCTCCAGCTGCATGTCTTTCATTCATTCCCTTCGTGGGACAACATAATAATCACTACATAGTATAAAACAAAGTCGCTTCCCGCCGTCTGTCCCTATGTATGCTTAGATCTTTAACACTACGCAACGGATTATGATGCGGTTTTTTTAATAGATAGAGTGATTCAAGAGGAAGGTTTAATAAGTATATATTTTGTCAAGTTTGTGTATACATTGTCTAAAATATAATGATATTTGTTGGAGGTGTCGGAAAAAAGTAAGCCGTCTGGGAGGTTTCAACGAAAACGCTGCATAAACCCTTTGGGATATAACAAAATGTATGGTGGAATTGTGTATCTTATATAGGTCCACAAAAAGTCCGCAATGGCATATATCTATCTCTTAAGGATAACAAACTATATCCATTTTAATACTTAAAAAAATGGGCAATTATAAAGCAGCAATTGGAAAGCGGGAATGGGATCAAAATTTCATGATTACTTTTTGTCGCGATAACCGATATCCACGCGGGCGAAGCCGCGGGTATCAGCTAGTTATACATATATAAAGATTAGATCACAGTACGATTCTGTCTACCTATTTTATATCAACTACAGTACCTATATAAATAGTAGCCAACAGTTGACAACCTCTATATATGTATAGAGTTACAGATCTTTTATGTAATACATACATGTTTGTACCTAGGTATGTGTTAAATCAGACGCGATGGACCGTGAACTCACAGTCATAACGATTATATCGCCATGAACTTCATATCAAGGTTAGATATGCATATCAACTGTTGTTAGATAGTGAAATCTAAACAGATTTATGTTCTAATTACATTTATTAAATTACTTGCTGTTGTGATATCCGACATCCGCGCGGGCGAAGACGCGGGTATCAGCTAGTAATTAATATTTATGTCTGTATGTTTGTGAGTTTCTTTATTCCACAATAACTTCTAAACGCCTGAACCGATTTAGATGTATGAGGTATCGGTAGAATCCGTATATTATGGTAACACGGGCTAGTTAAATTAAAAAAATAGTAATTTAGTGGCTATGGTATTTACAAAAAGGTGCGTTGCCCGTTTTTTATAGATCATTTAAAAATGTACTATGCCTGCGAAAACAACACAATTATAGTTATATTTTGCACGTATGGAACACGTGTAAACATTATACAATCCACTTCTTCTCCGGGCTGCTACTGAGAATTTCCTAACTGAAAAACCCAATAACACTTTGCCCAACCTAGGAATCAAACCCGAGACCTCACGCTCAGCAGTCGCGCTTTGGATCACTAGACCAACGAGGCAGTCGTAATTCAGCAATTTCATATACCTAATTAGTATTTATTTTAAAATCACAGACCGACTTGACAACAACAATTTTATTTAATGGAATAAAAAACAAATTTTGCAAACATATGCGTACATAATTACAATTCGGTACCATTAATAAAGTTAATTATTTAATTTAAATAGTGTTTAGAGGTTATTCATATGACCTAGAAAGACCTAGAATTAATTATGAAGTAGATGTTTATTTGGTATTGGAAACACTAATATAATTAAGGCATATACGGTCGTGAGCAGGATTCGAACCTGTACCTCCCGGATAAATACTCCAGGCGTTCTGACCACTAAGCCATCTCGGCCTCGGCTCCCTACTCTGAAGTATTATACTGGAGTATTTATCCGAGAGACGCAGGTTCGAATCCTGCCGACGCAGGACGCAAGTAGGCCATCGAAAACACCTCTCAGGTGTGCTGGTCTCCTCACGTGTTTTCCTTCACCGTTTTAAACAAATGGTAATTGATTTATAGCACATACATGACTGCGAAAAAATACTGGTGCGTGCCCTGGTTTGGAACCTGAGTCCTCCGACTTGCTCGTCCAATGGTCATACCTTTAGGCTATCATTTTTACCGGGACAAACGATGCATAAATCTTGTGTTCATTAGTTAAAAACCGAGCATAAAAATCATTCAGTAGTTACGGAACAAATGGAGCCCAGACAGACAGACGTTCTCAATGTAAATGTCATGATATTATAGCCTCTTGGCCTTTGTTTCTTAGTATACAAATCAAATAATAAATTAGTTTAATATATCCATGATGTAAATTTTTGGCAAAGAATTTATAGAAATATAATTGAAAATTCATTTATTTAAATAATAAATCACCATTCAGTTTTTTTTAGGTTAATGGACTAAATAAATTAAGTTACCCACATAAATCTAAATACCATGTAACTAGAAACGCCATCAACTACATTTTGCTACTCGTGTGTCGCTGTTCACAGCTAAAGCATTAAACTTATTAAAACACTAGCTGATGCTCGCGTCTTCGTCTGCCTGGACGTCGGATATCGCGGCCAAAAGTAATCATGAAATTTTGATCCCGGTCCCGCTTACCAATTACCGCTTCAGAATTGCCCATTTTTTTTAAGTATTAAAATGGAAATAGTATGTTATCCTTAAGAGATAGACATATGCCATCGCGGACTTTTCACACAATTCCATAATCGAAAACACCAACTGTTTGCGGTACCTAGCTGCAGGACTGTAAGTAGAGCTAATTCGCCGGTTCCACGCATTTTGAAATTGTTAAACCGTTTCCTGGATTCAAAACCAGAGTGTGACGTGTTTGCTAGGGAATCGAGTGCTAGACGATCTTTTATGTTGGAATGTTTGAAGTTTTGTGAGATGAATAATGGATGAAATAATTAATTAGACTACTGTGTAATTTTTTATAAATTCTTGTTCGGATAGTAAGTTTTAAAATGTAACCTTTTAAGCAAAAGTGTAAGTGGTATTATGTGCCGTTCTTTCTGTGAAATAAATAAATAAATAAATAAATAAATAATACATCATTTTGTTATATCCCAAAGGGTTTAGGCAGCGCACGCCAGAATAGCTCGCAGATGGTAGATTTTTTCCTACTAACTTGACACTTATTGTCATATTTTGTACAATTCACACAATATCTTAATAAATTGTAGCCTATGTGTTATTCTGATGTATAAGCTGTATATTGTAAAGTTTCATAAAATCCATTCAGTAGTTTTTACGTGAAAGAGTAACAAACATCCATCCATACATACTTACAAACTTTCGCGTTTATAATATTAGTTGGATATTGCATAGTCTGTCGTACACCTATCACTAACTTTTTCGTACCTTCAGCACGTCCGTCTTTATTAGAAGACATTATACAATGCATAGCGAGTATGGACGGATACAGTAACAACATGAAATTCATTAAAAATACCAAAAGTACGCATGCTATTTTTAAAATATTACTAGCCTATGTTACCCGGGAAAATGTAAGGATTCTATCTAAATCGGTTCAGGTATTTAGAAGTTATGGTGAAATAAAGGAACTCACAAACGTACATACATGAACCTTAAAAACATACACTCCTTTTTTGGGCAGGCGTGTACTAAAATCGTGATGCAAGTGGCACAAAAAGTTTTGTCTTCTATAGATGTCAGTGGCGCTCAAACGTTTAAACCAATAGCGATCATCAAATTTTAGAAATTTTTATATCTATATAAAATTTCAATAATTTTGATGACGTCACCGTGAAACGTGTTAGAGCCAAGCCATTAGTTGCCAAGATTTCAATGCTCAGCACGTGTTTTCGCTTAGCTCTTGTTACTATTTTGCACTTTTGTTTTATCTGTAGTGTGACAGTGACACAACTGATAAACCAAAACATTACTTAGCACGTGGCTAAGTTTTCATCTTGATGTTAATGTGGAAGAAGAATTCGAGATAGTGAGCAGAGGTTGTGAAAGCTTACAGCCCTGAGTATGGAGAGCGCAGGGTCAAAACCTGTTATCGACAGCCATTTTAGGGGTCCGTACCTCAAAAGGAAAAACGGTACCCTTATAGGATCACTTTGTTCTCCGTCTGTCTGTCTGTCCCTTTGTCAAGACCCTTTGTCTAGGGAGCGCGTGGAGCTATCGAGTTAAAATTAAAACCATATACTCAGGTCTACATTCCCTTGAAGCTATGAAACCGCTGAGTTAACATAAAAAAAGATACGGCCGTTTATGCCGCAAAAAACGTATATTTCGACACTCTCAAGGGAATCAAAATTTATAGTGTACTTTCCGTTGACCTAGAACTAAATATATTATTTATTTAAAGTACGTAATCAATCATCGAGGTTAAGCAACGGTATAAACGATGATTGATTACATACGAAAAATATTCATAACGACTCGATTCCTGAACTATTTGGGTAATCCAGTGTTTCAAGCCATGTGTTTAGTATAATCTTAGTTTGTTTGTTTTAGGTACATATTATAATATGTACCTAAAATTGTAAAAACTAAGATTATACTAAACACATGGCTTCAAACACTGGATTACCCACAGACAGAAAGCTTACTTAAAGAACAATACTCGCAATACCACTCGTAAAAACCAAAGTCACACACACACACACACGCACACGCACGCACACACACCCTAAACTAAATTGGTGAAGACACTGACTCCTGTAACACAGGTTCAACCTAGGTCAGCAGTCAGGGCTTCAATTAAAATGTAACACCTATTTTTATGCCAATAAAACATTTTTATTATTATTAATTATTATTATTGTACGGAACCCTCAGTGGGTGAGTCCGACTCGCACTTTACCGGACAGTTTATTAAACATAAATCCAATTAAAAGAAAAAACCCAAATACAAAATCTTAATGAAATTTATTCAAAACTTATCGTACATCTTTTATCACGATAAAACACCTGATGAAATAAATTATAGATTCAATCGACGTTTAATAATACTTAATGTCACGTTGGACATCGTGTGGGCAAGAAACGTGTACTTTAGTATGCTTATTAAGAGATAAATATGTTTAATACATAGCTTCTTAATATGGGACAATATTAATCGGTTTTTTATTCATAATATAAATAAAGATTTATTTTTCTAGCTGTCACTAGTTTAGTGTAAAAAGTACCTTTGCCATAATGTTGACACTAGGCCGCCATAGACACACTCTTTTTTAAAAAGAATAACGTTGCCCCTCTTTGAATTTCTTCCTGTATCGTGGGTGCGTTTACAAACATACAAGAGTCAAGAGCAAACCCATTAAAAAAAAAATCTTACATGCACACACACCCAGATATGGAACAATTATCTGTAGTTCTGTAGATGATATAAATATTTGCTCCTTGCGGGAATCGAAGACGCAACCCAATCGACCGTCTTAGATCTTAGTTCAATGAAGTCGGGACCGACGACGGTTAAACGTGTTCTCTGAGACACATCAATCCGTAACTGAAAGTGACTAGTAAAATAGACATAGTACTCACCAGCAGAGGTATGGGGTTCTGGCTCCTTCCTTCAAGACCTTCAGCCAGCTCCATGAGGTCTGTCTCGTACAAACTCTGTCCACGCGGCAGGTTTGATAGTCTGCAACATATTGTACTGTTGAACAATCTCTGGCGATCAATCCTCAGGATTTGGGATCCAGGAAATAGAAGAACTGTTTCTTATGTTGGTTAATGTGACGGAAGAGCAAAATTCTAGAATTTTTATAGCATGTTGACGTCTTGAAGCGAATATTAGTCTCATTTTTTGTGGTTAGCAAAAAAGAGAGTTTGGAGTACAGATTCGAGGGACATGTTTGCCTCCTCCTCTCTCAATCCCTCATTGCGAACGTATTTTAACGAAGAGCTTAATATCTTTCATTTTCTGGACTATGTGTACTGTCAAAGAATAACCCAGCCTATCTTTCTGTTGGTATGAAAGAAGGATCAGTGATCATACCAAGGGGATGGTGGCGTCAGATCTATAGTTATACAATCGTTGAAAACTAGCCCTATATTACACATCACACTGGGTAGCTAATAGGTGAAGGACGGTCCATCTTGCACCGTGAGCATTTCTTAAGGTTATCTGTTGATAGGTCTAAATTTCTAAAGTAATTTTCAAAGATTTCAACTTTGTTTTACCTGGCTCTGAGCATTTCATCGATGGGCAGGTCTTCTGGTATCTCCTTTAGGTACGGCACGTTGCCGGCTAGCATGAATGACGTGACCATGCCGCTGGGCCCGTTACCTGGTGAACAACGATAGGAAAAAGTTAGACAAAGACAGAGTTGCTAAGATGAGATATACCACATGAACTGGATGTTCAAGGGACTTTGTGGGTAAAAGGTACTACCGCGAACATTTTCGACGTTGCATGGTACTTTTATTTATGGGATTGTGAGCAAACGAGCAGACGCCTGATGGTAAGCGGTTACCGCCGCCCATGGACACCCGCAACACCAGAGGAGTCACAATTTTAATGCAAAATAACAATGTTACTGACGTTACCGTGTTATTTAGACAAGCATTTTTATGACTTCTTTGACTGAATTTAACAAGATAAAGCATCACGCCTGTATCCCAAACGGTTAAGTAGTAGCCGAACACCCATATTTCATCGATACCGTTTACTAAGTCCATGGAACTAATAAGTGGAGGTTTTGCCATCAACTGGGCACAATTCCAAACCTGGCTCCTACCGAGAATTTCCTAACTGACGAGGCCATTATCCCTTGCATTTGCGACATTTAGACAACTGAGATAGTATGCTGAAGAATTTGACTCATTCTTTGATGGTATCATACTATTTTGGATGGATCTCTTGTATTCAGCGTTACAGACTTACAGAAGGGAAAGAAGGAAACAATTTTGAGCAAGGAAAAGTTAATTCAATTTTATTTATTTTCAGCCCGGTGTGTCCCAATGCAGTGCAAAGGCCTCCCTAACCTCTTTCCGATCCTCACGGTTTAGGGCTTTAGTGGGCCAATTTGGACAGTAAGCATCCAGTCCGTCCCTTCATCTCCGTCTGGGCCTGCCGCGACGTCGTGTAATGTTTTGTGGTACCCACTCGGTTGTGGCATGCGGCAGCTGTTAATCCAGACAATTTTTTTATATCACCAGAGCTAAGAAGTCGGCGTAACCAGTACACATAATATCTTTTACTTTAATTCATTTAAAGATGTCATTACACTGTCGGAACTTGGTGTCGTGCCAAGCTAGTATATAAACTCGGGCTTGGCGTATTGATCGTATACATAGAAGTGAAAATAAAATATTATAGACCATTTGGCACTAAAACGGTGATAGCTTTTATGACTAATAACAATTTGACAAGTTTTTTTTTATTAAATTCTCAACTGGTGTAGCTTTTTTATGCCACTGTTGGAAATCCGCCTGACGGTAAGCGGTTACCGTAGACTATGGATGCTTGCATCACCAGGGGAATTACATTGGCGATGATGTAAGTGGATCACTGGGTCGTCACGACAATATAGGGGACAAAATATGGTCTCCCCACTGCCAACGCCTCCTGAAGGACTACTGGCGAACTTGCTGATCGTTAGAAATATAACACTGCAAAATAGCAGTTTTATTTGGTTTCGATATTCTGCACGGTGGAGGTTCTTCTCCAGGGCTCGAGAAAACGAGAACTAACCGAAGTTCTAGTTTTCTCTATATAGAGATAATACTAGAGCTAAATAATAATAAATGTTTATGTAAGAATGTATAATTGTAATTATTAACAATTATTAATATTAATACAGGAAGTTAATCATTGTATAGCTAATAATATGCGTTGTGTAATTACTTTAATAGTAATTAATAAATATACGATTTATAATATTACGAATGGGACGCTTGCATTAGGTACCACGTTTTCCTGTTATTAAATAGATTTCTATATAATTATCAATTAAAAATACTACGGGTATTGAATGGAATAATATTTCATTATGCTCGTCCTCTATCAGCCCGGTTAGTGGAGTCTAATATTAGGATAACATCAGAACCTGGCCCATGGATAACATTTGGTATGACATAGCTAGATAGAAGTAGACTGTATCGGTGGCGATTACCACCAACAACAGCATTCCCAAAGAGGGTTGACGTCAGGCAGGCGGCCGGTTATAAAACATTGCCAAAACTTTAGCAGCATGCCAGATATAGGTATGCTGCGCCGACCTCAAATAAATTGGGATAAGGGCAGGGGGATGATGATGATGATGATGCTCGTCCTCCATTTTTTATCTTAAGGTACATTTTGCGGTCAGAATTTGAACAGAAAAATGTACATAATTAAAATTTGAAGTTAAATTACAAATAGTACTGGTTCAGATTGGTAGCCAAACCCAATGTAGTTCTGCCCTTTTAAGCCCGAGAGCAGAATGTACCCTAAACCTATACAACACAAAATTTCGGGCATTGTAGTTGAAATGGTTTAAATTAGGCTACTAACTTCCTTCTAATATCTAATATCCACTGTCTTTTCGAAGTCTTATGCGTATTATAAATTAATTATCAGTTGCTTAAAATAGTGAAAGAAAACATCGTGAGGAAACCAGCACACATGAGAGATGTTCCCGATGGTGTGTAAAGCCATGTCAGAAACCTACGGGTGGTTTAAACTCTGACACTAGGTCTGATACTAGGAAGAAGTCCATGACTCATACTGGCATCAGTTTTCATGTAGCCCACCTAAACTAAATTGCTGTTTTTACCCAACAGTTACTAAATATAGGCGCAAGGGACGTCAAATTCAAATTTAAGCACATCAAACTAAAATGACACGACTAGTATTTGAATTAATTCCGTCCCGCTCTTAAAGTAGTTCTTAGTAAAAGATAGCAGTGACATTTTTAATCTTAGTTTAGTTGTCACAACAGAATTTACGCCACACCCTTTTTACTAACTAAAAAAACATAGAGCTATGAAACATAGATGCAAATCAACAAGATGATTTGGCAAAATTCACTTTCTACCCTCTTGCTTAGTTGCTGAGGGCAGAGTTGGGAAAGGCTAGGAAGCATCTATTCATGTGGCCATATGGCTTACTATGTAGGTATATCTAGTAGGTGCGGGATCGTGAAAGGGCAGATCCCGCCCGCCCCGCCTAACAGCCGAAACCCCGCTTGCATCACTTAAAGCAGGCGGGCCTTTGGGATCACGGGTGCGCAGAGGGGACTCTGTTAACCCATGAAGTAATTCTAGAGAAGATACGGTAGCACAGTGGTCATGTGCTGCCGTGTACAACGAGGCTTAGGGGAGACAACATAACAGTCTCGCTAGGGATGTGCCCAAATAGGCGTAGCAGGCGGTGGTCTGGAGCTGGTCTATTAAGAGGACTCAGTGCCCCCCTCCATGTGCTGATGGTGACCACCGGGTTGGTTTTAGTGAGGTAAAAATCCCACACTCCCCGGTCTTGTCCCCAAAGGTTGGGCGCCTTTTTGAAGGCTTCCCCATGAAAACAAAAAAAAAAGGTATATCTAGTAGGTACTCATTTCTAATTGCCTCTGATATTGCGTAATGTTGTTTTAATCGATCTCCTTGATCGCATAGCGTGTCCGTCACGGAAGTTTCAGGAAGAATATTCCGTTCCGGGGGGATAGGCACGTCAAGGACACCACGCTACGGTAAACAATAGAAGGTCGAATGTTAGCCAACCGTAAAACTTGCGGTCAAGATGATATTCTGACTTTTCAGTAATTTCCTGGCATTTCGTCTCAATGTTGTATGTGATATCCGGAGATATAGAGAATATTGAAAAAAAAAAATTTAATTAAATGTTTACGATGCCTATACTATAATTTGTTTTTTTTTTACTTATTATCAAAATTATTATAATTCCTCTTTAAATTTCATATAACTCTGCCACTTTATTTTTTTACCCGTTTCTCTGAGAGAAAGGAGGATAAAACTCCGAACATGTGTTGTCGGGTGAATACTTTTTTTAATTCCACTGGATTACCGTCATCTTTTATGTGCTTCTGTGCAATATATAAAAATATTTGTCGTAATATTTTTTGTACTTACATCCGCATTATTGTTTCTATTATTGTGAACAGGATATACACTATTTCCTCAACTTTTTACCTTTTGAGTGTCTATATAGATGTCAGTGGATAAAGTGACAACAGTTTCGTGCCACCAGCACCGTCACAATTTTATTATATTTTATTTATTATTTTGTACTACCGTCCATACAACATTTGTCCTTAATTAAAGACGTGGCTTGACGAGTCTAAGGCGTTCACGAGGGTTAAAGGTGCTCAATTGTGGTGTTAAAACATATAATGCTGTGCTATTTGTTGTACGTGCCGACGTGTCTAGGCTACCCTGAATATAGGATATCCGAAATTTCGCGCAAGTATCACCCCCGCTCCTCCGTATACCATTTTATGATTGATTTCTTTTAAAATATTGTATCTAACTGCGCAGCCATTCGAACGCACTTCACGGCGGCTATGTCACGTCGGCCGTACATAAACTTTCTAGATCAGAAAAAGTAGATTCCAAAATGCGCGGGCTATATATAAGGTCCTAATTTATTAGGTAATTTCCTTTGAAAGGGATAATATATAAGTCAAATACATTCAGTTAAGCTAAGAATTAAATGGATATAACAATTTTTATGTAATTAACATAGTACTAGCAAGACGAAAACTGCTCCTTGAACGGCGAACATCACGAAAAAAAAAAAATTGTTGTAAAAATTTGAATTATGGCTTAAATTAATCCTTATCACTTACACATTGACCCCTGAAAAGGAAATTACCTAATAAATTAGGACCATATATATCAATACAGAATACTGGTAGTTTTCCAGACCCGAACAAATACAATAAATTACAAAGTAGATAGGTACTTAACGGGTGGACACGGGTCAATTGAATCGTCTCGTCTCGTCTGAATTGATGCCCGTCACGTCACGTCGGGGTGACGGAAATATTCCTACTGCTAGACTGTACTGGCTCATTAAACTCATTTACGGATAACAAGGAGGTCCAACAAAGTAGTTTGTAGCCTAAAATGGACGTTTGGTGAATATGAGCTATCGTGTAGAGCAGTGATAGCCTAGTGGTATGACCGTTGAACTGACAAGTTAAAAGTCGCAAGTTCTAATCCAAGGCACGCACCACTGACTTTTCGAAGTCATGTGCGTATTATAAACTAATTATCAATTGCTTAAAACGGTGAAGGAAAACATCGTGAGGAAAACAGCACACCTGAAAGATGTTCTCGATGGTGTGTAAAGCCATGTCAGAGACCTACGGGTGGTTTAAACTATGGCACTAGGTTGTTCATCAACCACACGATAAGAAGATGTGTAGAGCAGGGGTTCCTAAACTTTTAAGATAACGGAATTCTCAACAAATACCTTTTATTTTATGGAACCCGATATCAAATGATTACAAATCAAAGACACTGTAATTTAAATAAGAACAAAAGCTTTTATTAGTAACATTTTATAAATGAAACACTGTCATTCTTTACTTTAACTTTTAATGTGAATTATGAAATCGTTTCACTGTTTTATCAATAATTGCTATTTCAAAATAATATTTGTACTTAACTGTGGTATTATTTAACAGACAAAAATAAATAAGTTCGCGGAACCCTGGTGTCTTTTCTACGGAGCCCGGAGATTCAGTGGAAACCACTTTAGGAATCGCTGGTGTAGAGTACAGGGGTTCCCTCATAAAGATTAGCCTACATTTTTAAATTATTATCCTATTTTATTGCACTGGTGAGTAAATTTTGCAAGACGCGGCATATAACCGGAATGGAGGCAGACTCCACTCCAGTTTCATGCCGCGTCTTGCAAAATTTGAAAGAAAGCCTTCCAGTTCATTCCGTATATCCTTCGCAGTTTGCTAAGTATAAACGAATTATCATTTGCTTAAAACGGTGACGCAAACATGAGAGAACGAGCACACCGAGATATTCATGATTGTCAGCAAAACCATATTAAAACGCGCTTAATCTCTGACACTAGCGTATTTATAAACCACACGATAAGAATCACTTATAAACGTCTGCCTTGTTCACACCCGTAAAACCACAATAAAACACCCAAACGGATAAATAATGCTTGGTATATAGAAGTCACGCACATAACGCATTTACAATAAATTATTTCCAGCTTGTATGAAAAGCTATAAGCCTTTGGCCATTTATTAGATCTCCCTCAGCATAAAGAAGGCGCGGCGGTTTCATAGCTAAAACACACGCTATAAGGTTAGGGCCAGTCAAAGAAGAATTCAAGAAAATATTGTAATATTTAGTTAGTCTTGACATCAATTATAGTTTAGCTCAACTAAAAATGGAGGATTGCTGTCTTTTACTAACATTTATATGTAATACTATTAGTTTACCTCACCATAAGAGCGAGAAAGGACAAATTTGAATTTAGGCACGTCATACTAAAATTTTAAATTATTTTTATTCGACGCTCTTTTATGTGACCATTAAAATTAGAAACGTCAATCTCAAATTATATGAAAATTTCTCTTCTTTTTTTAAATTAATTTCTAATCTCAGGAACGGCTTATCCGATTTAGATGTGGTTTTCACTAATATATTGTGGCAAGCTTCACTTAACATTTAGTGTTAGTTTCATGTCAATCGTTTAAAAAGTTATGCGAAATTAAATAATCACGTCGAACATTTACAAATTATTATGAATTTGTGTTCATACACGACATGGTGTTAATTTACGACATCCACGCGGACGGAGTCGCTGGCACAGCTAGTTGTACATATTTTTCTGGTAGGAGATTCTAAGCAGCAGCCCAGAGTATGGAACTGTGCCCTATTGATGGCAATAAACTCACCACCTATTATATGGGCTTTAAAAGTATCTATCTGTTTAACCCTTTGGGGATATAGGCGTGATGCCATGGGATGTTGACAAAAAATTTGCAAAAGTAGGTACTTACCGATTACAACTACTTCTTTGTACACGACGTCCTCTGATAACGTGTGCTGACAAGATTTCATGCTGTCTTTCATTTTACTTTCTGATTTTATCGCATACAACCTCCTGCGATCCAGCCTTTTTACTTTAACTGTAACTTGATTATAGATTATCTGTTCCCTTAATCTATGGCTAGTTCTATTTGAATGGCGATTTTTAAATAGCGAATTCTAAATTCTAAATGCAGTCAGAATAAATACTTTTTTAATTAAATTAATATCACACGCAGTTTTGAGTCTTACGGACTTTTTTTAGTCTATGCTTTCTTCGTCGTAATATTTTGTATCTGTGGTAGGTTTTTGTTGCAATCAGCGTTTTATCTTGTTTTATTTGAGGTCGTGGTTTCTGCTATCTGAAACAATGAGAAATATGTGGTTAAAAAAATGTTAATTATATGCATATTTCATATAAATTAAAGACAATTAAAGTTAATGTTTCGCGCAGTTTATGATAACAATCATACTAATTAGGGAGATAACTACGTAGACACGTAGGTCAGGTCAGTAAGTACCTACTGATTGTGGAGCTGATTTGCGTAATGATTTCATTAATTCACCTTGTGCCGCGTAATTTGGTCGATCCTAACCAAATAGTCAAGTCTGTGAACTTGGGCAACACCGTATTAAATGTTCGGTCCTGAAAGCTTTGTACATTTATATAGTGGTGAAATCGATTAAAACAACACAATTATCTTTAGGCAGGGTGCGTATTACTTTAGACACGACATTGACAGGTTGTTAGTAAGGTCAGTCAAAATGTTTTCGACAAGTCATGGTTTTGTCGATTGTTATCATAATTATTTTAATGATATTCTAAGACACCTTAATATTTTAGTCACTCATAATAATGTAACTGTCTAATGGTCGGGAGACTTGCAAGTGCGCCAGATGAGCGTAAGATCCTGAGCCCAATGTCACATATCCGTTTCTATCTCTAATGTGCTTGCAAACTTAATTTACGAGTTTATTTGTTGTAAGCCTACCGTCCGATCCGTTTTTTTTTTTACTTAAGTTCACGTCATTTTATTTTGATAAGGAGGTGATATAGATATAGGTATAAGATTTTACGTTGTTTATATTCCTATATCGATATAAGTGTAAGTTATGACAGACTTACAATTGTACGATAACCTACAATCATGAAGCTATCAGTTTTAATAATGGCTTGAGTACGCAACTAAAACAGTTAAAAATTAAATTATAGGTACAAGGAGGGCTACCTACATGTTATCAATATTATTATTCATGGCGTAATAATACGATATGGACATAGAAGAAGTGATCGACACATAATAAAAATAACAATACGTAACAGGATTTTATAGAATAGTTTGATGTCGTGTCATGGCCATAGACAATTGGTCGTAAAAACGCCAGTCACGTAGACGGTAGACACGAGCATACTTTTTCATGAATTATGTGTCAAATGTGCCGATAAAAAAACATTAGCCGACAACAACAAAAAATGTTATAAAAAAACTGAAAGCAAAGCGCGTCACTTTTAATTTTCGTATAGAATTGTGCAAGATTTACAAAAAGTACTAGTAAAATTATTCATTGTTTGTTAATTGTAATAAAAAAAAAACAAAATTAAATTTGCTAAAAACAAATGCCGTTGCCGCGCGTATATGCAAGATTTTTTCCGAAACTTTAGAAAGGATTTTATTCCGGAAAGAACAGTGTTTTAAGATAAAGGTTCATGCTTGATCATTTATTCATATTTTTTTTTAGAATTATATATATTTTCAGAAAATCTTGTCGAGAGAAGCCGGGGCCAACCAAAAAGTTATAAGCAAAATGTCATATAATTCACGGTACATTAACAATTAGGTAAATGGTAGCGTTCAACTGAACCTCGGACCATAGTCCATGAATCAATAATCGCAATTGATTTGGCACACAGTGGGTACATTCACTTCCAACGCAAGGACATAAATTGTGCACGATTGATTGGGTCGTTAAGATGGTAAGGTATTGGGAATTGACTTGATAAGGAGACAAATTGGAACTTTATAGTGCATAAACTTAAATTTTGGACATGAAAAGTTAAACGTAACAGTATAACAGCTTTTTATAGCAGGGAGTCAATACAGACAGATAAATAAAATTGAATGTCACTTTGTAAAGTCAAAAAAAGATATTTTTAAAGCTTTTATTTGCACAAATCTTTTTTAAATTTTTGTCCGTCTATTTGTCTGTTTGTTCCGGCTAATCTTCGAAACGGCAGGACAGATTCTTATATGATTTTACTGGCATGTAGCTGACTATATAAAGAGAACTTAGGCTAATTATAATATAATTATACGCGGTTGAAACCGCGGGGCACAGCTAGTTTTATATAATTCGGGATATCTCAGGCCCTGGTTAAAACTTAGTAAATCGATAGAAAACTTGAATATTTTATACAAAAGAATGTTAATACACTAGTATCCTCAAGTATTGTTGGATATTTATTTATTTCTCATTACGATTACAATCACTTACAGTATCGATTGATTTATCAGCGATTGTGATTGCGATTTAGATCTCATTTTATTTAAGACAAACTTGCTGTTATGGTATGGGTGCCTGAAAAGTTTGAATCCCTTTGTCTGATATCCTCTCGGATAGAAATATCCGGATATTATAGAGTTATTTTAGCCTCAAAGCATGTAATTTTTATTATGTTTAAAAAAGCTAAGTAGAGTAGGCTCAAAAGAGTATATGAAATAACTCTTAGATCTTAGAATAATTTTTAGACACTCAAAATTATTAAAATCGATACATGGTGCGAGGGACAAAACGATAGACTTTTGAAGCTTTTGAAAATACCCTTTAACAATATTTCAGGTTTGACAGGTACCTACTAAAATATACACCAATGATATCTACGAACATAAAAAAACTTTATCTCAATCTTATCAAATACATGTCGTAATAAAACAAATTGGGTTGCACAATGGCAATCTATGACATCACCTACTTGTAAACGCCATTATCATTTATCAGTATGACTGATATTAAATGAGATAGCGCATTTGGGGCTCATTATCGTACCATAGATAATTATTATTTTTAGCATTAAAGACCCGCGGAGACGAGCAAAAGTCCTCGGGGTACATTTTTATTCATCAAAATAGTACGTTCACAACTGTGTTGAATAAAGCACACGAGGGATTAAAAAGTACCTACAACGTACAGAAAGTCGGCCGAATAACCGAGGGCATCCACAGACAAGGCCGCACAATTAGAACCTCCTCCTTTTTCATCGGTTGAAAAGTACGGAGAATAGTTTTTTTTTAAACACGCGATTCTAACACGTAATTAGTGAATTCTAATGTCAGAATTTATTATAGCAGTTTCCACAATTGATAGAAACTTGTGAAAAGAATGTAAAAAAACATCAATTTAAGGGTTAAATTCCCGCACTGCATCGTGCTGAAGAAAAAATAACTGTTCATAGACACAGCGTTTTTAATGACGTAAAAGTCGCCTAATTATGGAAAAACTTGTAAGCTATAAAAAAAATACATGGTTATTCCATTATTATTATTATTCGAACAACCAAAAATACAGATCGATAGAGATTTTTTCTTTTATCAATTAACTTCAAAAGTTCTAAATCGACCAGATGTCAGATAACGGCATTTTAGTTATACCACGGCAGTATAGTAATCTGTTTACAAGGATGCCAGTAAAACTATTTCACATTTGCCAGTAATTCCCACCATTAGCGTTAATAATCTAAGTTCCCGCCATTAATCAGTAATCAGAAAGGATTTAGAAAAAAATGTCTGTAAGAAAAGTCATTAGTAAAATCTTTTAGCACAATATTTAGGTCAGACACGCGGAAAGCATTACTACAATTTGGCAGCCGCTCAGTCGACTAAAAATATAGTTTGTGTCTCTGGCTTAATGATTCTTTATACCCTTGCGGGTAGGGGTGACAGTTAATGGCTTATCTATGACTGAAATTTTGCGTAGTTTTATACTCTTCCACTGTGGATCATATTTGCAGACGGCGGAAAAATAACGCATGCAATTCTACCGCAGGCCTCGGAAAGCATAGTGCTAAATTTAACGAAAACACAATCTTTATGCTGGCATTACTCACGTTATAATCCCAAACTAGACATGCCAAAATTTCGTAGAAAACATTATCTCTCTGATTATATGTTAAAAACGTCAATAGGATAAATATTTTTATTTTTATAAACCAGGAAGTGCGGAATAAACACCACATTATTGCAAAAATATTGAAATAGCTTGTAGCCCTTGAGAATTGGTTTAAATAAATTGATCATGTGTTAATGTTAAACATTAATAATTTATATCACATCATTAATTTGCACAAATTAGTTAAAGTGTTCTATTATAAGTTTATAAGACGCAGTTGGGTAATGAATACGTTAAAATACAGTAGGTACGACACATTATTTTGATGGATGCCTAATGAATTGACTTAGGGTGAAAACGTTTTCAAAATTTATGACTTGCGTGGTAACATTAAAAAATAAGAAAAAAACCACAACATACTGGCAGTAACAAACATTTGCTACATCTATGGGTTACAGAGACTAATTAAAAAGTAAGAAAGATAAAATACTGGCAGCATACACAGATGTGAACACAGTAAAAAAAACCTTTTGACAGATGAGCCATGTGGCGGGAATTGCCCAAAAGTTATTATAAATTAATTTCTCGGATATAAATGTTCTTACGGCGTGCCTCACGGTATCTGAATGTTGTAATTATTGTATGATAAACATTTTTCTCACCGCACCAAATCAGAAGAATGAAACTACACAGATTAAACGGTATCTTGGCAGTTCGCAGAAATAAATTCGGTAAAGCCTCAAAGATATTTCGTTATCTACTTACATAAATAGACATTATGTACACAATACATGTATTTTAATAAATAAGTGAATAATTTAAATGAATCAGGAGGTGATGTGGCATCATTTCTGTCATGTCTTGCGGTTTTCCCCATAGGATGTAGGTTGCCCCAAGTTTTCCTGCTGGTATCTTCTATTGGTACTTGTTTTCAATATCATAGGTACTTAATGAATTCCCCGTACGAATACCTATAGGTAAGTCTGTAATTATTAAAAGAAGCTCTCAAGTACTTTAATGTTGTACGTAGACATTTCCTCATTCTAAAAATGTCATAGTACAGGCAGCAGGTTTGTTCGATTGAAAGGATTTTCCAATAAGCAGGATGGTATATAATTGGGTACATGTGGTCTATTACAAATACCACTTGTGCTAATAAGGAAAAAAAATTTAAGGTAGTAGGCATATAAAAACACAAGTCATAGAACCTATAATAAAGGCGCAACATTATATTTGCGGTGATACTAGTTTTAAAAATACGCCAGCAAAGTGAGGATTAACTGTAGGTACCTTACCATCTGCCGCCAAAAATCAAACCGGTTACGCCGGCACCGTTACTTCGTTTTTTTTTTTATTATTATACTAAAGCATCTCGCGTTAAGCTCCACGTGCTTTTTGCAGATTACGTACCTACGTACTTACTACGAAATATGTTACCTACTCCTTAAAAATTCCGCCGTACGCAGTCAGCTGACATATATTTCAATTTATGGGAATTACGATAGAATTTATTCATACGTCAAACGTGTGGGTTTTTCAGCTCTAACTGTTATCGTATACTTAAAAAATTAAAAAATATATTTATCTTGCATAAAGCGCCGAGGTTTGGCCAATATTTGAAATAGACTAACAATAGTCCATGTTGTTGAAAATCTGCCTTAGAAATGTTAACGAAACTATAGTATGTAAGTGTTAGCTAAATTATGATTTTATGGATGCGACGTGACTGAAATATGATTATCGATAAGTTTTCAAAACGAATTAATATCGTTATCAAGATTATTCTTTAAATCGATTCAAGTTAATCATTAATCACTATCTACGTAGTATAATTTATAATATAGTAATGCGAAAATACATTTGAACACACCCATTTTATTTGTGGGCAGAAAAGTACGACTACGTGAAGCATCTAACCAGAACTCCTTAGATCGGTACTCCGAAACTGCTTTACTATATTGCTAGTTATCAAAGAATGAAAAATAAACAGTGCTAAAAGTTAAACCAATCAAAGAGTCGTTAGCGCTAGTCCTATTCCGTCTTCGTTGACACGTAGTAGTTTCAAAGACTTGTAGGTTACCCACGCATTTCCAAACTCGGAAATGGCACCACTTACCAACACATACAAAAATTATGTCCTCTTTTAATTTTTGGCTGTAGCGAATGGAACATTTACATTTTCTTTCTTCAATGAATTAATTCGGGAACGTCAGAAATGATTCCTCCAACATATAAAGTTTAGACGCCTATCAGACTGTGTGGGTTCAAGGATTCTGGAACTTTGCCAGGAAACAGCGACGATGTCGTATCTCCAGTCTTTAGTAACCCATAGTTTCGTTATAACTCATACTTATAATCGTCACGACCGCTCTTGTTATTGTTTTTTAGAAGACGTCATCAGAACTCAAATGTAACAACGTTTTTCCATTGAAAATCACTGTTGGCAAGCACGATGTTTTCACTCTATACAGTTTACAGTTGTCCGAATCTAAGAAGTCCCATTTGAAATTTGTCGGAATTCTGAATTCTTTGTATAGATAAATGTATGAAACGTATTGTTTATGCCTGATCATTACATTATTATAGTGTATAGATAACAAATTTTTTTTATCGGTATATGTGGCATCTTTTGCTTTGTGTAGAAATTCGAATAGTAAGGTAGTATAAAAAAAAACACTTTGTAACAAGGCGTCAAGCTAAAATTTTACAGTAATTCCATGAGAGGACAGAGAGACATGATATGAGAGTGAATTTCAGTTCCAGGTAAACGTAGGTTGAAAGAGATCCTGTGCCGTAGGAGAATACAGCTGATAATTTTGGAACCCCAAATAAAGGTTAGAGGAGGACTGTGAGGTTTTAGTCGGTAAGACTCCGGCACGAAGTCCATGAGGAAGTTCACACGTCAGAAAAAAGTCGTGAGAAATGTCGATGTAGATTAAACAGCATTCAACTCACGAGCAAGAAAAATATAAATAAAATCAACTGTAGTGCAGAAATTATGGAAAAATATTCAGAAATTCGTGACAAAATGACGCAAATACAATAACAATGACATATTATTGTATCTTTATTGACTAATAAATATAAAATAGTTATTGACACCTATTTAAATATTAGTATCAAATGAATGACAATGTGCAGCTTTCTTTTTCACATAAGACTGATAATATTCATCTTGATGACAGAACTAAGAGTCCATTCACTCCAATTAATTTGACATAGGTACATCACTAATTATGTCAGCAATTGCGCGGAGATAACGATCAGACAGAGTCTTCTTTTCAGCTTGAAATCAGTGACTGTGAAGACCGTGAAGGGCAAGCGTGTTTGGAATATAACCATAGATCTATATAGTAAAAATAAATGGTTTCCTTTCAATTCGTTTTTTAAGAATTTTACTAAATGTAAAGTTACAATATTAAATGGAAAAAAGAATACGGTCGCGAACAGGATTCGAACCTGCGCCTCCCGGATAGATACTCCAGGCGCTCTGACCACTAAGACATCTCGACCTCTGCTCACCACCGCGAATTCTTCTTCCATATTTTAACACGTCTTATGGCGACGTCATTGCAATCAATTCAGTACCTATACAAGTGACCGAACCGACACGACTAACTTTGCAGTTAATACAATGTCGTAAAGAATGCAATTACCTTAATAATTCAAGATATGTCTTTGAAAAAGCATTAACGCATGCTTAGCGAACACTAAAGTTACAATATTAAATGGAAAAAGAATACGCTATGGCTATATAATATGGAAGAAGAGTTCGCGGTGGTGAGCAGAGGTCGAGATGTCTTAGTGGTCAGAGCGCCTGGAGTATCTATCCGGGAGGCGCAGGTTCGAATCCTGTTCGCGACCGTATTCTTTTTCCATTTAATATTGTAACTTTAGAGTTCGCTAAGCATGCGTTAATGCTTTTTCAAAGACATATCTTGAATTTACTAAATGTTTTCACATATAAATTCAGTTTAATTTTCGACATTTTGGAACGTTTTCTTGTCTTTCAAAAGTACCTTTATATGATCTAATTGGAATAAATAATTTGACTTTGAATTTCTGATACCTTTCAGAAATCCAAATTGCAGTTTTATATAGCTTCCTAATTCAAGTGACGCCTTTACGAAATCCACGACCAGATTTATTTTCTTATCGCTGTGAGGCCATAGGAGAGGATTTTTTTCGTTATCACTATAATCCGGTGTGGTTTGAGAAATCACAAAATAAATACCAACGAAAATGTGTGTTTTATTTATTTTAACTCTAATCGGTGGTGCAAAAGTATTATAAATGACGTAAAAATTTTTACAAAGTTATCAGTTAATTTTAGGAAGAGTTGCATGACTTATTTTTACGTATATCGGACATAGCGTGTCACGGTAATAGAAAACAAATCGATAATCGAAACACCTATTCGAGATTTACGCTAAGTCACATCCCTAAAATAATTTTATGACATGCCATGTAAGCCTTCATAAAATGAATAGACTATACTAGACTATGAGAACAATACTAATTTCAATGACCTAATACTAGAATGAAATCCCCTTTGTTCACAGATCGCCAGGAAATAACCTGTCGGGGTTATGGCGATCCCGTATTCCCGGACAACGGTTAGAGGTATGATTTTAGTTGGTAAGGTGTTCGGGACAGCAGTTAAGATAATTCCCACTCAAAAAAGGGGGGAAGACATGACACAATGATTTATAATAATACAGCTTTGAATAATAGTAATTTTATACAGTAAAAAAACGCGCGACGTTTATGAGAACTCCCGGAACTCGTTAAAAAATTCAAAGGAGATGTTTCATTTTCGGCCATCAGATGTAGATTTATCGAAATAGTGGAAAAAATACCACGAATTCAAGAAAAATATTCTTTCGTGAATTTAAGCTTGACTTTTTGTGTACAAAAAGTAATTGTTTTACAATTATTGCCATATTCTATTCAACATGGCGTCTCATAGAACAATGCATTCGTTCTGAAATCATGTCTCATCAAAACAAAGTATCACATAGACGATAAATATAAAAGGTTCTCTTTCTCTTATACATCCTTTCGACTAATTATAAGCAAGTGTGACGATTTCATCGTAAAAACTATTTAATTAACTTTTCTGAAGTGTACTTCTGAACGAAAAATTCAAAATGAAAATTCAAGGTCACCGTTTGTTGTGACATACATAATCGAGATGAGCTGAAACACTACATAAAGAAATGATTCAAAAGATCGTGCTTTGGTAAGCCAATTTTGTCTAACATTTTATTAGAAAGATCATAGTTCTTATATATAATAATTGTCAAATATCAATTTCTAGGTTAAGTAAATGTCATCTCTATAACCTGTCATGGCTGTCATCATAACTCTCACGACAAATGTCAAACATTTTTCATTTATAATAAGTACATAAAAATTATTAGATATTATACTTTATTATATTCAGGGGTTCGTTTCCCAGCTTCGCTACAAGGTACATGTTATGGCCGGAGACCTATACAAAAATAAAACATCTCCTTTACAGAAATATTTAAGCACTCGTTTGAAAATTCTTATTAATTTAGAAGCCAATTTTGTATCATATGTTTATTTAAAGATTATCTGAGAAAAAAAAAACACCTGCAATTTTTTTTTAAATCCTGAAAATGGTTTTCGAACTCCGCTGTCAAAAGGCCTTTGACTCTGCCTACGTCAGTCATAACCAGCTTGATCATCAATTATGTAAATTAATGCTACGGTACCACTTGGATTTACATTGTAAATCAAAATGATTAACTTAACGTCGCAGGAACTAGGAACATAAATTAGCAAGCGTGACATATTTTTATAATCGGTTTTGAATAATAATTTCCAGTTTCGAAAAGGCTTAGAAAAAAGTAATTAAAAGGTGTAATTACTTTTTATATATAAGGATATATAAATACAATATTGTACGCAGCTTATTACTCATATTTCTTCGAAGTGTCGTACAAGTCCAGGCTTCGGGAACGTAATTTTTATATTATTAAAAATCAATTTATGAATGTGTAAAATGACGGTTAAATTACTGAATAATCAAAGGAAATAAGTCTTAATTTGGTACGGTCTTTTCGTTCAGAAATCATGCGATCGACATGAATGAATTATCATGATAGAAGAATTTACTAATATTATTAACAGATGAGATATACTATTAATTTTGTATTTAGGAAGGTTTTCTGCTTAATAAAACCTTCAAATGTCCAATTATAAAAATGTCTTGTGTATTTATAAATAAATAAACTGCGATGCGAAATAAAAATAACCTATGAATTTTCTACAGATTAAACATTAAGCCGTTGGGTCGCTAATTATATTGTTATGAAGTATAATTCTGTAAGTGGCTGAGTGGCTTTTAACTATTTCGGACATACGCATAATTTCGCCAATTAAATTAAACGAACAAATACCTATTAATTTTTTTAAAGTAATAAATAAATCTAATAGTAACAAAATTCTCTCAATCGGTCGCAGGCATAAACGTAATATCATGAAATTAAAAATTAGATAAACAACAAATAAATTCGGTTGTTAGTAAAACCGATAGATGTAGACAGCACTTTAAAAAATAGTAGTAGAAGATAAATAAATAATACATACCCCGTAAAAACTATGATCTACACTAACGAATACACACACAACACTACAATTCTAGAAAACAATTTTTTTACAAATATTCAAGTAATATATCGCGAGTATACCGATAGAGCGTTATGTTTGACGTGCGCACTCGATCGCGGTCAGACGCCGACTGAAAATAATATTGACAACTGACATTGATATGGGATTCTTAATTTAAATTGTATCGTACATGTTGATGTAGTATGCGCTGCCGGCGCTCGCCGCAACAGGCAGCTGGCTTAACACGTGTTTCACACTTCATGTGTTTCTAAGTATATCGTAATCTATCATCGAATTAAATAGGCATACATTGTAAATATTACCATATTGACCAAATCGTGTTGTGCATTGTTTCACATTGGGTTCAATAAACTGAATTGTCTGAGTTTTTTTCTGGAAAATTTTGTTGCCACCCTAAGTGAACAATGCAATTCCTGTTTATGGTTTTCACGGCATCATCTATCTATGCTATATCCTTTTTGAGACGGGTCTCTCGTTTCTTCATTGATCAGTCTCATTTGGTGGAAAGCGTTGTCGCAGTTACCAATAAGATTCTTAGCGCAGGCCTGAAGACAAGAGCAAAAAATATGGTTACTTAAATTTGGAGACTTGAAGAGATATATTATGAATTCTAGTATATATTGTATCATACTTCAACACTATCGTTTCTACGTTTTCGTCAATAGAGAGGCGCATACTGATAACAAGATATATATATTGGTTTTACCTGAAGCTTTTTGTATTTATATCTTGATTTTTATTGTTGCGTCATTATTGTGTTCGTTACGCATTCACTTCGGGAGAGTCAACTTTGAGGCATTCTTGGATAGTCGTATCCTGTTTGTGAATTTCTTTGATTATTTTTAAGCTAATACGGCACTCAAAATTGGATTTATATTCTAGTGCTTAGAGGACCAGACGTGAGACGCCTTCCGACTAAATATCGAACAAATTTGCTCGCCACTTCTGGCGGGGGGTGAGGTAACACACAAGCACAAAAGAACGTGTACTTAAGCGAAAATAGCTCTCGTCATTACATTAACAGTATTAAAATACATAAAAAAACTAAACACAAACAAAAAATTGTGTTACACATGATTAAAAGCGTGTACTATTATTGTAACCATACTGGTAAAAGGTATCTTTATATTATTGGGAATCATATGCCAGTGGCGAGAGGGGTATGCCCGCTAAAACTACTCCAGTACTAATTCCTTCAATTTCTAGTGTGTCTCTGTCTACCAATCTGTTCTCAACCAATGCTTTGAACATGACTTGGGATGCTATGCTATTACCGGTCTTTTTCCTAGAGTACTTTAATAATTTTGATGGTTTTATTGGTGAGAATGTTGTGGTTTCATGTGCAGTTTTTCTCTCAAGCTAAACTAATAGGAAAGTGTTGGGCCAATTAGACTACTGCCTGATCGGTGAGCGACGACGTAATGTGATGTAGACCTCTTTGTGTGTGTGTATGATGTGTGATTGTTTTATTTTCTATCTATTTTTGACAGTTATTTTTTATGTTTCTCTGGTAATGTGTAGTTGATTGTGTTTTCTTTTCTTTCTAATTGGTAACAATCTATAAATATCTGACCTTTAAAAAATGCTATTCAATAGTTCATTTTTATTTCTATTACTGATGATTCCTTTTGTGGACTACATTGTATCAGACAGTCCATTCAGTCATCTTATATTTTCCTCTTTGTGTTTTCTCATTCACGCGTAATTACAAAATAATCGTAGTTAACAATTCCGTTTACTGGTTTAGAGTGTGTTTTCGCCCTATAATTTCTTCTTAATCCTTAGCTACAGTGAAATCTACTTCATTAAAGATTAAGTACCACAGCATTAAACACGTGTATGGAACACGTTGTAAAGCATGTGTTCACACAAATTGCACTTCAGTGTAAGTGCTTAGGGATTGCCTTATTAATTAATCATTATATTCTAGCTATTGTTTTATCTAAGCACTTATTACTCAAACTTACGGATGTCAGCTGCTGATTAAATTTTGCATTGTTTTGTTAATGTTTTATTGTTAATTAACTCACTTTCAATTTCCATTCTAAGAAATTTCCTAATATTTCATTACCTAAGTTATAAATCCAATAATACCTTTGCCATGTGGTGTTGTCTCAGTTTTGACAAGATGATTATGCCACTCGATTTATTGTGTATGCTTTTCAATTAATATTTTTCTATTGTGCGTGACTCTGTGACCTGTGTGTGTTAGTAACGAAAGGAACATCATGGTATTATGTTGAAGATGCAAACAAGCTAAAATCCACGCCTGACTGACAAATTATTAATTATAGAAGGGAATTATCAAAATAAATAAGATATTATGTGAAGCGTGGTACTTTCTAGCCAAGGTTTCCTATATTTAGGTGGCAATAAGATAATGCTATTTATTCTTATTAATAATTAATTATCTGTGGTAAGTATTTCTGAAGTGGCCCTTTCAAGGTAAATGTACTACGTTGGAACAACTTCTTGAATCTTCTAGTCAATGGAGATAATTCAGTTGACTGTCACGCCATGATGTCAAAAGGTTAGGTTATCTGCATGCCCTGTAGCCGACTCCGACGAAGTTATAATGTAGCCATTACTTTTTAATAATCATGTATGTGTGTCTCTCTGTAATGACTAATGAGCTTAATTGAAACACACGTATTTTTTTTTGGGTTTGTCATGTTATACGAATATTTTTTGTGTTACAGGAGTAAATGTGATCTCAACCACGGGTTACTAAGCTGTAAGCCATTAAGGATTTAGAAGATGACGCAATATTGGTATAATCCGTCTGTCTTCAAGTATTGAGACGAAACATGTGCTCGCGACTAGCATATTAATTACAACTAAACTACAATCGAGAATTCTTTCAAATTACAATGATGAGTGATTGTTTAGATTGCTCCATCACAAATTATGAACAAGTTTTATAAGCAAATATGGATACATTATTGATTTGCTGCTTTTTGGCAACGTAAAATGGGGGATTTTAACAGAGCCACGATCATTTTTCGACGATATATGGGAATAACACTAATAGTCGCAATTCAAACAACGACTTCCCATAAACTGTTGATACAATTACCATTTATCGTTCCATTTGACAAGGCACTCTTTGAGCAGAACTAATTGCTGACGTCTGCTCATAACGAGCGCTAGACGACAACTAAAATAGATGTGACACATATCCGCTGATCTAACCTTATGAATTATTTTGTCTGGTATCCGAATTGTCTGCTTCAACTTAGGTGTGTTTGTTGATATTGTAAAATAACATTGTTATCATGCAGTGTTGATAATTAGTTTATACTGTACTTATAACGTTATAAAGGTAGTTTCCAGGGTGATAGTCACTTCTGGCAAAATAGCAAATATAAATTCCGAAAAGAAAGCCGTGGATCATGATAAAAGTATCTTTGTAACAGTAGTACACCTGCTTTAATAGAAGGTATCTCCACCTTTTCCTGTCCCTCAAACATATCGGTGTAGCAAGAAATTTGAGCGCACCTGCAGTGTTTGCCATAGGCGGACCGATTCCATTATTTTTAAGAAAGAGAGTGAAGTATTTTATATGTTTATAGACTGCAGAGTGGTGGAGACAAGCTGCACTTGATCAGTGGTCATCGTGTTACCCCTCTCAAAGAGGAGTATCATCACAGGAACACTTCTGGAGGAAATCCAGTCTTGCAAGTACGTGCTAAATTCTTGAAGGCAGAGGAATATCCGTTGCAAACAGAAGAACTTGGACTCTAATGGAATAGTGGAGCCCTCTATTCTATTAGAGTCTAACTTCGTCTGATCCTACTCAGCAATAGGTGGACAGACTGAAACGTCATCAACGAGGAATGGCGTGTTACAAAACGTAGGATCATAGATATAATACACTATAAATACTATTATGACTCGAGATTTCTATAATCTGAATCATCGAACTGATAATAGATATGATAAGTAGTTATATTATTGCGAATATTCGGCGTAATAATTTTTTATTGTTATAAATAAGCTTAACGTGAATATTACGGATAAGATTTCCCATAATTGATTACAATCGCGTATCTATTTGTAGGTAAGAATGGAATATTTTGGTGACGTATAAAATACTAATTTTTTTTATAATTTGATATATAGTATTAATTTTTTTGTAGTATTTCTGAGTGTGTAATAGATATAAGAGCTCCAATGGGGCTGACATGATTAATTGTAATAATCTTATGCCTCTAAATAAACAAAGAGAAGAGAAAAAAAAACATGGCTGATTTAAAGGTAGCCATCATCTGCCGTTAAATCATCGATGTAGAAAATGTTTGTTTACATTCTACTTTTATGATCGAAATATTATGTTGCATTAAGATAACTGTAGCTAGCTGCCTCGTTGGTCTAGTGGTCCCAAGCGCGACTGCTGAACAGGAGGTCTCGGGTTCGATCCTCGGGTCGGGAAAAGTGTTATTGAGTTTTTCTGTTAGGAAATTCTCAGTAGAAGCCCGGAGTTTGGAACTGTGCCCGGTTGATGGCAATAAGCTCACCACCTATTACATGGGACTTAATAACAGCATTGGTGAAATGTGGGTGTACAATTGTGTACACCTCTGCCTACCCCTTCGGGGAATACAGGCGTGATGCTATGTTATGTGTTATGTTATTAAGATAAGTCTACTTATATAATTTTGATGTTTACTTAGGCTCATTATACATGGTACGTTGGTGATCAAACTCAAAACACAGTCATCATCATCTCAAAAATTGTAATCACTAATTATCTTTGAAAAATATTTAAGTATTAAATATTTTAGCTTTGGAGGAGAGAAGGAAGGCCTTTGCTTAGCTTTGAACGGCGCAGGAAAATAAACAAAAATAACTACAAAATGAATAATCTGTTTAACCGACTTTCCCCAGCACGATCCGGCTGATAATTAATTGTGACAGCCCATATTCCTCGACCTTCAGTTTCCCTCGCCAACAGTTTCATGTCTTAGTTTCCACAAATAAACTATTCCAAGGTCAGACACTATAATAATATGCTATATCTACCGTACTTACAATGCCTGCTCATACAGCATAACTAATTTAACTTGGCATTTCAAGGCGTCGCTGCTTGCAACGAAAGCTGTCAACCATCTGTCAAATTTAGTTCCATGATTCGTCACGTACAAAGTTATGCTGGTCTCAGTTTACACAGTCGATCAATTGAATTGATTAGTTTCCCATCCAGAAACTACAGATAATTATCATGTAATACAAAATAATTGACACAAACTAATACCTGAATATAAGGATTCAGCAGAAGATAGTGATGTGACCGTTGGACAGACAAGTCAAAAGTTGAAAGTCCGGATCCAAGGCACGCACCACTGAATTTACATGTGCGTATTATAAATTAATGATCACTTGCTTTAAACTGAAAACATCGTGAGGAAATCAGCGCACCTGAGAGATGCTCTCGAGTGTGTGTAAAGCTGAGTCAGAGACCTACTGGTGATTTTAACTCTGACACTAGATTGTTCAACAACCATATGATATGATTAGGATCCTGTGTATATCTAACTAAACATATTACAATCACACCTTTATTGCCCGAAGGGTCAGGTTAAAAGGTAATGTGGACACTCTGATTTCACCGAGTTTCTAAGTCCCATGAAATAGGTGGTGTGCCAATTGCCATTGCCAACTAACTCTCTGGGTTGCTCTGGAGAATTTCCCGACAGAAAACCACGATAAAACTTGAAGAACCTCACGCATAACAGATGCGCTTGCGCCCAATGGGGCAATCCATTTAAAGACAGGCATAATGATATTATTATGTCTGTCAGGGGCTTGTGTGTGTGAATTAGATTTTTTTATTATTATTTATATTGATTACTTACCATTGGTATTACATTACGCTCAGATTACCAGTTCAGTGGATAACGAATGTCTAGGCGTACTTTTAGCGCGAACCAGTAGGAAGATTTTGATGGGGTTTTCAGTTTTTTTTTCTCGAAATAATGGAAATATTATACAGTTAAGAATCAACCGATTAAGATGATGTATGCCATAAGATTTCAAGCAGCAGTGGAATACTAATACGAATTGATATTATTACAAAAATAAAGTGAACACATTTTCGAACATGACAATGTGTCATTACTACTCATTCCACATTGTCACTTTGCCAACTAGATCATAAAGCGATCATAGCTTGTAAGAGAGTTCATAAGATCTATTTGAATATATTTTTATTTTATGGGGGCCGGGGTTGCCCTCTTCCGTAGGAGTGCACCCCTAGAATGGTATCCCTACACGTGGCCCCTGGGTGGTGCAAAACAGGCAACACAACTCTGGTGGGAGGCTTCTGCCGCGGCTGGTTACTAACCGTCAGACTAAGCCATGCCGTGAAACGACCTTGTCGTGTTTCGGGATGTAGTCCGGTGCAACCGTTGTGGGAGTCGGATCTGGGCGGTTGCATCAACTCCCTATCTATCGTTCTCCCACCACTCTACTTAAGAGTTTATAGATTTATTCTGGATCTACGTGCTCCATCCTCGGCCACACCGTCGCTTAACATTGTTTTTTTTTTTTACTAAATAGAGATGAGTCGATTCAACGTAATAGTTTGCTGAGAATATAGAGTTTATTAAGTTTACAAGACGTAGGTCAGTTTGTATGCAAATCCTACCTAACCTAACTTGATGGAATTAGTACTGAAGTAGTTTTAGCGGGCGTACCCCTCTCGCCACTGGCATATGATTCCTAATCATATAAAGGTACCTTTAACCAGTATGGTTACAATGATAGCATACGATTTTAATCGTGTGTAACATAATTTTTTGTTTGTATTTAGTTTTTTTGTGTATTTTAATACTGTTAATGTAATGTCGAGAGCTATTTTCGCTTTTGTAGAAGTTCTATTGTGCTTGTGTGTTACCTCACCCCCCCCGTCAAAAGTGGCGAGCAATTTTGTTCGATATTTAGTCTCCCGTCTGGTCCTCTAAGTAACCTAATGATCGCAGTTAACTTTACATTACTTAATCGAAGATAAAATAGCCATATACTTTTTTTTTTGTCTAGCATTATACTAAAACTAAACTATTCTGGCTTGTCAGCCTTGTGCTGGCTAAAGTTGACAAGCTAAACGGCATAATAAAACTCAAGGGCATTCAAACATGTAGAACAGATATATCTTCAGATTTCTTAACAATCTAGGCCATGATAAACGTGTCAATATATTATTAAAACAATTTTGTCATATATTCTCGGAACCACTTACCTCTCAAAAGATAACTAATCTTCACAAAGACAATATAATCTGATCTGTCATCGTATGTTTCCTGTCGCGAAATGTGGACTTATCATTTTGACGAGAAGGCTACTTTTACGATTTGGGTTTGAGCAAATATGTATCAAGATAGTACATTGAACCTTTTTGAAGAGAGACTCTCATAGTCAGGCCAATGAAGAACTTGAAAAGAATAAAAATTAACAAAAGACCACCAAAGGAGAGATCAAGAAATGATGGACTACTTTTTACTCCAGATTCTAGATGGTAAGAGTACGGTATACTTCGATAGGTGGTAAATTTTTATTTTAGTAACAGAAATGACGCTCCATAGTTACTCCTGACGAGTGGGTAATTATGAGGATAGCAACTAAGATGCTTTTGGTGATAATCCAGTATGATTATCTGCTGCTACCCAGCCAAAATTATAACATCCCCTAAGTAAATAGATCTGTTTACTTCAAAATTGAAAAACTAGTATTACTGTAATGTAACAGTTTCCCTTTTAAAGGAACGGAATTGTTTGCGTCTGTTACCTGATAGGTATAATCTGGTGGTCTTCAAAGCTTTAGTGGACAGGTTTCTGCTGAGGAAGCGTCTGCCATCGTCCACCGCACCAGGTAAGGTGCGGTGAACGCAAGCCCATTGTAATCAATAATCTATACATATAGCAAAAATTTTACAGATCACGGTCTGTACATGTGTATGAGAAAAATATTATTGGGACCTTTATTAACGCAAATAGCACCCAAAACAATGATCGTTAGAAATTTTGCCTGTTTGTGCGTTTGTGCACGCTAACCTCAGAAACGGCTTATCCAATTTAGATGTGGTTTTCACTAATATATTGTGGTTAGCTTCACTTAACATTTACACCCAGTTTCTGAAAGGCTGGTCAACGCAAAAATCAAATAACAAGCTGTCAAAACTCTTGTTAAGTGTCAATTGAGTTGCTAAACGCATGGTCAGTTAGTTTGATTTGATTGGCTTGTCACTTAACAGAGCTGTCAACTTATGCTTCAGAATCGTATGTCAAACACCATTTTGAGTTTCTGGAACGCTAGTTACGCCCTAATCATAGATTAAACTATTGTCAAAAGCTTGGTCAAGTAATTGGTGCTTGTGGGTGAATTAACTCGGAATACAATCATTTGTTTACGTGAATTTGCTAGTTTCTCATCAGATCTTAATTTTTAAGGTATGTAAATCATATTTACCAAGAAGATTTTAAGTCTTGTGACACATTTTTCTCTACAAAGAATATATTTTTGACGATATGTGATACTTGAAATTTTATTTTTATTGCAGGTATTATCATGTCTCTATCAGATGTTAGCTTGAGCATGAGCATTTCTAGCAGTGATGAAGATCAAAGGCCGCGCGTTTTTAGAGCCAGAATGAATCCTTTCGAATTCTATAACGACGAAGAGTTCAGGAATCGATACCGGATGACGAAAGCTGTAGTAATGTTACTGGTGAACTTGATAGAGCCAAAAATTAAACCCTTCACGTTTAGGAACAAATCTATTAGTGCCTTGGAACAAGTGCTGCTAACAATAAGCTTCTTTGCAACAGGAGCATTCCAAATTACTGTTGCGGACCATATCAGGGTGCATAAGTCTACAGCTTGTAGAATAATAAAAAAAGTATCCACAGCCATTGCTGCACTAAGGCCTCAGTATATATCAATGCCCAGTACAGAACAAGATCGCAGTAGGATTAAAAGTGATTTTTATACTGTAAGTTCATTTCCTAATGTTATCGGAGTAGTGGACTGTACTCATATAAAAATACAGTCTCCTGGTGGTGCACGAGCTGAGCTGTACAGAAATAGAAAAGGGTATTTTTCTTTGAATGTGCAAGTCATATGTGATGCCAATTTGAAAATACTAGATGTGATCTGTCGTTGGCCTGGATCTGCACATGATACTACAATCATTAATGATTCCCACATCAGGGCTGATTTTGAAAATGGAGTGTATGGCAGTGACTACCTACTGGGGGATAGTGGTTATCCATGCAGATCATATTTGTTAACACCATTCTTACACCCCTCAACACCAAGCGAGGAAGCTTATAATGAGTCACATATAAGAACAAGAAATACTGTGGAGAGGTGCTTTGGTGTCCTGAAGAGACGTTTCCCTTGTTTGTCCATGGGCCTTCGGGTTAAACTGAAAACTACTATGAATATTGTAGTAGCTTGTTGCATACTGCATAATTTGGCATTAAGTCATAATGACCGCATAGAAGATACTTCCGAGATAGAGTTGAACCTCCCAGAGGATACTGGCACAAGCTCAGTAACAAATGAAAACACTTCTGTGCGGTCATCTCTTCTATTAACCCACTTCAATAGATAATTAATAAAAGTATCATTTAATATTTACATAAATTATCATATAAGTATAACTAGTTAGTGGAGTGTGATAGTAGGATAACATCAGAACCTGGCTCATGGATAAAATTTGGTTTGATATAGATAGGAGATATATACATATGTAGATGATGATTGAAGTATAACTAGTAAAATTAAAACAATATCATTTAAATAACATATTTATATTTTAAATTAAAAAGTAAATTTTAAACACTTCAGTTCCATTTTTCCATTATATAAACTTTATAACTTGTGATAACCTCTTTATTTGTTTAATAAATTTTCATATTCTTTTTGTTTAACTTTAATTTCCAAATCCAATACTTTTTCTTTTTTTATAGCCATTCTATATTCTAATAATTTAGTTTTTTTCTCTATTATTGCACATTCCATCTTTTTCTGATAATATTGTTTTTTTATATGTTGGTTGCTTTTGGTACTTTTTCTGTTATTTTGTTGCATGTTCCTCCGGTTTCTTACTTTATTATTTGGTTTTTGTGGAATAGAGTTAGTTTTAGTTACCAATGGAGTATAGTTATGGTCTGGTAAATCTGGTTGTAAGACAACCTGAAGTGGCATAACATCACAAATTGTCACATCTTCATCTGAAACATAATTTAAAATATTGATATAAATTATTTGATAACTACAATTAATACTGTGTTTGGGTAAATGTACATACCATTTTTGTAATAAGTTGATGCACTATCACATTGATTTGAGAGTGGTTTTACTTGGTCACCCATTAGAGCTAACATTTGGGCACCAATACTGCTAAGCACTGGATTATATATACCACCACCAGTTGCCCTGACACCCTTCTGAAAATATTGATTTTCATTCCTTTTTATAGTCATTTATACTTTGTAAATATGAAATATACATGAGATTATTACAAACCTTGTCAGCTATTTCATCCTTTTTAAATTGTTTTAAAATATTATTTATTTCTGCTGTATCATTTTTAGTCTGAAACAAAAACAATGTGTTGTGAAAATTACATTTATTTTACAGTTTATAAATGTTATACACAAATTCTAGAAAGGATATGTATATAGTTGTACCTCATCAACTAATGTAATGATCTCTGATGGTCCCTCTTCATTGTCAACAATAATATTATTGTGTTTTTGCTGTAAATATTTTTTTACCTGAAATATAACAAATAAAAAATAAGAGTATGTACTATTTGTTTGATTTTTTATGAAATTAGTTTGAGTAAATAATAATACGAATAATTAGTATGAAAACCTTTACAGACGTAGGTATACTTACGTTTTCATTGGCGACACTCTGCCTCGTGCTTCTTTTTAAATTTAGATAAGCCGTGTTTAATTGTTTCTGAGTTCGGGGTATTTCTGAGGAACTGTTGAACTCTAACGCAATGAACTCCCAAGCTTCATTTTTTTTTAACGTTGATACAGCATTAGTGCATTTATTTTCAATAATATGTTTATATCTAGAAATAAAACAACGTAAGAAATAAATTCACTAAAGTACACGTACATAACTATCGTAAAATATGTATAATGTAAACAATACCAGTTACCAAGCTCTTTTTATCAACCTTTACTAATGTAAAGCATATCGAATATCCCATACTTACTTCTGTACTATTTCCAAAAGCTTACACTTTTCTCTTTCGGTAAAATTTTTACCCCGTGAAGTCATTTTAAAAGATAATAAAAAGTAAAATCCGAAAATCTTCAATATTGAAACCTAAGCAATTTCAAAATTCGCGGAAATATGTGTCAACGATGACAGCTGATATTTCTTTTGACAGTTTAGAATGAACTATTGAATGATATATTAGTCAGTTTAAACAATGTGACCAGAAATCAAAACAATCTGAATGTCAAATCAAAATGATCATAGATTAGTAAATTATTCTCTAAACAACGTTTCAGAAACTGAAATTGTTTTGACAGCGCTGTTATGTTAACCGTTGAGTTAGTTGACCAATGTTTTGACCAGCCTTTCAGAAACTGGGCGTTAGTGTTTCTTTTATGTCAATCGGTTCATAAATAAAAAAGTTAATATGCCAATTTGAAGAACCACGTCGAACATTTGTTAATTAAGAATTTGTGTTCATACACGACATGGTGTTATAAAAAATATAATTCCAAGAGGATAAAGGAGAGGTACGTTTCTATTCTGGAAAGTTCTAGAGACATACGCGTAACCACGGTCACAGCTTATTGTTTCATATCTGTAACAATTACACAGGCAATGAGTAGAACTAGACATAGAGGGAGTTTCTTATAATAATTTATGCAGGTACCCTCAGACATAACACAGTTATGTTTATAAAATCATCAGTTTCATATAAACTGTGTGCGTTTAAAAAATATTATCGCATCTTAAAACACTGGCACCGCTTTTTAAACATGAATGAAGATTTTATATCTCACGTGAATTTTCACATAATGTTTTAATTACCAGAGCACCGGTAGTTATTATAAAATATTTACTAAAGAGACCGTCATCAAAGGGAGGTATTGTAAGGTTCCGATATAAACTGAAGTTGCACGACTGGCCAACCAACTTCAGCCCTATGAACGTAACGTTGAGCGAAGTCGCCAGTGCTGCTTGAGGAAGCGTTGTGTTGCCAGTAGGGGGAACGTTTTTGTCCCCTATATTGCCCGTGCAGTGATTCCTATAAATGGTTCCGGCCTGGTGTTGCAGGCGTGTATATGCTATGTGGTAACTCCTTACCATCAGGTAGGCCATATGTATGTGATGTTAATATTATAAAAACATTCTAGAAATAAAAACGCCATCATTATTCTCATTCATAGAGATGAACCTAGACGGAATTAACCTTTATGGTATTGCAAAACGTATGGGTTAGTGTTTAATATTAGGTGCGCGTTCAGCTGTGTCGAAGTAAGTAAAATAAGAAAATTAAGATGGTATTTGAGCCGTTCTCGAAACGTAGGTAATCGAACGACAGACGTTGTATATTAGGGCTCTTAGCACGACCCGCAGTCTGCCATAGTCACGTATCGACGGCTGGCGGCTTGAAGGAATTAGTACTGGAGTAGTTTTAGCGGGAGAGTACTCCCTCGCTCCTGGCATATGATATGATTCCCAATCAAATCTTTATACCTTTTACCTGTATGGTAAAAATGATATAAAGTACACGATTTTAGTCGTGTGTGACACAATTTTATGTTTGTGTTCAGTTTTTTATGTGTGTTAATACTGTTAATGTAATGACGAGAGCTATTATTTCCTTAGTGCAAGTTTAGTGCTTGTGTGTTACCTCACCCCCCGCCAAAATGACGAGCAAATTTGTTCTATATTAAGTTAGAAGCAGTCTCCCTTCTGGTCACCTAAGGCTGCCGTTGACGGTCACACGGAATGTCAAAGGCTGCAGTCCAGCTTCGACGGCGGCAGCCGCGTGTGCTATCGGCAAAGTGCCGCTTGTCTGGGCCTTTAGTGGCATTGGGCCTCCTGGTCGGGAGCGAACCCATTCATTAACAAAAAAAAATCGATACGATACTTGAAAGGTAACCAGAAATGTTCGTACTTTTCAAACCGGTCCAAAGTTCGCTGATGACGTGGAAGGACCGATGTACGATGCAATGGAAGGCGAAAATACGAAAAAACATAATCCGTCCACCTCCACTGTTGAACCTGGCCTTCCTGTGGTAACTTCGTAGGTATACATAACATAAACAGCCCACAACTGTCCCCTTGTAGGGCAAAGGCCTCTTCTCATACAGGGAAGGTACGAGCACAGGTATACAGCCATGTTTAATAATGGGGTTTAGTACGTAAATGCTTTATTCCGGTAATGGCTACTGAGTCCTGAAAGGAGATATTGAAGTGACCTCTCAAGACGACTATTTTCGATAAGGGACCAACCATAAAGTACGTCACACGTTAAAGGAGGGGAGGGGGTCGACGAAGTGGGACATTATGTGACAAGGGGTCGGAGGGGTACTAAGTTTCGTGACGTTACATTTCAAAATCTAATAAAGTGCCAAATTTGAACTATTGACGAAAAACTAAAAAATATTACCACATCACATTTGAAGCAAGTTCTGTATGATAGCAGTGTTGAGGTATACTTGTTTAAGCGATCTTGTGGCATCTGTGGTCTATATATGCAGCATACAAGGCCACTAACCAACACAAGCTATCACACAAGAGGCAACAAGAAGTTTTGCCCATCGCAAAGATTCGTCCTCAAAGAATTGCTGCTAGACGTGCCAGAGAAATTCTTTGTTTGGATAATGATGCTATATTGTTTGATGAAAAATATTGACGCATCGAATGTTGCAGTAATATTTTTGATAATCATTATCGCATGCTTAGTGAACTTTAAAGTTTTACATTTTTGTGGAAAAAGAATACGGTCGCGAGCTGGATGCGAACCTGCGCCTCCCGGATAAATACTCCAGGCGTTCTGACCGCTAAGCCATCTCGAGCTGTGCTCAACACCGCGAATTCTTCTTCCACATTTTAATGGCGTCGTCATTGCTATATATTCAGTCCCTATATAACAGCGAATGTTCCTGACATTAACAAACCAAATGAGAACGAAGCTACTATGCGGGTTATAAATAATTTGAAGGAGTGGGTTCAAAGATTATTAAGTTTATAACTTCCATTAATATACCTAATTTACTAAACTCTAAACTAGTTTTGTAAATGATACATCTGATGTTGATTACATTAAAAGAAAATTTAAATGGAAATAAAACTAATTTCGGAATTGATGTTTAATTTATTAATTACTAGATGTAAAATTGCAAAATATGTGACGTCACACTAGGCGGGCGGTGGCTCACAAAATGTGATCAACTTACGAAACTACTAACGAAATTAGTGTGACGTACTTTATGGATGACCCCTAATGACCCAATCCGAAAAGGACTTATTATTCCAATAAATCGGAAATGCCATAAATCTAGTAACTGGTAATTAAACATAAAAACGATTTTTTTTAAATATTACACAGTTTCCTTTAGGTGAAGAGGTGAAACTATAGTTGGAAGGCGTTGATAAATGTTAGTTTATAATTATATATTTTTGTGAATAAAAATGATTTATTTTATGTTCTATTACTAGTTTCCTAGCTTTAAGGCATTTTCGGAATGAGTCCTTTTGAGAATAACTCATTATTGAAGTAAGTTCTTTTCGGATAAGGTCGTTTTTGGACATATTCGTTTTTAAAATAGGACCTATTCATGTCAGGACTCAGTGGCCATTTCCGGATAAGGCATATATCTACCAAACCCACTTAATGCGTTTCAAAATAACTAAGTTTGGAAAGGAAAATTTCCAAAGTCTTAGTGTTTTTAGATGGCATAGTAACAGCAGACTGGGAGGCATACTAAGATAATATTGTTTAAATCAGTGTTCCGCAATTTTTTTTGTTCAAGGTACATCTAGGAAATCGGAAAATATTGGCGGTACACCATAAATGAAATTTTTCTAAATACTCAATATACACAGCTCGACCTGGGAATCGAATCCAGGACCTCATACGTTGTAGTCGCGCTTGGGACCACTAGACCAGCAGCAGAACAGAAGATCAATTTATATGTAATTACTTCTGAAGCCGGCTGTACAAGATATCGTTTAATTATAAACAATTTACTTTCATTAAAGACAAAGGCAATATATCATCTTGAGTATATTTTTATCTACTATAAGTAGATAGGGTTTATATAATAATGTTACTTGACTTTAAGGTTAGGTTGGTTATCTCTGTCGCAGACATGGTGGTCATACCTACAGATAAAGCTAACGATTTCTGTGACTCCTGCTGACCCCTGTCTAGTGGGGAAATAGAGTATTTGCTATACTTCTTATTTGAAAGAATCTTAGACTTAATTTTGCCAACGGTAGATAACGTTGTTCTAGGAACACATTTGAAGTTTAAACGGCTATTTTAGACAGAACCTGTCAAAATGTTATTTTAGGATAGCGTTAATTGAAGTTGGTAGAATATCCAGTAAAAATTTTAAATTTCCCGGGAAAGCTATTTTTAGATTCGTTTTTAAGACTATCTTAGTCTAGTCTCTAATCTATTTTAAGAGTAGTTTTGTACCAAATACATGCGCAATTGAAAACATCGTATGGAATTCTCACACGCAGCGAGCGTACTGATCAATGTACCTGCCTCCTCTGTATGCCAAAATAAATACGAATAATTTATTTACAAAAAAGAGTTAAAAATTAAACACTTTTACTTAAACCACCGAAAAGTGTTTCGTTTTGAAAAGTTTTGCAAGGCTTGTTGTCACAGACATTATAAATTCAATCTGTGACACAAAACTGTAGGAAAGTAAAGTAATATAGAAGTATTTAACCAAAAGTCTATAAAATATAACATTAGAATAAACTAATATAACAAAATGATTCACTTCTCACAAAGTTATGGACTGAATGTCTGAAATAAAGATTTTGTTTTATAGCATAACATGAAGGCTGGCAGCACTATAACAAAAGATAGGTACTCGTATCTACTCGTGCTAAAATATTATTACTACCGAGACTATTCGGAGATTTTATCAAATTACTTTAATTAACCTTTTTGGGGTTAATTGATCCCCAACTACGGACTATTGGCGAAGAGATTGAACTCTAAACGAACTTATAACTGACTGGGTAGCAACTATTACGCACATACGTCAGAAATACATATGTTGCTGTAAAAGCCTGTGTTCTGGCTAATCTTAGGTTTTACCAGTAAATCTTAGGATTATAAACAATCTCTAAATGTCAAGAAATTCACGTTATAATAAAAACAACTTTTAACCGGATTAATCGAGTGTAATAATGGTATTTTGTGTGTTGTTTTTCCTAACGTTTCGAACACTCGCGACAACCTAAGATATTAATATGAAGAAAATCATTCGATTCAATTCCATCAATAATCAACTTGGTTAAAATGTTCGAACATCCGTCGCAGTTTTTTGCTGTCCCAATTTTAAAATCTAAGTCACGATATTTTTAGCCTCTTGTCCCAAAATTTGGCATAGTCAACCTGGCAACACTAACTGTAGTTGATATAATTATTTCGTTGGGATATTATGATGTTACTTGCATTCTTAGCGAGTAGCGTCAGTCGAGTGATACTGGCAGCTTGTCCATTCTGCAACACAGTTTGCTATCAAAATACGTCATTCTTATCAAACTGCGAAAAATATAATTGTATTTAGGTATCCATGATATTTTAGTTAGGTACCTATTTTTGGGGGAGGTCATGAACGCGTTTACTCATGCATGGTAACAGATTTTTTATATTATTCATATTGAGAAGCACTGACTTTCGCTTAAAAAATTCACAATAAAACAAAATGGCCGCTATATGGGAAAGAAAAAACGATGTACCAATAAACTCAGACTAATAATTTCGTAAAGTTTCTAATAGAAAGTTTATTTTGACAATACAGTATAAGAGTAAAAACAGTATACGAGAGATGATACTCTCGTAATCCTATGCGATGCTGGGGGCCAGTCACAGTTCTGCAACATTGAGAAGTTACAACACTGATTTCCAGTTAAGTCTCTATTAGGGATGTTGCGGATGCAGATTAAAGTAGAAAACTCTTTACATACAATTTTAGTGACGCCTCAAAATTTTTTGTGTATCATTTTCCATTTAAAAATTGTAACTGCGTAAAAAGTGTATTATAAAGATAATGGTATGTCGTGCCTAAATTTGATTTGAGGTCTGTTAATTCGTCCCGTCTTTCTCATTTATAGGTATAACAGTAACTGTTAGTAAAAGACAGCAATGGTCTAAATTTAGTTTAGTTAAGTTAAGTTAACATCAGAATTGACGCCATTGCCAAACAAAAATAATAAATCATTCAGGCAAATCAAAAGTAATGAATAATGATGCTCAATACACAAAAAACCTTTCAAAACTCAATATCAAGTAGGTGCTGAATTTTTTATGTGTGTTAGTTTTTGTGGGTACCCGTAGCCATGGCGACGCAATGACACAGCAGATTTGAAGGTCAGTAATAACTTAACTTCATACACATATAGATACAATGGTCAAGTCATTAGAATAATAAAAAAAGTTTACTGCGACGTTGTTTTGTAAGTACTTGGAAAATACATACATTATGTAAAATCACGTAGACTTGTGTCAAATGCAAAGTCCACATCAAAATTCATGGTTGAAGAAGCACAGAAGATTGCATTATTTCTGCACAGGATACATCATAGTTCTCTGGCCGTTATCCCAATTTCTTTGGAGTCGACCCACCATACCATCTTTCACACAATCCATCCAGCATCCTCTTGGTCCTCCTATATGATTGTAAACATGCACATTTATACACGGGTAAAACAAAAAGAAAGTGCGACGGGAAGGCATTCCAAAATGATAGATATCTTGTGTTTGTCATCTCTGTCACTTCAAGGTGAAACGACAGCGACAGAATAACATTTGAAACCTACTTAAAATGGAGTAGCGTTTGAGTAATTTAACCAAAGATGAATTGCAGTGCGAGGAGGCGCAGTGGAACTGTAAAATGGTGTGACTTTCCACCAAAGCTGTGCAGGGAAGCTGACCAGTATGAGGCTGGTATCGGAGCTGTTAAATGAATTCTTTGCACTAAAGCTGTCACTACGGGAATGCGCCGCGCCGTACCACAGGGTGCATTTATCTCCCTCACTTATAATGGTCTCACTTGGGCCTCACACATCTTTCGTTCATATTGTACTAGCTGATGCCCGCGTGGATGTCGATTATCGCGACCAAAACTAATCATTAAATTTTGATCCCGTTCCCGCTTTCCAATTACCGCTTTAAAATTGCCCATTTTTTTAAGTATTAAAATGGATAGAGTATGTTATCCTTAATAGATAGACATCCATCGCAGACTTTTCTGTAGACCTATATAAGATACACAATTCCACCATACATAATTTTGTTATATCTCAAAGGGTTTAGGCAGCGTTTTCGTTGAAAGCTCCCAGACGGCTTATTTTTTTCCGACACCTCCAACAAATATCATTATATTTTAGCCGATGTATACGAAAACTTGACAAATTACTAAAACCTTCCTCTTGAATCACTGTATCTATTAAATCGCATCCGTTGCGCAGTTTTAAAGATCTAAGCATACATAGGGACAGACAGACTGCTGGAAGCGACTTTGTTTTATACTATGTAGTGATGTAAGACCTCGCTTTGCTTGATCGCTTTTTTACTACAGTCGCGCTGAGCGAAGCTGGAATAGCCTGTTGGTGGATTAATACTCAGCTCGCGACTTCGCTTCCTCAGCATCTCGGAATCCTTTATGTGCAATCCATTAATTACTATTCCGGTGAGGTGTTATTCAGCTTTTGCACCACTTAGCGCAGGTATCACAAATGATATTGTATTTTTGGGAATGGCATTACGCCCGCGAATATTACTGATATGCATTATCTTATCAGCCGTGTAATCCTAGATTACTGTATCTATTACCACCCTAGTCGTTTAATATTCGTATATTAATTATTCTTATCTCTTATGGAGGGGTTCGTGGCGAGGTAACAATCGTACGGATCGAAGTTATCATTTGTTTATTTCGCAGTTGGTCCGTGGATGGGTGACCATCATTATATATCGAGACCTCTCTGTGCCTGGAACTATATCCTGATTATCAACGAAGATGTATGACAGTTATTATACAGGAAATCAGATGCATGAAAGTTTGACTATGAAGAGACACCCTTTTTTGGAATATGATGTTTATTAGTAAGTCAGTGTTCAGCTGGCGAATAGCCCAGTTTGGAGCCTTTTCTGCGTTGGTGGATACAGTTCTAAACGACTCACACAATTTCAGGCTTTAAATCGACCAACATTTGTGAACACAAGGGCTTTAAGTTTACTACTGATAAACAGAGGTATGACGATTCCGACTTACCAATTGAACACTGATTTTATTTATTAGTCTAAAATTAAAATTGTAATGACCCGTTTACCCTACTGACATATTTTATTGATCTATTGTGAATGTGTATATTTATCTAAAATTGTACTGATCTCTTTACCTATCTGACATATTTTAAATTGATTTTTTTATGTAATTTGTTGACATGCCACCTTAATCGTATTTACTTATTTATGTTGATTTTGTACGCCATATATTGGCTAAACATAGTGCACATATTTTAGACTAGATACTATCTGTAACCATACCTATGTTTTACAAAATAAATATTTGATTTGATTTGATTTACAATAAATACTGCGTGTGTGTAGCCACATTCCAAAACATAAAAGTATTCTTAACATAAACCTTGCGTAATTGTGGTGACAATGGAGGTAACGTAATGTCATGATACCGACAGCGATGAGTTATCGATTCTCATGGAAATGTGGAAAATCACTCGACGCACCATCGCAATTTGATGATAAACAATACAAGTACAATTGTGTGGTTCGCGATTGTCTGTACCTACTAAAGGACCTTAAGGGCCCTCACTTCTCAGAAGCCAATATGAGGCGAGGAGTTATAAACTGTAGGCGGTAAACGTTCTTTGAGGTTTAGCAACGATTCGAGCGGTTATCCTGTAGATAGTGTCCCGACGTCCAAAGTCCCGCTTTTGCATCTAGCCAGCTATTGAACAATGAAAGGCACGAGACGAGCGAGTGAAAAAATAATTACCTATGACTAGAATTTGAATCAGAAATTAAAAAAAAAATTATAGATGTGAACTTTGTCTGTGTCCCGCTTTATTCATGCCAGTCCCTTGTTTTTCTACTCAAAATCCCGACATTTAGAAAAACAGATCTGGCAACGCTATCTATCCATGTATGACTGCTGGGTGCATTGGTAGGCATTTGGGACCTTTCGGAGGGCACATGGGTCGTGGCTATTCTAAATAAATAGCAGTTGCTAAGCTAAGTCAGACGCCCAACTCGAACAACTTTGACACTATTTAGGCAGTCCTCTCTTAGGAGGACTCGCAGGTTCCCTTCAATTGCTGATGGTGATCACCGGAGGGTGCTTTTAATGAGGTAAAACTCCCACCAAACTTTGGTCTTGTACCAAAAGGCCGGGAGCGTATAAACGGCTTCCATTCGAAACAAAAAAAAATTGGTAGGTATTCCTTATCACACAAAAGAAGAACCGCGATAAGACTTATCGTGTTCAGAATTCTAACGATTTTGTTACAAAATATGTCACATCCGGGTTACATGACAACAGTACGAGCTTTCCAGTGGCGTGCCTAGGGTTTCAAAATAAGGCAAGCCCAATAAAATTTTAACCGATTTCAAAAAAAGAAAGTTCAGTTTTCTGCTGAGTATATAGGTACCTACGTATGTATCATCGCAATTTTCTCATAAACTACTGGTTAGGTACAATAAATTAAAAGTGAAATAAATTTCCTGATGCTGCATATGCTTTTCTAAAACGACATCGTATTTTGAAATTAACGAGACCAGTTCTAAAAAATTGCCTTTATTTAATGAAGTTTTGGACTCATCATGTCCTCAGAGGAAGTTCCTGTTGTGCTAAATGACAAACAATATAGACAAATCTTTGAAATACACTACGGTTGTTATCAACGCGCGTGTTATATTTTGAAATTTCCTCAGATTACTGCCGTGATATAGATGTCTCAATTCGTTGTTTACCAAAATTACCGAAAGAAACCATTGCACACAGGTGTTTATGGGAATTTGCGTGCCTTTTAATGGCGCCAGATATGTTATTTAAATCATTATAACCATATGTATTCGGAATCTTCATTCGAAAAAAATATGCAGCACCAGCAATACAACTTATTAGTGTGCGAACAGCCAACAATCCAACTAGTTTTATACACTGATCTATTAAATTTTCGTTTATGTGATTAACTAGTCTGAGAAATACACAGATTAGGCGTCGGTTTTAAAATGAAGAAATTAACTGTTTTTTCTGAGCAAAGTTTAAAGATTTTACCTTATCTTCGCCAATCAAAACTTGAACGCATTTTAAATCCTCACAAGGTACAATTACCTCCATTGTAAGTCACCAAAACAATTGTAGCACTGAGAAAATCTAAGAAAACACACAAAAAACTTTAACAACAAAACTTTTCCCACTCACGCAAATGAAACTGAAGTGAGTTGCACTCGGTACTTACGCAGAGTTGCAGTGTTGTCATTTAGGTAAAAAAAGTCGCCAGGTATATGAAAAATCTAGGTACATGTCGCAATAGGGTATTTGACACTGATGGAAATAAAATATGAAACTTAGCTATAATGATAGAATGTATTTTATTTGACTCTTTGGTATTTTTGAAAATAATATTAATAACTCGTAAATACATTTAATTCGATAAACAAATTCATAATTTTTAATCTATGTGTCACGTGACTCGAAACTATTAATTATTTTAAAAAGTCGCTAGTTTTTATTATTGCTAAATCTTAAAAAAAGTCTCCAACTCGTTAAAAATTTCCAAGATCTCACAACGTCGCTAAAACGGCAACACTGCAGAGTTGGCAAGGTGTGCATACGCGTGCAACTTCATAGGCATGCACGGCTTAAATCTTCCATACTGATCGATTTGTAGACGCACAAGGTATATACTCGTTATACGGCACATCGCTATAAGTGCGAAAGTGTCAGAGATAGTATTTGAAAGCCCGGTAAAAGCCCGTACGTGTAAGCGAGATAGCTATATGTAAATGCGAAACTCTGCGCGCGAACAATCGCGATGTGTAGTAGTGTGGCATAGGTAGATACTTTGTGTTATTTTGATAAGAATTAAGCGCGCGAACTTTTAAATAGTTCGGGTTTGATATTGATTCTCTATCGAGCATTTTAGTAAGGCATGCCGGGCTTTTGGGCTTATATGAAGGTACCGCCACTGGAGCTTTCCCCCCCTGATAACTTACGACACCGGTCATTTACCGATATCATGAACCTTCTCGTGGAGCTTATAAACAAACGTATTTATAGATTATGTGCAAATAAATAACATTCTCGATAAGTGTTAGATATAAGCATACTTGTATAGCACTACATAGTATAAAACAAAGTCGCTTCCAGCAGTCTGTCTGTCCCTATGTATGCTTAGATCTTTAAAACTACGCAACGGATTTTGATGCGGTTTTTTTTAATGGATATAGTGATTCAAAATGAAGGTTTTAGTATATAATTTGTATACATTGGCTAAAATATAATGATATTTGTTGGAGGTGTCGGAAAAAAATAAGCCGTCTGTGAGCTTTTAACAAAACGCTGCCTAAACCCTTTGAGATATAACAAAATGATGTATGGTGGAATTGTGTATCTTATATAGGTCTACAGAAAAGTCCGCGATGGCATATGTCTATCTCTTAAGGATGACATACTCAATCCATTATAAGACTTAAAAAAATGGGCAATTATAAAGCAGTAATTGGAAACCGGGAACGGGATCAAAATTTCATGATTACTTTTGGTCGCGATAACTGACATCCACACGGGAGAAGCAGCGGGCATCAGCTAGTGTGTAAATAAATAACACTCTCGATAAATGTTAGATATAAAGCATACTTTTATATACAGTATAAAAATTGTTTATGTTAGTCAGTGCGTCATTCTCACCACACCTCCGGAACGGCAGTGTGTATGCTGCGTGATATCTGTGTAGGTGCTGTGGTGTGTGTGAGCAATTAAGAATTTCGCCGTGTCATTGTTTTACGTAACTACGATTAGGTTTAAGCCATTTGCGAATGTTGTGGGGAGGGAGTATATTCAGTACTAGCTGTGCCCGCGACTCCGTCCGCGTGGATGTCGTAAATTAACAAATGTTCAACGTGATTCTTTAAATTGGCATAACTTTTTAATTTATGAACCGATTGACATGAAACAAACACTAAATGTTAAGTGAAGCTTACAGCAATATATTAATGAAAACCACATCTAAATCGGATCAGCCGTTTCTGAGATTAGCGTGCACAAACGCACAGACAAACAGACAAAAATTCTAACAATCATTGTTTTGGGTGCTATTTGCGTTGATAATGGTCCCAATAATATTTTTCTCATATATCTTCCATGTACAGACAGAGATCCGTTACATTTTTATCATATGTATAGATTTAAGGTGTAGACAAAAACAGTGTTGGTTAATTAGTTATTTGGAAAATTATGGAATGGTTTTCTGCACTAATTACGCAAACGGATTCATCGTAAACGATACGGTAGTACTCCAATACTGAAACCTAACAGGGATACAGTTTTTAAATTGGCATGGTCACTTACTCTATTAGCACTTATGACGTCATAAAGCACCATGTTCGGGGTAAAACTATTCATGGCGTTGGCAACAGGCCCAATTATCAGGGATGTGAAAAAATATCTTGTAACGACTTTTGGTCACCTGTATAGGGACTGAATAGATAGTAAAGACGTCACCAAAAGACGTGTGAAAATGTGGAAGAAGAATTCACGGTAGTGAGCAAAGGTCATGGCTTAGTGGTCAGAGCGCCTAGAGTATTTGGAATCCTGCTCGCGACCGCATTCTTTTTCCATTTAAAATTATAACTTTAGAGTTCGCTAAGCATGCATTAATGCTTTTCAAAGATTTATCTGTAATATAATACTATAAATATATATGTTTTAGGTCTCTTTGCAGATGAGCCTGGCAAAAGGCTGGTCGCTAGTACTTATATCACAGATAAAATATTGTATCCCGAATCCCGACAGACACTAACGGATTTGCCAGAATTTATTAGTTACCCAGTTCAACACCCTACAAGCGGAAAATCAATGTTTAGCCGCATTGGCAATATTTACAATACTCTTACATAACAACTGAAACCAAGCCAAGTTCAACGGACATACGACCCTAGCCATATGTTACATATTAACGACTTTTATGTACAGGGAATCTTGATACGTAAACTCGTGCCAGAGAGGTTAGAATCGCTTGTATATTTCGAAGAAGACTTGTACAATTTATGCTTGTTTTGTGTGTACGATCTTATTTGGTTGCTATAAGGGCGAATATGGCGTGTTTTTTGTTTGGGCGGTCTCGGCGCCGTCTGTTAGTCAACTAAGTTGCAGAATGTCGCAGTTACATATCTAATTTAATCTAATTTCGTATTGTTAGTTCGATGCTCGGGTTACGGAGGTGAAAATACTGCGGGACCCGGTTTAATTTTAGTTGGAACTGTTATTTTCCATTATACTTACGTTATCGTGTAACATTAATTACTATTACTCAATTCTACTAGTCTAATTTAAAACGTAACAAATTGACACTAGCGCCATCTACTGATACTTCTTAATGTTTGTAGGTAGAAAAATAAGGTGTGGAGTTCTGGACCCTCCTCTTGGTTGGGGTTGCCATCGGTCCGGGTTTCCCCGGATTTGTCCTAGTTTAGAGGGCGTCCGGGGAGCGTCCGGGCGGGGTTTCATTTGCAGTCCGGGTTTAAGGCTGCTGACACACTATCGAAAATAAGCGGCCGAAATTACGTCTAAATACAAGACTACTAATTGTTTGTTTTAACTTTATTACTAAATTTAAATTAAAATGGTAATTTATAAAAATTAAAACTATTTTTTATATTTCTGAGTAAACTTTACAAAAAAAGTGTTGATATGTCCGGGTTTAGAGCTCCAAAATCCGGGTATTCACACTTCTTGTCCGGGTTAGCAGATTTTAGAGATAGTAACCCTCCTCTTGGTGCTCTCCAGCAAGTACTACTGATCCAGGTGCGGGATACAAGAAATATAAGTTTCGACTTCGCTTCGCAAGCGCTTTAAAAATGTATAAGTACTTAATAGCTCTTCCATTGATCGTAATGAGTCAGATTTCACAGAGCTTTTCCCTGGATAACTAAGCAATTTGTCTTTGAATCTCTCTTCCAAATTACATCAGGATTTGTCCGGCAGTTTCCCGCGAAAAAGTTACAAACAGTTATTAAAGACCTACTTAGCACATGTATTTCTATAGGTACAAATTATTTAATTGCAGGATTTTGCTACTCATCGTGATTCGTGCATCTTCAGTTATAAGCCAGGTAGGTATTGACGGAAGCGTGTTGCCTACTAAACAGATTGCAAGACATTACAAAATGTTATGCAATATATTCAAAATACACATGCACTACAGATGTGTTGAATTTAAATATAAATATTTACTTTAGAAATAGCGCTTAGATTTTCTTTTTAGATTTGTTTGATTTCGCGGAAATTTCGTGAGGCGAAGTCTGGAGTCAGGATATTAATTTATGTCTGTTTTTACACGACTGCCCAAAAAAAAGGAGTGTTGTGTTATGTTTTTAGGGTTCATGTATGTAAGTATGTATGTTTGCGGGTTTCTTTATTCCACCATAACTTCTAAACGCCTGAACCGATTTCGATGTATGGGGTATCGTTAGAATCCTTACATTGTCCCGGGTAACATAGACTAGTAAGATTTTAAGAAATGAAATTAATTTTTAGTTTTTTTAATTAATTTATTCTTGTATCTACAGGAATTCAATTAATGAAACATCGTGAGGAAACCAGCACACATGAAAGACATTCTCGAAGGATTTTTTTTTGTAATAATCTCTTTCGTCTGGACACGAGCATCGGCTTAGGGCGTTGCTGGGAGGACAACCAGGGACTAGCTGGATCAGATCAGTTTCCTTATTATTAAGGGACGAATTTAAAGCTACGGGCTCGGCGCGGGCGCGTGCGTGGGTCGGGACTCTCGAAGGTGTGTAAAACCATGTTAAAGTCTGATGTTTGTTTTGTTTATTAGATAACCTATTCATCTGCCATTTTTTTCTTTCATACTTTTTCGATGAAATCTGAAATCACGAAGGACGTATGAGGCTATCATATGGGCGCAGGCCGTGATAATTAGCTTAATTAACACAGGCCAGATAATTGTCGTCTTGCGGAAACAATAGAGACCTTGCAAAGGCCTGTTTAAATAAACTAAGGGCCATATTCACCAATAATACACAAGTGTTTAAAATGAAAACAGCTACTAACTCATACAAACGATAGGTTAATGTTATTTTGTATTAAACTTCTGTTAATATTGTTGGTGAACAAAATAATAACTCGTGCAGTACCTAACTAAAGTTATTATATTAAATGGAAAAAGAATACGGTCGCGAACAGGATTCGAACCTGCGCCTCCCGGATAAATACTCCAGGCGCTCTGACCACTAAGCCGTCCGGCTAAGCCGCTATCCGGATGGGATAAGGCATTAATGCATGCTTAGCGAACTCTACTTAATAGTTCGCTAAGCATGCATTAATGCTTTTCAAAGATTTATCTTGAAGTATGTTTTATCACTTGCTTGAAACGGTAGAGGAAAACACATAACATATCATCACGCCTGTATTCCCTGAAGGGGTAGGCAGAGACCATTATAACCCCACATTTCACCAATGGTGTTATTAAGTCCCATGTAATAGGTGTTGAGCCTATTGCCATATACCGGTCACAATTCCAAACTCAGGACTGCTACTGAGAAATTCTTAATAGAAAAACTCAATAACACTTTGTCCGACCCGGGAATCGAACCCGAGACCCTATGCTCAGCAGTCGCGCTTGGGACCACTAGACCAACGAGGCAGTTAAAGACAATATTAGTAAAGGAAAACATCGTGCGGAAACGAACACCACACGAGAGATGTTCTCGATGGTGTGTAAAGCCATGTCGTAGGCGCGCGGGCTTTAAACTTTGACACTAGGTTGTTCATCAACCATACGTTAAGAAGTTAGTAAACTATTTATCGTGCACAATAAATGTTGCACTCAGTGTAACTGTTAATATGTGTTTCCACTTACATCGAAATATACACTTGAGAGCAATAAAATCGCACACCTTGACTTTTTTTTGTTAAGGCAGTTTTTTTCATGAATCTGAATAAATATTTTAAAAAACACACCCACTAATTGATGCAGGACAACGCCAGACCGCACGTCGCTAGAACCGTTTGCGACTACATGGAAGACGTTGGAATCACCGCGATGGAGTGGCCAGCTCGTAGTCCTGATCTCAATCCGATTGAGCATGTCTGGGATGAGCTAAAAAGAAGAGTTCGAGCAAGAAGCCCTGCTCCTACGTGCCTCCGAGAGCTTCAACTTGCCATTGAAGAGGAGTGGAATGCTATACCACAAGATTTCATGGTAAAATTAATACGGTCCATGAAAAACTGATTAAGAGCTGTGATTAAGGCTAGGGGAGGGAATACACCTTATTAATAAACAATTTGATCGAGAGTTTTGAGTTTGATTTTCATTATTTCTTAAGCGAAATTGGGTAATTTTACCCGTTTGTTGGGTTTTGTGCCGTAAAACTTCTTATGGGTATCTTTTTACACTGTATTTGATATTATTAGAAAGGTAATGAGGTAGACTTTCAATTAGTGGGTGTGTTTTTTAAAATATTTATTCAGATTCATGAAAAAAACTGCCTTAACAAAAAAAGTCAACGTGTGCGATTTTATTGCTCTCAAGTGTATATGCCAGCGTGTTCGATTTGCTGTTGACAATTTTTTTTATGGGTTTGGGGCAAACCTGCATACCGATCGCCTGATGGTAAGCGATTACCGCCGCCCTTGGACACCCGCAACCCCCGAGGAGTCGCAAGTGCGTTGCCGGCCTTTTAAAGGGTTTGTGCCTCCGGTACCCTCACTCACTCGGCGAAACACATTACAAGCGTTGTTTCACGCCGGTTTTCTGTGAGGCTGTGGTATCACTCCGGTCGAGCTGGCCCATTCGTGGCAAAGCATGGCTCTACCGCGGTGAAAAACATTACTAATGATTTAACAGACGTCTAAGGCGGCGCCGGCGCCGGCTGTCTGTTTATCTTCTCCCCTTTTTTTTATAATCAGATCAAAATAATTTATTGCTTCATGTGCTACAAGGTTTTATATAATATTATTATTAAATGGTCTCAACATGACCCTGTTAGGGCGTAGCAATTTTTTGTTGTTTGTTATTACATAGCAAATTCACTTAAAATTACTGACTAAAACTAAACAATTTAATTTTTATTTATCTTCAAATCAAATAGTTTATTTTGCGACATATGGGTATTATAGACATAGTTCTTAAGTATAGGTACAGAGTATCACCATATACGACCGTCAAGCGGCATGCAAAATTAGTACAAACAATTTCAAAATAATATAATCATCAACAAAAAATATATATAAATAAATGTCAACTTAATATTAAATGTCAATCCATCATTAAAATATCATGATTCAATTATAAAGTGATGTCATGGATCAGGAGTACAATATTCTATCACTTAAATATTCGTTAGTCAAGTAATAACATTTTTTAATTAATATTGTTTTTATTTTATTTTGAATACATAAAATCTCAAGTATTGTTTTGGGCATATGATTATAGATACGCGGGGCCATGCAAAATATACTTTTGTTTAACATTGCTGTTTTGTTTCTAGGGTAGGCTATGTTGTAGTTACGTCTTCTGCTATTTAAGTTTTCGTATAGGTACATATTTTTATCTTCAAAAAACTCTTGCAAACTATAATAACATTTCGCAGACAGGTATTTATTTAATTTTCTTTTGAATGTGTTGAATGTGTCTTCTTTCTTAATTGCATTAATTTGGTATTTTATTGTAAGTTTATATTGACATAGCATAGGGATATAAAAGCATTTACGGCATTCTATACATTTAACATGACTGTATTTTTGATGTTGCAACACTTATAACTGCAGTATGGCACAGTTGCGCCAAGTAAAAATCATTGCGAATTGCAACGATGAAAATACATGAATATTCGACAATTACATGTGTATAAATATCACGCAAAATGACTTAATTCTGCTAAACTTCTCATTTATTAGAAAAGCAAGGGCATAATTATGTACTATATTTATTACCGCAAATAACCAATATATTTGAGAAACAACTAGAACCAAAAAGCAAGAAACTACTCAATTATTTTTCAGGTGTTGCAGCCGTATGTTTAGGTTAAGAGCATCTCGTAAGTCTAGGACGTTGTCGACTGCTCCGGGCTTTCCCCTGCTTGCCTTAAGAACCGCCAACTACCATCGCAAATAGATTTATGTACTACTATCTAAAGTAATCTCTAAGGTTTTCACGATCACTACACATTATAATAAAACAACATTTAATCGGATTAATCGCGTGTATCGTTTCGAACAGTTTGCAGCGTTCGTGGTGGCAGGAGGAAATCCGGAAAAACAAAAACCAATAATACACGCGATTAATCCGGTTAAAAGTGTTTTATTATAATACTAGTATCTATTTAAATTGCCTCGTTGGTCTATTAGCTCTAGGCGTAACCGAACCCGGGACCTCATGCTCAGCAGTTGTGCTTGGGACCACCAACGAGGCAGTCTGCCACCTATTAAATGGGACTTAATAACTGCATTGGTGAAATGGGGGTGTACAATTGTATATTACCTCTCCCTACCCTTTCGGGGAATACAGGCGTGATACTATGTCATGTTATCTACTTAAATGTCACTGTCCCATGAGAAGGTCTTATTTCAATTGATGTTGATTAAGAATTGGAGCACGCTTAATATATCCTCTACTAGTCATCATCATTGTCATAAAAATGAAGCACTATAACTTTTTCTGTCTAGCCTTTTCCCAATTACATTGGGGTCGACTTCCAGTCAAACCGGACTTAATACTAGTTATTTTACATGGAGCGACTGCCTACCTGACCTCCACAACCCAGTTACTGGCTAACACGATATCTCGTGGTATGACTGGTTGTCAGACTTTCAGGACTCTCTGACTATCCGTAACGGCTATCATTGACCTTAATTTGACAACCGGGACCGCGGCTTAACGTGCTCTCCGAGGCACGGAGGAGTCTCGGCGTGAAGTGATGGTCACCCATCCACAGACCGACCGCGGCAAGCGCAGCTGAACCTCGATCGATCAATCTGTACGGTTGGTACTTAGCCACGAGCCCCTCCCGAGCCGAGCCCATAGATCGTTTGACAACTAAAATTATCAAAAATACCTATAATATTGAGTAATGAATTATGTAAGCAAATTGAAGGGTCGTTCACTTTGATAGCCGACCATGACCCACTGGCATAAATTATTAATTAGACGGTATTACGCAATATTTATTTATCGATTTAGCTACCTATAAGTATGTGCCAAAATTGTATTAGTAGGCCTTTGCCGCGTCTGTCTGTTCGCGATAAACTCAAAAACTACTGCACCGATTTTCATGCTGTTTTCACCAATGGATAGAGTGGTTCTCGAGGAAGGTTTTAATATAATTTGTCAAGTTTTTGTATACATTGGCTAAAATATACTGATATTTGTTGGAGGTGTCGGAAAAAATAAGCCATCTGGGAGCTTTCAACGAAAACGCTGCCTAAATCCTTTGAGATATAACAAAATGATGTATGGTGGAATTGTGTATCTTATATAGGTCTACAGAAAAGTCCGCATTGGCATATGTCTATCTCTTAAGGATAACATACTATAATTAAAAAAATTAATACTATAATACTTAAAAAATGGGCAATTATAAAGCAGTAATGGGATCAAAATTTCAAGATTACTTTTGTTCGCGATAACCGACATCCACGTGGGCGAAGCCGCGGGCATCAGCTAGTAGCTTATAAAATGAAGTTATTCTATATAATTAAAAAAAATACAAAGAGATCTGTCAGTTAAATCCCATTTTAATTATATTTATGAGTTAATTAATCAAATAATTTATTCATTTGCGAATATTGGTACAAAAAAAGCTCCTATAAGTACAAATAATAGCATCCATTAGCCATATTGTAATTAGTAATGGTTAAAATAAAACTGCGTCTACCAAGCGTCAGGTTCTGAGTTCGATTCTCGGGCGCAAGTGATATGTGGTATTTCTGTTAGGAAATTCTCAGTAGCACCCAGTCTGGAATAGTGCTCGATTGATGGCGATAGGCTACCCTACTACACGGGGCGTCGGCATTGGTCAAATATACTTGCCATAATGTATGTGTCTGCTTAACCTTTTGTGGGAAAGGGGTGCTATGAGAAAGAATAATAAGAATGTGAGAGGTGGACCGGTATGTGACTATGGGTTTATGGGAAAGAAGGAGAAAGAAATAAAGAAAAATATTTATTTCAATATCTTAAAAGGTTGCCAATAAAAATAAAAATAAACTTAGATAAATATTACAGCGCATTGACGCATGGGTTGCGAACTTTAAAGTCATACATTCTTGAGGAAAGAAAAATACGGTCGTGAGCAGGATTCGAACCTGCGCCTCCCGGATAAATACTCCAGAGATCCGGGAGGCGCAGGAAAAACTAAAATCAAAATCTTGCTAACTAAAGACAAAAATAAAATCTTAATAACGAAAAATGAAATATCAACAACCTGTACGAAACCAAAAAAGGGCCTCTATCTCAGCATATATGCTGTCCTATCGAGAGTTGGCAGCGCTGGTTTTCGGATAGGTCCGAATTAAACGTGAAGAGCAATATACATAAATGCATTAGCTGTCACGAGGAGAGATGCGGTATGTAGACTAGGAAACGGTGAAAGGGAGGTTCATGTCAGTCAGACGTTTAAAAAGCGCAATATTTTGACTAGCATCCATTTTGATTGTCTCTTGTGGGCTTACTCTTGAAAATAATTCCGCTCGATTGACATTAAATGCCAAAATGTCTAAAAAATTATTAATTTTCGGGATATTATGAAGACAACATGCTTTAAAATTGAGGCAACTGTAATGTAGGTAAATTTATTTTAAAATTACTCGTTGTTTTAAGGCATCTATTTAATATTGGAATTGGATTGGAATTGGTATTAGTTTCAAGAGTAACATTGGTTAGAGCATTGTCATAGTTCAGGCAAGTGTTGAGCGTTCGAGACCCCCTTTAAATACAAGGTCCAGAACTCTTAAACTAGACCTGGGGTCTGTATGTTAAAGAGTCCGTTCCTCCCAATAAAACTTTTAGTAAATGCTATAAACAATAACAAGAGAAAAATAAAATAATAAATGCACTACAATTACAATACATACTTGTGTGTCTGTGTCTGTCTAATAAAACAACTTTTAACCGGATTAATCGCGTGTATTATTGGTATTTTGTTTTTCCTGACGTTTCGAACACTTTGCAGCGTTCGTGGTCGCAGGAGGAGTGTTAGTTGTTTTATTATAATGTGTAGTGATCGCGCAAACCTAAGATATTACTATTTGAAGTGTCTGTTTTTTTGTAAACTCATACAGTAATTTGCAAGATACCTATGCCTAGGAGTAAAATTAGTTTATAAAATGTTTGTCTGTCTGTCTGTTTGTGCCAGCTAATCTTCGAAACGGTTGGACCGATTCTTATAAGATTTTACTGGCAGGTAGTTGACTATATAAGGATTAACATAGGCTAATCATAATTGAATTAAACAGCGGGGCAGAGTTAGTTTGTCATATTTGTAGATGAGCAGCGTTGTTGAATGATAGTTTTAAATATGATCTTTTGTTTTTACGCTGATAATAATATAAATCAGCAGCATGCGTCCTTGACTACTACGCAGCACTCTTATTCTTTAGGATCGAGGCCAGACTAACGAGGACGAAGCGATACAGACACGAAGTAACAAATTGTGAAAATATATCATCGAAATTAACTGAGACATTTTTGCTGACGGGTATCACTGAAATAACTTGTTTGTTGTTTACAGAAATTTTTTTTCGTAGATGACCACAGATAACTAATATTATAAAAGTGAAAGTATGTTTGTTTAGATGTTTAGATTTTTGTTACTCAACCACGCAAAAAGGGCTGAACGGATTTGGATGATAGTTTGTATAGAGATAGATTCAACTTTGGAGAAAAACATAGGCTACCTTTTGTTGGCCTGCCTTGTCATAAGCGAAGCATACATTACGCATACAAATACTTAAAACTCGTCCACTCGGCGTCAGTTCGCTACGTGTGTGTGCGACACGCAGCGTACTGACGCCGAGTGGACGAGTTTTAAGTATTTGTATGCGTTTAGCTCGTGTATAACAAGCGAAATTGAATGACTAGGCATGCTTCTCACATGTAGTACGCAACGCAGGTCCGTGGGCCAGACAAAGTCGCGGGCATCAGCTAGTTAATACCTTTATAATGATGTACGTGCCTACATGGACGACTTCTCCATCATAGCAGACGTGACATAAAATGTGTCACAGTTTTGTATAACATGAATCACTTGCATGGTTTGGGATTTAGTTTTGTACTTAGGAGGATCTTTTATCGTCAGTTGATCAAGCAGATGAGTGAGGTAGAGAAATAAATTATAATTATTTGCGTTTCCATAATGCGTAATGTGAACTTAGGTGGTAGGTACAACGTATGAGATCATCATGGACCCTGTCGGGAACAGTAAAATTAGGAGAGAGGAAGAGGGCGTTCTTATAACACATAAATTAGGTATCATTAGCAAATTAATATTTGTTTTTTACTATAATAGTTTTAATTTCTTTATAAATATATTTAAATTTAATTCTTTTATAATATCGTTCGGTAACTTGTTATAGATTTTTATCGACATGACTAGTTTACTTGTTGCATGGATATTTAGTCGTGATGTCGGTAAGTTTAACCTATTTTATTGGTAGTGTAAATTTTTAGTAGGTACTGGAGTATTCATCTAGGTCAAGGCAGGGGCCATGACTGCCTCGTTGGTCTAGTGGTACCAAGCGCGACTGCTGAGCATGAGGTCACGGGTTCGATTCCCAGGTTGAGCAAATCGTTATTGAGTTTTTTCTGTTAGGAAATTCTCTTTAGCAGCCCGGAGTTAGGAAGGTGGTGGTGTGACACCGCCGTGCTTCTGAAACGTAAAGCCGTCGGTCCTGCGCCTGATCCCTCCCCGGTCGTGTCGGATTGCCGTCCCATCAGACTACGAGAGTGAAGGAAGAGGGAGTGCACCTGTGTTTGCGCATACACTTGTGCACTATAATATGTCCTGCGTATTGGCTAATCTCCTCGGAGATATCCTCGCCGTAACTGAAATACGGTCTGGAGGAGTATTATTATTATTTAACTAGTTCTAGGTGTAGGCAGGGGGGCAAACTTTTATAACGATAGTCATAAATTTTGTGTGAAAAAAATACGGTCGTGAGTAAACTGTTCACTAAGCCATCTCGTCTTCGAGATCGAGATGGCTTAGTGGTCAGAGCGCCTGGAGTATTTATCAAGGTTCGAATATGACTCACTTATAACTTTAGAGTTCACTATGCTACGTAATTGCATTTAAAATATAATATATTCAAATTGGTCTATTTGAAATTGTACCTTTTGATCATCAAACATTAAATTGAGACAGTACTCAAACCACCCTTTATTAAATTAAAATGATAGAGTGAGTTGAGAGGAGTTATTAATATGCCACTGATTCTATGGCTAAAAGAATCCATGAGTTATTAGCTTACTGGGAGGGTTCCAGCAGCAACATAAAATCCACCTCTGATCCCAAAACCCAGTAAAGGTTGGGGAGGGGGGGTAACCAACTCCAAAAGAGAGAGATCTTAGACAGCATATATAAATTGTAATTATAAGAAAAAAAAAAAAATGGAAATGGTAGCCTTAAAGAATTTACCCGATAAAATATTTTTAATGATATAGAAACTACTTAGCATGTTTCTAATGTAGGTGCATGGTGTGTATTCCATAGACTTAGAATATTTTTGCTAACAAAAGTGTATTCTTCAATAAGGTTTCTAAAAATAGTTGCTACATATTTCACATTGAATCCAAATCATTACCATTCTAACAATAATCTTATAAGCATGAAACTATGTGCTTATCACAATGTATCACAGATAATTTGTTTAACCAACTAGATTCTAACAATCAGCTGTTATACAACATATCCATCATGTTTTGACAACACTCTAGGTACAATATCATTGTTCGAGTTTACAATATCTGTTGACACATGTACATTGTTAGATGGCTTGTTTATATTAGATTTCAATAGATTGATTTGCTATGAGTAGTAATTTGTTTACTTTATATTGATATAAAAGGCAACTGGCTGTTTTCAGTTCTTATTTTGAAATTGATTGTGAAGATTTTATATTGTCCCAGCATTATTATATTTCATATATGTTTCTTATTTTAATTTATGAATTTAGAAAGATCTTTTTGAATACCTATAAAGTAAAAAAAAAAATTGATTAACTTTTTTATTGATATTAGTACTATTTGTATGGTGTTGACTAAATGTGTTGTATAAATATGCTATGGATAAAATTTCATTTAGAATCAGAAGTTATGAATTGCATAACTGAAAATCAATAAGGAATTCAGGTCATTTGTTGTATGTACTACTAGAATCTAGGATTTATAGTTTTTGTTGTCTATGATATCTTTTTTTATCTATTTAGATCCAAATTAGAATCACTTTTTATTTATTCTTAGTAACTAAGGCCCTGAATTGATATGTTCTTTACCTCAAATTGTGAGTTAATAATTTATGAATTCAATCTGGTCGACAATAAATCTAACATTATACCTAACAGATAATTCTGACAGGTCTTCACCCCTGTTCAGTGGAAGCCATAACCTTAGCTATGACTAAACTCAATGGCTCATTATCAATGAAGAAAAGAGGTTGTTTCACGAGAATTAGGATGTATACTACAAATACTGGCCAGAAACACTGTTAATGTAATGAATGACGGTACAAGTCATTCGAAGAAACGGCAAAGTTTACCGGCCGTTCGCCCGCAGACAAATCATAACAATACTGACGATTATTGTTTAACGCGCGGCTCACATCCTATCGAATTACATAAAACACCTCCGATCTACATTCTGGTACTCGAATAAAAACCAACTTGCATCCACAGATCGATAAAACACCATGCGACAAATGTAAATAAATCATCAGGCCCTCACTTGCTCCTATCGATTCGACCCACTTATTCGTATAAATTAATTGATCTTCACCAATTTTATTCGAGAGTAAAACGTGAAAATTCTTCTTATTTATTGTATAGTACTTAAAATACGTGAAACGATACAGAAATAAAGATTTACTTACCAAAAAATACGGAGCTGCAAATGGTGTCTAACTAGTGGCACTAATTAATCTGGATTGCACTTTTTAGCGACTTACGTAACAATAATTTAATGACGTTATACTAAGACCTTATCGGTCTTTATTCGTACACAGCAGTAACTACGGAAATTACGAGAAAAACTTAAGAAACGTGTAATTTAACCTTCCGCAAAGTATTTCAGCCCGACGATCTTTCTGCGGGGAATGATTCGTTAATCCGACACCAGAGGGCGCTTTTGTAGAATTTTGACATTTCAGTTGCGGCTGCGTTCAGAGTATTAAAATTATTAATAGTAAGCGGCACTCTATGACAGATGATAGTATCACACATCTTCTGTAAGGCTGTAAAATTTCCAAGATTTTTCTAATGTGCCAATTATTACTGTACGATTATTTTCTTCAGGGATTATAATCTCTTTATATGGAGCGCGCGTTCTAAATAATTCAGTGTTCATTTTGAAGCTGTCAGTGTCAGTGTTAAATGTCAATTTATTTGAATTTGACACACTGTGATGAAGTTACTCAGAAGTGTTGCCAAAGCTACAGCAATTGCCGTGTTCTACGGCAATTTGGCTAATATTACTAAAAATCTACGGCCTACGGCAGCATTTTCATTAGTGTAGCGGAATTTACGGCAATTTTCTTGCAGTCCTATAATCGATTCTGTAGATAACACTGCATAATAAATCAAGATAATTCGCTCCCAAATTAGATATAAACTCTCAATAAGCGAAGAAGAATAATGTTTCTAGCATTAGATATTTATTTGGATGAATACTTTTATAAAGAATATTTGAAGTGCTTTTTATATAATACAATTTCGGATCATTGCATTTGTCACAAGCACGGCAAATAAAAATTCAGGTTTGGCAACACTGTGACTGAGTTAACTCAAAATTAAAAACCGCGCGCCTTCCTTGTTTACTAATTATTTTACCATTTACAAATTTTACAATACAACGCAGCTGGGAATTTGATACAATAAAGTATTGAGTCATTATGATACCCAGCGCCCGTACAGCGCGTATAGCTAGAGAGGTCAAGAACTTTGAGACAAAACCTCCTTGGGGGATAGTTTGTCATCCACGTGAGGAAGATATTTACGATGTTTTAAATTTTACTATGCAAGGTCCTAAAGGCTCTCCATACGAGAACGGGTCATTTAAATTGACTGTTACCATCCCACAGAAGTATCCTTTTGAGCCGCCGCTGGTAAAGTTCTCTACGCCGGTCTATCATCCAAACATTGACAAAGGTCAGTAACGGGTAACCATTATAACAGTAGGTAAAAGTACATAGTATAAGCAATTCTTTTCAAAATGTATGGATTAATCATTCGAAGATATTAATTTATAATATTCTTTGGTAATAGGTAACATTATTAAGGCATCTAAAGGACAGATTTGTATAGATTGGTTCATTAAACTTAAATTATCGTATTTATTTAATAGAATATCGTACATTAACCTTTCGGCTCAGTAACGTACAGATCTGTACGTTGTAATAATAAAAATCTATTGTGTCTGCTAATGACTGACGCAACAGCTTAATAAAATAACAAGTACTAAGTTTCACTTATAAGACTATATACACATGTGCCTGAACTAGGAGATCCTGTGTCTCAGGCATGAAGAACAAAAATAGTCTTAAAAATTAAATACATAATCACATTGTTAAGCCGTTGGCTTAATTAGCAGACACAATAGATTTTTATTGTTATGAAGTACAATTCTGTATGTGGCTGAGCGGTAGCTGGGTTATAATATAAGTACAAAATATGTAATATTTTAATGTAAAGTTAAAGAATTATATAATTAGCGAAGCAATACTCAATATGTCATGAGATTTAGTTTGCTTGTAGCAAACTAAATCTAATTTAACTAACTAACTATTACTTTCCAGGTGGCAGAATATGTATGGACATGTTAAAAATGCCTCCTAAAGGTGCCTGGCTGCCGACAATCACACTAGAAACACTGCTAGTGTCTCTACAGACGCTGCTTGCCAATCCAAACCCTGATGACCCACTGATGATGGACGTAGCCAATGAATATAAGTACAATATAGATAAGTATCTAGAAAATGCTAGGAAACATACAGAGAAATATGCTAAAGTATAAGTGCAGTTTTTTGGACAGTCTGTATAAATGGTATTAATTGATAATCACCTAGGATTTAAGTAAAACAAATTAGATAATTTTTAAATTATTATATTAATTGGAAAAGGAATACGGTCGCAAACAGGATTCGAACCTGCGCCTCCCGGATGAATACTCCAGGCGCTCTGACCACTAAGCCATCTCGATCTCTGCTCACCACCACGAATTCTTCTTCCATATTTTAACACGTCTTATGGCGACGTCATTGCAATCAATTCAGTACCTATACTGGTGACCGGTCTTTTTCCATTTAATATAATAACTTTAGAGTTCGCTAAGCATGAGTTAATGCTTTTCAAAGATTTATCTTAATTTTTAAATGTTTTTTTTTTTATATAAAATAAATCATGTTTTCGGATGGTTTGCTATAGAGCCGCAGCTTCACATCTAAAGCTACATGTGGCTCGCGAGCCGCAAGTTGCCGACCCTTGGCCTAGCCGTTTTTTCCCCCAACATCTGATAAACTAGTTATGGAGCGCAGAGTGGTGTTTCTAATACGGCTGTAAGCTTGAAGCCCAGTGTGCTGTGCTCCATTGCTCATTGGCAAATATTAAGATTGGACTTTTGGTGTTCAGTAAACAAGTGACCAAGTTTGAGCACCGTAAGTTAAAGGGAAAGTTATTTTACAAAAAAATTGCATGACTGAACTTTGTCATTCCAAACAGTCACACAGGTACAGTTCTATAGAAAAGTGTTATCGAGCTTAAATATTTCAATTTGTACTTGAGTGAGCGAGACAGATATATTGACAGAATGTGAAGGAGTGAGCGACATAGCATGCTGTTATTGCGCTCTCGCTAGATTGCGCATTCGCCCTGCCGATTTTATCGTACTTACTACAATTTCAAACGTGCACAGTTATAATACGACAGCTGAAGTCTAAGTAAAATTATTTAAATTGTTTACTAACCTTATTAAAGTGTGGGGCTAGTGGCTTAATAACAGCCGCACAGATTGATCGATCGGGGTTAAGCTGAGCTTGCCGCGGTCGATCTGTGGCTAGGTGACCATCATTTCATATCCCGAGACCGGAGAATACGTTAAGCCGTCGGTCCCGGTTATCAAATTAAGATCTATGACAGCCGTTACGACTAATCAGAGTCCTGAAAGTCTGACAACCAGTCATACCAAGAGATACCGTGTTACCCCAGTAACTAGGTTGTGGAGGTTAGATAGGCAGTTGATTCATGTAAAATACTGGTATCTCTGCCTCGTTGGTTTAGTGGTCCGTAGCGCGACTGCTGAGCAGGAGGTCTCGGGTTCGATTCCGGGGTCGGGCAAAGTGTTATTGAGTTTTTCTGTTAGGAAATTCTCAGTAGCAGCCCGGAGTTTGGAAATGTGCCCGGTTGATGGCAATAGGCTCACCACCTATTACATGGGACTTAATAACAGCATTGGTGAAATGTGGGTGTACAAATGTGTACACCTCTGCCTACCCCTTCGGGGAATACAGGCGTGATGCTATGTTATGTTATGTTTTTTATCTGTCTGTCCCATGAATCACATATGATGCATGTTGATTGTTCACCTATTGTGTCTGCTTTGTGGACATAGAGCCTGTTAAAGCTCAAAGAATTAGTATTTAGAAATCAGAAATTATTTATCTGAAAACTGTGATTTGATACTTGCCAATTTTTGTTACAAAGTTATCTGTTTACCGCAAATGGAGTAATTTTCAATTTAGATGGTGTGTTGTATGGTATACTGCTTGCAGATGTAAGATGTTAAGAAAAATTCAGTAATAGGAAACTTAAAGCCTGTTGTCATAAGAACTGATGTTCTATTTTGGATTATCTCTCTCTCTGTCACATAAGAGCTGTGGTTTTTAAACAGTTAGCGTATTGTAGAAACCTATGCAGTAAGGGATTGATAATTATTGATTGTTTTAAAAATACTGTTTTGTATAGAATACTGTTCGTTTTTGTATTGCAAGTAACTAAAAAAATAACTAGTATAAATCCCACAAAAATAATAAAATTGTGTTTGTGAGGTAATGGAGCAATATCAATTTGTCTAGATTATTAAGATTTATTACAATGCTATGGTTAGTGTTGCCATCTATGTTTTATTACAATGCTATGGTTAGTATTGCCAGCTATAAAAATTTAATAACCGAGAGAGTGGCAAAAGCCTTTTAACATGATATCATCACAATATGTCATTGTACTGTTGCTTAATTTTCTTTCTTTCTTTCTATCATATTGGATGCAAATAAGTACAATATCTACCTACTTCCACAATATTCAGGGTAGTCATACAATTACCAGTGCTCCGCCCGCCCGCCCGCTAAAATAAGCACATATGCAAGCGGAGAAAAATTGCAATTATCACCAACTACTTCGCCCGCTTCGCCCCCCATAGGGTATCATTAGTGCAGTGTCCGCCACCGAGACTCGGTTTTGTAATTTTGCATAGCTTGCGTATGTGCATATATTTGCGGGCAGTACGCAGGTAATTGCATGACTACACTCTATGATGTGGAAGTAGATATTGTATTTTTTTTGCATCCATTGAAATGGACATCCGCTATGGAGCCGCAATACTAAATTTTTTATAGAATTGTTTTGTACTGTATTGGTATTGAGTGATGTTTCTTAATCCATATTAAAAACTTACTTTTGTGAATAAGACTATGAAACATTACACCTGTATTTGTCCCTGCCAAGATACGAGTATTTAACTTTCATAATAAGGTTGTGCTTGAAATAAAAAAAAATGTTAATTAATAGTATTATAATAAAACTCTTCTATATTATAATACTTATTTTATTTTATTAATATAGACCTTTACAGACACGGGTGTATCTATGTGCATGGTTTCAAAGAAGAAGAAATTTCCATGCAGCTGATCAGCGTACCTATTCGCTATCTGAGATAGCTACTACAACCGAATTGATGGACACCTAGTAGTACATTGCGTCGTGTGTTACAGCTTGTCTATGATGAGCAACAATAGTAAAAACTTACGACGCAATGTACTACAAAGTGTCCATCAATTCGGTTGGCAACCGAGATAGCGAATAGGTACCCTGGTAACTTGAATTCTTTTAACCCTTTCAGTGAGCATGATGCAACATATGCATCATGGTAATAATTTTTTACAAAAAAAAGAACCGACTCCAAAAATCTTTCTGTTAAGTAAAAATGCACTAAAAAGTTATAAAATAATTGCATCGGTGCAAGGGTCGTCCGCGGCGCATGATGCAACGTATGCATCATGCATAGCATTTTCGGGAATTGTAAAAAAACTTACGTAAATTGTAATTTTATGAATATCATTCTCTATTTATGGCTGACACATTAAGTAATAAATTGACTTATTTTTATTTTATATAATGGTAATAATGTCGACATATTCTGTCGACATTATTACCTCTAAAAACGCAAAAAATCTATAGAACTAATCTGTATTATTTCGTATAATGTATTGATTTATGTCCATAAATATACACAATTTATTTAATTATCAATTATGTGCGTTTTTTTACCATGATGCACACGGTGTATCATCGCGCCGTTAACAACGTATCCAATAGCCGCCGTCATAAGAACGTCTTATGTCGACAATATGTAAACTGAACTTTATTTGGGTGCAATAAGAACCATTTTGCGTCGATTTCGAAAGAACTGCATTTGTGATGGGTTTATGCAACATTTTACTTTAATATTACATACATACAATCACGCTTGTTTCCCATTGGGGTAGGCAGAGACTATCGATTTCCATTTGCTACGATTCTGACACACCTCTTTCGCTTCATCTATGTTCATTAACCTCTTAATACATGCTCGCCGATTTAGATGGCTCCTGACCTGTCCTTTTTAGAGGACGTCCGCAATTTGATTGCGGTACGTTTCGCCGAGGTCGGCCTGCCCCGACTCTTCCATCCACTCTCGCCTCATGTACTAGTTTATAAAAAACTTTTTACATACCCAAACAATCTTAGCTTTTTAGTATTATATTTATTGAAAACATAATTTAGGACTATTATTATTGGGCTTTGTGAATTATGAGAGATTAACGCACACTGCACTTAAGGTAGACAAATTATAGTAATAGTGTCGCCAGTCGATAGTATACAAAACGATACTATCGATATTATTAATAGTATTAGTCTCTTTGAGGGTAATTTACTATTGATTGCTTGAATGAATTATTGCTGGAGTTTTTGTGAATGACATAATGATATTTTGATTTCATTTTTACTATTATTTGGGGTACACCCTTGAAGGAATTAGTACTGGAGTAGTTTTAGCAGGCGTACCCCTCTCGCCACTGGCATATGATTCTCAATCAAACCTTTCTACCTTTTACCTGTATGGTTACAATGATAGTACACGATTTTAATCGTGTTTGACACAATTTTATGTTTATGTTTAGTTTTTTGTGTGTCAATACTGTTGATGTAATGACGAGAGCTATTGTTGCTTTAGTGCAAGTTCTTTTGTGCTTGTATGTTACCTCATCCCTCGCCAAAAGTGGCGAACTTTGTTCGATATTTACTTTTTTTTTTCCTTCGCCCTATTCGGGCAGGCTAAGGTCTTGGACCATACCGCCTCGTCTTCAGTGTTCTTGAATAAAAGTAAGGCCAAAGCCACGTCTTCAGTTACATTTTCCCGCCTAAACTCCTCGATATTTACTCAGAAGCTGTCTCCCGTCTGGTTCTCCAAAATGGATAGTATTGTGTTAAAACTAACAATAGTATGTATAGTCTAGCACTTCGATAGTAGCCTGTATATGGAGACTATCGATTAAATATTAGTTAAGAATGATCACATCACTCGTCCAAACAAATAATGGGACTTCCCCTTTTCGCTGAGATATGATAATTGGCTACTTGACAGTTATTACAAAAAAATATGAAAAGTATTGGATATGGTAGCCTAAAGGGAAACAATAATTAAACAAATTTGTTTTTGCATTAAGATAAATCATAAATATTTTATTTTTGCAAAATAAGTTCGCAATTTTTTATCTGTTGATTACAAGAACCAAAACGCGGGAACCCATGATGTTAAATCTTGTGACGTCACATTTTACAAAACAAAATATACTATCTTTTTCCATTTAATATTGTAACTTTAAAATATCTTTGTTCTCTCGTTTGATATGAAATTCAATTTATTAAGCGTAATATCTATATTCTTTAATCTATTTCATAATAATGTCCCATATCATTAGTCAGCATGTACTTTATTTATTAGATATTTTTATTTATTTAAAGGTATGTCATTGATTATTTTTATATGAAAAGTAAAAATGTTAGGTTTAATTTATTTCAAGGAGATCAGAAGATAAGTTTATTTCTATATATCAAAAGAAAATCTCAGATTTGAACTAGGGTTAAGCTAAGATGAAAACTACGGGTCTCGGCGTGCTAACTATAACCACTGCTTTCGACGTTGTAAACATTTGTTTAAACAATTTATCAGGATATTCACTTTTAGACATAGGCACAGCACACGTCTTATATGTTGTGATTTTCACAATTCCATTAAAAAGCTTTTAGTATATTATACATAGAATAAAAATTACTTTTCTCATAAATACGGTTAAAGTTAGAGCCCCGTAGATAGTTTTATTAAAATATATATGACGTCACAGTTCGAAAGTCACGTGACCATGTGTTTTCGCGCCTCATTTCAAATTAATAAAGAAAAATCATTTTTTTCCAAGAAATAAAGTTTTTCGATAAAAATATGATATTGTAAGATGTATAAAATAAACATTTACACATTTTAAAATACTTTTCCGAAAACTGTCAGTAGCAAATTTTTTTTTTATTGAACCGATTTGAGTAGCGATGGCCTAGTGGTACGACCGTTGGACTGACAAGTCAAAGGTCGCAAGTTCGAATCCAAGGCACGCACCACTGTCTTTTCGAAGTCATGTGCGTATTATAAACTAATTATCAGTCGCTTAAAACGGTGAAGGAAAACATCGTGAGGAAACCAGCACACATGAGAGATTTTCTCGATAGTGTGTAAAGCCATGTCAGAGACCTACGGGTGGCTTAAACTCTGACACTAGGTTGTTCATCAACCACACGATGTGAAGAAGAATTGAACCGTGTTTAGTAATAAAATAAAATAATTATTAATACATACTTAAGTAATTTTAATTATTATTTGTGATCTAAGAATGAAAATAAATCGACTATACTGGAATGACGTACATATATATCTAAGCAAAACCATGTGACTAGTATCTATAATGATCATAGGCGTAGCAAATTTTTTGATTATTGTAGTTTCATCTTGTTATTTCTTTGTGAACAATGTTCTAGGAAGGCCCAGGCCCACCTGCCCCCCCACTAACTGGAAAAAGATATATTTATAATATATATTACCCTTTAGATCTTCACTCGTTCTTCTTTTCTGTTTTCTCACAGTCTCGTTGGTGTAGTGATTCCAAGCTGCTGAGCGTGAGGTCCTGGGTTCGATTCCCGGGTCGGGCAGTGGGATTGGGATTTTTTATTAGGAAATTCTCAACAGCAGCCCAGTTATTTGAATTATACCTGCTAGATGGCAATATGCTAACCACCTATTACGTGAGGCTTAATAACAGTATTCGTGAAAATTTTGTGTACAACGATGTACTGTCTACACCTTCGGGGAATATTGTGATGCTGTGTTTATGTGATAGACCTTCAGGAAATATGTAGATAACTTTAGGCATTAGATAAATGTTGATTCCAATATACACAGATAAGTTGAAAGCTTTCTCAACTCAGGAACTGGCAAACTAATCACAATAATTAAAGTATTCAGCCTGTATCCGTGCTACTATCATCACCCGAACTCGCACTCTCCGTCTCAGAAGAACTACTATTCCTTTTAACTTTTCTACCAAAGTTTTTGCTATTTTCCACACTGGCAACACTAGGCTCTTTATTATTGTTACTCTCGTCACTGGTAATGTCTTTTTTCTTTGATTTCTTGCCAGTATCACTTGTTGTAGGTTTCAAGGTTTCTGTAGAGACAGTTGCCACCATTTTGGATTCTGTTCTGGTGTCTGATGGCTTGAAATCTTCGTCGTCATCATCCTCGACTGGTCGCCGGTTTGCTATTGAAGCTGCTACTGCCGTTTTGTACGCTTCTGGATACTGTGTACTGAAATTTGTAATGAAATAAAATTAGTAGGTACTTATAACAGAACATAGTATCACGCCTGTATTCCCTAAAGGGGTAGGCAGAGGTGTACACAGTTGTACACCCACATTCCACCAATGCTGTTATTAAGTCCCACCTACTGGGCACAATTGCAAACTCAGGGCTGCTACTGAGAATTCCTTAACAGAAAAACTCAATAACACCTTGCCCGACCCGGGAATCGAACCCGAGGACTCCTACTCAGCAGTCGCGCTTGGAACCACTAGACCAACGACGCAGTACTTATATAAATACGTATTCAGTTTTACAAATTATGAATTATTACCTTAATTAATTAACACCAAGTAGCAAAGGAATGCTTGAAAAAACTAAATTCTTCTTCATATGCAAATAGTTGTGCTTGCTGGTTAGTCTGTGTGGAATTTCTGGTTGAAATCTTCTTATTAATGTTATATAATATACACTATGTTACTTACTGGATAAAGTAGCTTGCTTATGGTGAAAGAATATGGTTGCGCTGAGCAGAGGTCGAAATGGCTTAGTGGTTAGAACGCCTGGAGTATTTATCCGGGAGGCGCAGGTTCGAATCCTGTTCGCGACCGTATTCCTTTTCCATTTAATATTGTAATTTTAGATTTTGCTAAGCATGCGTTAATGCTTTTCAAAGATTTATCTTGAATTATTAAGGTAATTGCATTCTTTACCACATTGTATTAACTGCAAAGTTAGTCGCTTCGATTCGGTCACCTGAATAGGTACTGAATAGTAGCAAAGACGTCGCCAAAAAGACATGTTAAAAATATGGATGAAGAATTCGCGGTGGTGAGCAGAGGTCGAAATGGCTTAGTGGTCAGAGCGCCTGGAGTATTTATCCGGGAGGCGCAGGGTGAAACAATTATTAAAATTGGTTCAGTAGTTCCGGAGTTTATTGATTATAAATAAACAAAGCTTTCCTCTTTGTAATATTAGTATGCAATAGGTTGTGGAGCCTATTGCCATTTACTGTGGACAAATCCACATTCCAGGTCACTACCAAGACTAATGAAAAACCCAATAGCAAAATTGCCTGACTCAGGAAACAAACTCAACACTAGACTAATGAGTCTAACCAACCTTAGCTTAGTTTTGATGGCTCTTATCTTCTTGAAGATGAATTCCAGATCCTTTCTCATCTCCAGCAGTAGTGCTGTATGCTTCTTGAATTCTGTGGAGGCTGCTCGGAGACGACTGGCTGACAATTGGTTGCAGTTCGTAAGCATCTCTGTTGTCTTCTCAAAACGTTGAAGCCTAGAATTTATTGATAATATTGTTTTGGCCCTGTTTTGTATTCTAATAAGGAAATGATGTGGGATCATGTACTGTCCATGTTCATAATTTTTTAAAGAATAATTGTTACTTCCAATCATAAATGTTACATTCCATATTTTAATTTCATCCTTGGCTAAAGCCCGTGGGAAATGTGTGAGTTTATGTATGTTAGTAAATACAAGAAGTAAACATCCATTTGACAGTGAATTTTCAAAACATTACAGGTATATTTTCTTATAAAATATCATATTCTTTTATTTGCCTTAACGAAACGGAAAGTCTTTGTCAGGGGTGGATTGTTATTAATTGTCAGTGCAGTGTGGGCACGCAGTTCCAAGGAACACTTAGGTTCCTTCTGGGAAATACAATTCAATCTTGAGTTCTTGTTCAGTACTGAAAAGAGGTCTGGACTATTTCCTGTCAACTAATTAGTAATTTATGATTTCCTGTGTCTAATCTAAACAAAATAATGAGGAAATTAAAAGTATTTCAATTTTAAAACTTACATATTCTTCTGAGCCCGAATAACAGTTTCCACATCATTCTGATTCACCATTCCCGCTAAACCTTGAACGAAAACCTCCGGGGCAGAATAATTTTGGAAGCATTCTATCGAAAAGTCGCTTTCTGGTGTATCGTTTGCCATTCTATTATTATTTTATTGAGTTAGAAATAATAAATCAATACTGAGTTTTCAAGAATGATGAGTAGAGAAACGTCAGTTTTTCAGTCAGCTGACGCTGTCAGTTTGACATTGATACTTGACAGCTATGTGAAGAACGGAAGCGTTCCAATTAAGTTCAAGGCTCATCGCATCGGCAGGATCATCGTTAACCCGATGGAGCTAAAATTTGAATTGGAAATTGGAAGTTCAAGGCCTGCCACCCAGAGGGATAGGCAGAGCAGGGACATCGATTTTCACAAAATTTATGTCGAATTATTCTAATGTGATCGAAATTATCACACAGTACAACTAAATGAATAAGAGAACCTCAGCGAATTAGAGAATGCTTAGGTTCCAAAACATTGACACATTTAACTATTTTGTAGGTATTATTAACACAAATGCCAATAATCCTGAAATAATTCAAAATTCAGTGTATTTGTGTAGGTCCTACCTACATTATCATTAACAACTAAACGAATCAACGGAACCATGTCTGTAGATTAATTAATAACACCGCGTCACTCCTGCCTGTCTGATTTGAAAGTTGAAATTAATACTTACCTCCTTCGATCACAATTTGATTTTTCACATCAACACTTGCCTTGTCCATATATACATGTTGCTTTTCATGCATTTATACTCGTAAGTAGGTTGCAGCTTTGTTTATATACAAATATCTGAGCAATACGATTATAAAATACGCGCATTGCTTTAAATACTTTCCTACTAAAACAGAAACTTTTATTTCTAGCAACACTTTATGCTTTAAAATTAATAGGCCAAATCACATTCGAGAACGGCTTACTATAAAGTCGTACAATTTACATGATATGGGTTAAAATAAAACAATATAAATATAATCTTAAATTTTTTGCCCCAACTTTTTAAAAACCATCATGGACTGACTTGGCCTAAACCTTGAACTTCAAGATGGAATGGAACTCCTACATCTTGCTCATAGTTGCGGCGAAAAATCTTTCGAGGCAATGTTTTATCTCTTTTAGCCTCCAGGGCTCTTGCTTTTCTTTCCTTTTGTTGCCGCGTTAAAGGAAACATAGATTTAAGTAACTGCGAGTCACTTTCACCTCTTATATTACTTCTAGATATAACTTCATTCAGTAACCATTGTGGGACGTACACGTTATTATTGTTTTCATTGTGTGCCAAAATTTTAGAATTTTCTTTAGTTGGCTTGGCTTTTTTGTCAACACCGTTGACTCCACGCTTTAAATGATCTTGAATTATGTTTGCATATTCTTCATAATCTTCCTCGGATTCTTCATTGTTTTGTGACAGCAAACGCTTTATTTGTCTTGCGACAACATCTCCGTCTTCTACTTGTGTTAAATCGAAAACTACAGCTTCTACATTTGATTTCTTATTATTGCTGCTTCTGCTCTCAAGAAGACTTGCTAAATCAACATTTTCAAGTAATTTTGCTCCTTGTACTTTATTTGTCTGTTTATTTTCAACATTCAATTTTGTAAGTAACCGGTCAACATCGGACAAGTCCAGGACTACCGCGTCTAAATCATCGCTTAATTTAATTTTCTTTGTTAATATTTTCGAGTCGCCGTCATTGTCATCATATAATCTACTCCTGGCGCTTTTGTTTCCTCGATAGCGCAGAGTGTCTCTATCACCTCTGTCATTATTATTTCTGTCTTCTCTATCGTTCCTACCGCATCTGTCTCCAATACAACGCAAACTATCTCTACCATTCCTATCATCATCGTAATTGGTCCTTCCATCTCTACTTCTTGCACAATTGTTTCCTCTACAACGTAGACCATCCCTGTCATACCTGTCATCATCAGCTCTATCGTAATCTCTGTCGTCGTTTCTATTTCTACCGCACCTGTTGCCAACACAGCGCAACTGATCATACTTCCCATCGTCTGCTAAATTCTTCTGTAAATCACTGAGGAATTCTAAAACATCATCGGCATTATCGTATCCTGCATCTTCGGTGGCTTTGGGTTTTCGCGGGAGCAAAGATAAATCATCTAAAACATTATGCTCTTTTTCAGAATATTTTGATAAACCATTAGAGTTCTTTTTAAACCATTCACTGAGAGCCAGCAAGGTGTTGGGGGCGAGGGCACCGTCGTGGTCGTCTATTCTTTCGGTTGATGAGTAATACTTAGATCTGTCATTATGATAATATTTCCGTGGTTTCTCGTCATGGGCTGAAATACGAGCTCTGTCTTCATGGTGACTCTGTGGCCCGTCTTCATGGTGACTTAGCGATATGTCGTATTTACCTTGGTTACCCAGAGATTGTAATAATTTTTGAAGCTCATATTGGGTTTTAACAAAATAAGAATCTTCTTGGTATGGTTTCCCATTTATAATTGTTATAATTCCAAATAGAATAAAGTATGAGATCTTTAGTGCCATTTTTCAAAAGTTGGTTCGTATCATGCTAAGTTTCGCACTGAAATTAATAATTATAAAAAATTGTTTATGGATTTGGATAATAGCGGAATATAATCGATTGAGAAACTAGTTAACGGGACGCTATCGTCGTTAAATTGAGCGTGTGATTGAAAATATGACGAGTTATGACATCGTGTGGAATGAGTTTCTCGAGGTAATTAATTTCTTGTAAGCATTATACACGAAATAATATGAAACGCCTACATATGATAACGGTATGTGGTTGTGATTGTAAAGTCGTACGATCTTGAGTAATCACAGTCTGGTGTACATTTGTTATCGCCGTCGTTCGACCGTAACTATTCTTTATTGGGGCATTTACCTTTGTACCGGCTTTTTGTCAATAACCAGCAAACAGTCTTTGAAAAATACTGACGGTTTAGCTTTAAAATTACGTTCAGATCTGATCCTCTGCACCTCAGGAGTCCTTTTTCACATGTTGATAAGTTTTTTTTTAGATCAAAACTTTTGACGTCGGCCCGCAAGAAAATTGCATTCAGCAGAATCACCATCCTCATCAATTTGCCTAGCCTATTCCCAACTACATATGATGGGGGCGGCTTCCATACTAACCGAAATAATACTTGTATTTTACATTCAAGTGACAGACGAATTGGTGCCAGGGTCTCCTATTAAGGGTTCAGTCTGGCCAGTAGCACCTTCTTACTGACATCAATCGCATACCATCACAACAGTACGTTTTAGTTGCGAACTCCTCACTCCTACCAGTGTTTTTCTATTTCATATACCTTGACCTAAGCAACTTAATACCATTAGTCCAATATTTTACATGGAGCGAGCCACCTTAACAACATAGTTAATAGTAGCACGATACGTAGTGGTAAGACCTTTCACGAATTCTTATAACCGATATCAATGGTTTAACGTGCTCTCCTAGGCACACAGAGGACTGGATATGAAATTATGATCACACATCCCCAGACCAAACGGAGCTACTAAACTGAGAGCCTTTAATCATAACTCTTAAAGGAAAATCAAGTTTTTTTTTTATCAAAATTGGATCTACGTTTGGCCATCAACTCGCCTGATATTAGGCGACGGTTGGGCCGAGGATAGAGCACGTGGATCCAGAAGAAATCTATTCACTCTAAGTGGAGTGGATAGATTTGGGGAGAACGATAGTTGGGGTGTTGTTGCAACTACAAGACTCGTCTCCTACGACGGTTGCACCGGACTACATCCCGAAACACGATTAGGTCACTTGGTAGCATAGCTTCGTCCGGTGGTTGGTAACTAGCCGCTGCCAAAGTCTCCCATCAGAGTTGTGTTGCCTGTTTTGCACCACCCAGGGGCCACGTGTAGGGATTCCATTTTAAGGGTGCACTCCCTTTTTTTAATAATATTTTTATTTTCTGATCCTCACATGTATATACCTTACAATAAGTACTGTTTTAGTTTAAGCTTATTCTACACTGAGTCTAAAATAAATAATTTCTTTCTTTCTTCTTTCTTTTCTTTCACTCCAACGGAGTATTAATATATAACTTAGGGAACTCAGTTATACAAAAGGAAAAGTTAGACAATAAATCCAAATCCATCCTCGCGTGGTACTTTTAGGAGATTTTTCATTACGTCGTTTGAATATTGTTATCCATTACGTCGATTAAATAGTAGAGAAACGTAATTTTTGAAAACAGAAAAAGTTACTAATTACACATTGTTGAGAAGACAAAATTATAACTTTTCTTGTGGTGTATTCCGCAATTGAACTTTTGGAGGCCCACCATTTCAACAATTCTTAATGCAAGCAATATTTACCTTGAAACTCTAATGAGTTGGAAATTAGTATGAGGCATATATATCCAGTAATGGACCAAGTCAGGATGTAGACGATGAGGATGAGTAAAACAAAGGAATGATAAACTGTAATAAAGAAATGCAATATATCGGCTTTAGTGGAGTTGTTTTATAGATCTTATCGGGTCTGATGTAAAAACCGTTTTTATTTTCAGATATCTGTTTTTGATGCTAGTTTATACTATATCTCCAGACGATATGTTAAACGAATACAGTCTACTAGTTTATTTATTCAATTATTTTATATTTTGTCAGATAATTATTAATTTACGTTGTTTTAATAATTATTTTGTTTAGAACGTCAATTATTGCTGCAAGGGCATCGCAGAGTATGTGTGTCTTCTCTATATTCCCCATCGTTTACGCCACAATTGCAATATAGATCATTTCTGTCTTCAGATTCACTATAATCTCTATTTCTGCTACAATTATCTCCAGTGCATCGTTCATCGTCTCTGCCATTATTACTGGCTCTATCTCTTGCATCTTCATCTATGCCTCTATCACTCTTATCTCTGCTTAAGTCAAGTTTGTATATACCGTCATCAATTACCTTTTTATCGAGATATTTCAGAAATTGTAATATTTCATCATTATCGTCGTTTTCGGTTTCACCGTGGGTCCGGGCGACTAGTTTCTTATTCAATCCTGAACGAGCCAAGAACATTAACGTGAAGGTCACATTAGCACCTCCAAATTTATTTCTAACGTGTTTGGGCTTTTTCGTGACTTCTGCCGAATCTTCGGGTGGGGTTGTGTGTTCTATAGACTTCACGGTCGATGTGGTTTTAGTGACTTTGCTTTTACTAAATTGGCTAGAACAAGAATTATATTCTTGGGCTGTCTTCTTGCACATTCTTCTGTCGTTTGTTATTTCTTCATCGTTGTCACCAGTTCTTGCAATTTTTTTTATTCCGAATAGACGATTAAGATTCTGACCGTAGTTCATACTCTTAGAATCCTCCACATTTTGGTGGGGTTGTATGTGCTGATAGTGACGTGGAACGCGATTGTCATCAAACTGCTTGTCATTCGGTGGTGTGTTTAAATGTCGACTCTCTGAACCATAAGGTATAGGTTGATTGGAATTTAACCCGTATTTTATTAGTTCAGACAGATTATTTAATAACTTTTCTATTCCGTTGTCATGTGGTCTCCCATTTGTAAATTTTATTATTAATAAAATCAAGCACAAATAATGTTTAGAAGACATTTTGATTTATGCTCAGTACCATGCAACATTTTATCCAAAACTAATGAATATTATCATTAGTTTACTGGGCTATAACTTGTTAGGGCTTGCCACACAGAGCGTCGCGTTGCTTTGTGTTGCGGCTTGCGTTTTATTCAGTATTATATCGTTGAAGTAATTCGTGGAATCTATAGAAACTGTTGATACCACGCAACGCAGCGCAGCGTACCTTGTGATATGGCCTTTATAGGGAAGTATAATTAAATATGAATGCAGTAAAAAGTAAAGCTTTTGACGTGAAAGAGAGTGTGAGATTGAAAAATAAAATTTTAAAATGTTAGTTTGCGGCATGTTTTTATCATTCTCTGTCATGATGACTGCTCTGGCACGTGATACATTCTCTTCTGTTGTTAGAAGTCTAACATGATATTCAAGGCCGGATGCCTCAGTCTTGGCTAAACGACTGTCTCTATTGACAGAGACCGAAGGTTTAACGCTTTGATCAATAATCAAGATGGTTTCCACACGTCTCATTATGATTTTGATATTGTATCCAACGAAAATATTGTAGTACTGAAAGGTGGTTATACTTATGTTACCTTCTTCTTGCCCTGGTTCTGAGTTATTGGGTTCGGCGCTATATGTTTTGCTCCTCGATTTAACAATATTTTTTTAATTAAATGGCCTACCCTTACTCGTATCTCGATGATATTTGCGCGATGGCCTGGTCAGGCGGGTGCAGATGACACACGGCATTTTGCGACCAAGGTAATTATAAAAAAAGGAAAGCAGAATTTTTAATAAAAAAATAAGCATATTAAAACAATGATTTTTATTTCGTTTCGTTTCTGTGGACTGATTTCAGCGTTTCAGATTTATTTATTGAGCTAAAAAACAGTTACTGTTTAATAGGCATGGCGATCTTGATCAGATACTTGGCGGGGAGCGCATGGGGAGCCGTCGCCACCTTTTGCGAGGGGGAAAGCTCGCGAGGCGGTGGAAAGGGAAATAGAGGCGATCTCCTCTCACCCCTGCTGCAGAAGACGCGCCATGCATTGGAGGGCACTAAACGATCTCCGGCCACCGTCTGCGGTTGAAAGATTTGGTTAGTTCGTTGCCCGACCATCACCAGGCCCGAGACGGCAGCGCGGCTCGCCTTTCTACGCGCAACTCTCTGGAGAGTCTGTGCAAGACATCTGCAGTCGCGCAATGATGACGGGGTCCTTCGTTACCTTCGACGGACCATAACTTGCCGAGGTCGAGGTGAATGCAGTCAAAATCCTGGGACCCTAGTAAATATTTGAGGAGTTACGTGTCGTTTTTACACCTATGATGATGAGATTTTTCACATAAGAAATAAAAATACCTTCTGTATATCCACCTTTGACAAACCATATGCAGCTGCGATGCCAAGACCGCTGTAAATTTGATTATAGTGGGACCTTGCGGTTTTTTGCTGGTAGGACTCAGGCAGAGCGTATTTTCCACGTAAGAAGGAAAAAGGTCAAGCTACCTATGTTGGTAAATAAATAATAGCAGCTACACAGTCCACATAAAGTTGACTGAATAGGTGGTGAATTCGGAGTAGTGAGCAGAGTTCGAGGTGATCAGAGATCCTGGAGTATTTATCCGGGAGGCACGGGTTCGAATCCTGCTCACGACCGTATTTTTCTTCCTAAAACGCGTAACGCTATGCGTTTGAAATATTTATTTGTATTTAATGTATTCGTCTGTTTTATCTGAATAATTAATCCATTTGGGTATGTTAAAATATTTTTTTATAGAAAACTGTCAATAAATGTGTGAAATTTGCGTTTTTAATAATTATAGTTTTTTTTATTAATTTCTACTTCTGCTGCATGGGCATCGAAGATTTTGCGAGTCTCCTTTGTCTTCTCTGTCGTCACAATTGCAACGCAAATCATTTCTGTCAACGGTTTCATCTCTATGATCTCGTTTTCTCTCACACCCACCTCCAGTACATTGTACGTTGCCTCTATCATTATTGTCAGTTATATCATTATTATCTCTTTCATCTTCATCTATGTCTCTATTACTCCCGTTTCTGGTTAAGTCCATAGGATCAGAATATTTTTGCTGTATCCTAAGTTTATGGTTTAAGTCAAGGTTATATATGCCATCATCTATTACTTTTTTATCGAGATCATAAAAAATGCGGAGTACTTCGTCATTATTAGTGTTTACGATTGAATCGTGTGTTCGGCGGTCACCCTTCTTCTTGAACCCTGGACAAGGCATAAACATTATAGTAAAAGTAAAATTATGAAGCTTTTTTACATTATCATGCCTTAAAACAGATAGTTGATTACCGTTTCCTTTGCACCCGTTTACTTTGTTATTACAATTATTCTTCTTGCAGTTATATTCTTTAACTGGATTCTTACACATTCTTCTATGATTTGTGATTGCTTTATCGTTGTCACCGGTACTTCTCATGTATTTTATTCCGAGTAAATTATTGAAAATTTGTAAGTTGCTCATATCATTCGGACTCCCCACATTTGGATTAGGTTGCATGTATTCATAGCGATGTAGTTCATTAATACGATTGTTTTTGGACTGTTTGTCGTTCGGAGCTGTGTTTATATATCGATTCTCTGAATTTTGAAGTTTAGGGTGATTGAACTCTAGGCCGTATTTATGTCGTTGATTAGGCAGATTATGTAATAAGTTCTCTATTTCATTGTCATTTGGTTTCCCGTTTGTAAATGTTAATATTAATAGAATGAAGCACGAATAATTTATAGACATGGCGTTTATTTTATATTTGTATAGTCATATTATGACATTTTGTGCAAAACTAATGTTTATAACTACTTGGTTAGGACATGTTAGGGCTCGCCACATAGACCGTTACGTTTCAGATCGCGTCTTTATTCAACAGTACGACGCGGTGACGTTAAATTTAATTCTATATATCTACAGAAACTGTTACACGCAACGCAGATCAGAGTATCTTGTGGCGTCGCCTTTACAGGGAAGTATAATTGAATATGAATGCAGTAAAAAGTAAAGCTTTTGACGTGTAATCGAGTGTGAGATTGAAAAATAAAATGAGTTATTAAATTTTAGTCTACGGTGTGTTCTGTGAATCATTGTTATTATGACAGCTACGACACGTTATACATGACTGAATAGATGATGCGTCTGCGACGAACGCATTTTGCTAACTATTTCTCTTTTTTATAGTTAGAAGACAACTTAGTGTCAGGATTATACAAACCACTTAGACATCTCTGACTTTGTTTTATGAATACTGGAACTGACAGGTTTATTGGGCTATTTTATCGCCAGCCATCGCCGTGCCGTAGACGCAACTTCAACTAGACGTAGCCGGAGATGCTGATCTGCTCTGGTTATGTGCTTGCGTTCGGATCACGGTGATAGGCGAGACGGTGACGGTTCGTTTCCGAGTTGATATGTGTGCTATAATCTTTAGTCGGTAGGTGACGCGCATCATGTTTTACGACCAAAAACAGGTGGAAGAGTTGATTGCCACCGTTCTCCTAACAGCTTCCTTGCAAAGGTAAACTACATAATCATAAGTAGTTGTGACCTCTGGTCGGTAATGGACGTTAAGGTTAAGCCGCGCTTAAGGTTAGGGCACAGTACCTACTAATAGCTAGGAGCATTTATATCTAGGTACCTATAGGCTATGTCAGTTACCATCGAATTGATAGTCTATACTTCGGTTGATAGCCAATAGGTACTCTGAGCGTCGCCATGCTCCGGACGGCACTTTAAACCGTCAGTACCAGCTGTTGTTAAGCTACATTACTTATTTTGACATTACATTGATATTCACAATAAATTTAACTAATTGACATGATTATAATTTAGTTAGATTGAACAAAAATGTTGTCCTGGCGTTATATTGTCTTAAATCCAAATTATTAATATTATTATAATAAAACAACTTTTAACCGGATTAGGACCGCAGGAGGACTGCGACCACGATCGCTGCAAAGTGTTCGAAACGTCAGGAAAAACAAACCAATAATACACGCGATTAATCCGGTTAAAAGTTGTTTAATTATAATGTGTAGTGATCGCGCAAACCTAAGATATTACTATTATTAATATTAATTAATAACTGTTTCAAAATCCAATCTATGTAACTGGTAAATTTATTAATAGCGTATATGCATAGTATTTAAACGACTGAATATATAATAAATAATTGGCAAAATTTGACTGTTGCGTGCCCAATAGGCGATTCATGAAGTAATATAGCGGCCTTTTCTGCCTGACTACTTAAATTTTTTTCTTGTCTAAATCCTGTGCCAGCGCCATGCCCTTTAAAGTGTTCGCCTATTAGGAAAGCGACAACGTAATTAGTTGCAATCTGCACTGCGCAGCTTAGTTACGCATCACGTGTACTCTCTTTTATGAATTTTATGGACGATCTTATTTGACCTTGGCGGGGCTACAGAGCGCTTCTACTTTTTGAGTCCACGATAGTACCTCTAATATAGTAACATCCTATATAACCACGTTTCTTGCAAATAATCATTTCTGTTTCTATTTCTAGCGGTTAAGAAAATGGTCTATGGGTGACTTGATTATTTCTTTACACTATGTTGGCTTCTCACTACATAAAGGAAGAAGAATAATTGTACTCAAAATGAATTTAATAAAACATATTGAGCAATGCATACCTTAAAATTAAAACAAAGTTTTTAAAGGTGACATATGTAGACCACAATTGACACCTCTAAAAATGCCGTAGACATGGTTCCGATATCATTATTCCATAAAGCATCCGCACACTTGCTACTTCTGATTTGGTAATTCATTTGCATCAATACTCTATTGCGTTTTGGCGACTGTGTGCGGTCGCGGTGGTCAAATCGTGTGTTTCGTCGCTATATCGAGTAGTCTTTTTAAAAGTAGCAAGTATGAGGAAGCTTGTATTAATTACTGCTAAATATTGCTTCGATACTTTTCTACACGGTTATTTGTCTTTAGTTTTAGCCAACAATTGGTTAACCTGTTTCATTAGATCATCTCTGTTTTTGAGAAGAGTATCCAAATCAATATTTCTAACTAATTTAGCATTTTTCTGATCCTTATCGAAAGCATCTAAATCTAATAGTATATTTTCTACCTCAAGGTCTACTGCATTCTTTACATCGTCAGCTCGATGATTTCTGAATGATGAGTCATCATCAATCTCACCATTTCTATTTCTAGCGCATCTACCTCCTATACATCGCAAATTATCTCTATCATCTCTGTCATCATCGTCATCATCGTCATCTCTATATTGGCCACATCTGTTTCCTATACATCGTAGCTTGGCCCTACCATCCCTGTCATCATCTTCTCTATCTCTGATGCGGCTACATCTATCTCCAATACATCGTAGATTATCTATATAATTTCTGTCTTCATCATCATCATCATCGTCGTCGTCGTCGTCTCTATCATCGTTATTTCTACCGCATCTATCACCAGCGCAACGTAAATCATCTCTATCATCCGGGACGTCATCATCTCTAGCTCTACCGCATCTGTCTCCGATACATCGTAGATCATTTCTATCATCCATGTCGTCATCATCTCTATTTCTGCCACATCTATCACCGATACAGCGGTAATTGTCTCTATCATTGTCGTCTTCATCATCATCGTCATCTCTATCATCTCTATTTCTGGTGCATGCACGTCCAAAACATCTTAAATTATCTCGTTCATTTAAGTTATTATCATCTCTATAATTTCTGTCATCATCACCTCTATTATTCCTGTTATCATCATCTCTGTTATCGTCGTCTCTATCATACCTGTCATCGTCATATCTATCATCGGTTCTTCTACTACATCTTTCTCCAATACAGCGTAAATTAACTGTAAGGTCTCTACTACTACCGCATCTATCTCCAATACAACGCAAATCACCTCTATCATTTCTGTCATCGCCTCTATCATCTCTACTTCTGCCGCACCTATTTCCTTTACATCGCAAATTATTTCTATCATTCCTGTCAACATCGCTATTATCTCTACTTCTACCGCATCTATCACCAATACAGCGTAAACCGTCTCTATCATACCTCTCATCATCTCGGTCATCCCTACTTCTAGCGCATCTGTTTCCTATACATCGTAAACTATCTCTTCCGTTTCTGGTATCATCTCTATCATTTCGACTGCGGCCGCATCTGTCTCCACTACAGCGTAGATTGTCTCTATAATTTCTGTCATCATCGTTTCTGTCTTCGTCTCTGCTACATCTGTCACCTGCGCAGCGCAGATTTTTGTCTCTGTTGTAATCATCATCTCTTCTCTCTCTACCGCAATTATCACCGATACATCGTACCTCATAGTTATAATCACCGCTTTCTGCCAAGCTCTTATCGATGTCATTCAAGAATTCTAGAACTTCATCAACGTTTGCATAGTTATCTGATGCTCTTGTGTCACCGTTCGTCCCTCCATTTGTGTCCCCATTTGTCCAAGCGAGTTCTGTACAAACACCTAGTGAGTTCATACAGTCTTTAGTGTTATTTTCATTGTCGTCTCCAGTCCTGGCAGGTTTTTTTCTTAGGAAGAGATTAAGACTTTGAATATTGGTAAGACTCGGACGATTGTTGTAGTTTGCATATTTTTCATTTGAACTGTCATACGATCCTCTACTACGATATTTGTTGTTATTATATGGTTTCTCACCATGATAAGTTATTTGAGCTGTATCTTCGTGATGAGATCTTGGGCTATCTTCGTGGTGGCTTAATGATATGTCGTATTTACCTTGCTTATATAGGTTTTGCAACAACGTCTTGAATCCATATTGATTTTGACCAGAATGATAATCTTGTCTGTAAGCTGGTGTTCCATATGTAAACGTTATTATTCCGAACAGAATAAAATATGAGATCTTCGAAGCCATTGTTTAAATTTTGCTTGGTACCATTCTGTTTTCTGTCCAAAATAATAATGACAGTAACTTCATTGTAACGCTTGGTTATAGGGAAAAATAATTAATTGCGAAATTGGTTAAAGATGAAATTATCTATCGCCTAATCAAGTATGAAATTACAAATACATATAAATTATTGCGTGGCGTAACTGGAGATAATTATTTATCTGTATGCAATTTTTATTGTAGTTACAGTTGAATCATTCAAATTTCGCTAAAATGTTAGCAAAGGTTTCTAAACTATGTAAGACTAATCGAGCTCTACTCTGCTGAACAGATAGAGTTCAATGAAAAGAAAGCGCTTCCGATGTCGAATTTAAACAAAACACTTAATTTCATATTTTATTTGTAAAACAAGCTTAACTAATGCAAATAAATACACTTCAGAGGTTTTAGTTTCCATTCCTAAAACCTAATTGGGCATGCCTGATTTTTCGTAAGACGTGCAAGAGATTACAAAATAAAAGGCATAAATAACTAATAACATTCATTTGACCTGAAGTCACTTGCAGTGACGTCACATGTTCATATTTTATATAATCTGTAGACTGAAGGTATGTTGTCATTTTTAGTGATGCCAGACAACGTAAAAGGAAATGTTTTCTGGCATTTTTATAGTGAAGCGATTTTAACTAAAATCGCATTTCATGATACGAATGTATTTTATTTTTTGAACTAAGATTACTATGTTTATTTCTACAAGTATATCAAAATAGATCTATGCCCAAAAACGTAAAAAACATGCCTTTTATATTAATAAACATCAAAATTTTAATACGAGAGCCGGCAACACTTGCCGGTTTGACGTTTGTGACCTGCATTTGACATTACCAACTGACATGAAACTGACAGCTGTTTCGTTTAAAAACTAGGTGTGTTAAATATTTGTGAACACATTACGTCATTTGGGTGTTTTTTTTTAAATTAAAAAATAATAATAATGTTCTAAAAAATAAAATAGCCAAATTTGTTTCTCTTAATTAGATAAACATTCGAAAAAATATATAAAAAATATACCTTATTTTTTTCATGCATGCCCAATTGGCTATGAAAGAAGAACAAAACATAAAGCTGGATTCTATTACATGCAAGCATGCTTCCAAATTTAGATGGCTTTGATGTGGACTATTTGGCGCAATCACCATGTTTTTTTTTGTATACCTATAATTAACAATTGTGTCTTTTTATTACTTTAAACAGAAAAACTTTTTGATGCATTCTTGTTTGGCGTTCGTTTTATTTATGAAAATAAATATAAAACTATCATAAAAATAAATCGCAATGAAGGTTTTTTGCTTTGTTTTGCAATTTTATATACAAATTCTAGTTTCGCCAACTTTAACTAAGCCATTTTAAGTATAATGTACATTTTAAAACTGTTTTACATACATACAATCACGCCATTCGTGTAGGCAGGTATCGATTTCCACTTCCTACAACTCTGCAACTTATTTCGATTCATTTATGTTCATTAACCTGTTGATGAATGCTCGTCGGTTTACGATAGAGGAAATTCCTAGCATATAAGTACCCCGAGTCTGATCTTCGATCATCTCTGTCGCTGATTAGGTAGTAAACTGCCTTAGATAAAATTATTATCAAGAAATGTGTGTAATTTTTGCTACCTACCTAACGTGTAAGGCCAAACAGCGGTGCCAGCATGGTTTTTTTTGTCGACGCATTTGCGATTTTAAACGTCAAATTTGACCGTTGTAATGATGAAATTCAATACATTTCTTTTATCGACTCGACAAATTTGTCGACAATCATCCGGACGCCAGGTATGAAATGTTATGAAGAGAAACTTACAGCCAGAATCCTAATAATAAAGGTAAAAAACCAATACAGTTTTTTTTTTTGAAAAGCGTAATGCATGCTTAGCGTAGTTTAAAGTTAAAATTTTTGTGGAAAAACAATACGGTCAATGAACGGAAACGAACCAATGACGTCGCCAAAAGACATTAAAATGTAGAAGTAGAATTCGCGGTGGTGAGCAGAGGTCGAGATGGCTTAGCGGCCTGAGCGCCTGGAGTATTTATCCAGGAGGCGCAGGTTCGTATCCAGCTCGCGACCGTATTTTTCTACAAAATTTCTAAAAGGCAAAGTTAATCGATTTTACCTTAAAACTACCAAAATTCAGTCATCACTTAGGAGATAGAAATCTGCTAGCATAATTTACAGCAAATTTATAACTCATGAATGTGATAAAGAATTTCAACTTGAATAGTTTGTTGTATGAACGTATTATTAATTTTCTTTAAAAGCCTTGGTTTGTCACATCATGAATAGTAGAAACCAAAATTCAAGAACCAGATAAATAGAAGTCCGGATCGATTGTATGAAAGATGATATGCGTAAAAAGGTAGTGACTACTGGGATGACGGCTGGTAGAGATGTACATCGAAAGATACATGCTGCGCCGACTCCTAAACCCTAAATTTTGATAAAATTCCCCTGAATTATGAGTACTTAAAATGCCATGATTATAGGAAATGGTGGCAAAACACTAAAATCGACAAAAACAATGAAGTTCGTATTAGAATTGATTTTATTTTGTGCTGTGAACAACGTGTTGATTAAAGTATTGCTAAAAATTCTTTCATTATTAAATGTTCAATAATAAAGTTAAGAAATGTAGCTATAGAGGCAGTTGGTCCTTCTTAAGTGGTCATTCCAAGGAGTATTCTCGATCTGTTCAAATGTAGGTCACATTTGATGTAGTTAATGAGTAGTTTAATTATATTAATTTCTATAATTATTTCCTCGAAAAAGTATTTTTTTGAGTTGGGTTGACAAAGAGTCTCTGTCGTTTCTGTCCTCGAGGTCGAAAACAACAGCTTCAATTCTTGATTCCTTGTCATTTACATTTTTGTTGAGCAGTTTATCTAAATCGAGGTTTTCAAGTAATTTTGCTCCACTTAATTTGTTTTTTCGAACATTATTTGATACTAAACGATCTAAATCAGCCATATCTAGCACGACTGCGTTTAGCTCATTACTTACTTTGTAATTATTGGGGCGTTGTTGCGATTCATACCGTATGCTATCATCATTGTAATCATATCTGCTCCTAGAACAAGTTTTACCTCGGCATCGCAAATCATTTCGGTTATCGTCTCTGTCATCTCTACTCCTAGCGCAATTATTTCCTCGGCAACGCAAATCGTTTCTGTCATCATCTCTATTTATAGCACAATTATTTCCTCGGCAACGCAAATCATTTCTCTCATCATTTCTATTTATAGGACAATTATTTCCTCGGCAGCGCAAATCGTTTCTGTCATCATCACTGTTCCTAGCACAATTATTTCCTCGGCAGCGTAAATCATTTCTGTCATCATCTTTATCATCTGTACTTCTTCCACATCTATCTCCAGAACACCGCAGATTATCTCTTCCACATCGGTTTCCAGTACAACGAAGATAGTCTGCATCATCATCTCTGTCGTTTCTATTTCTGCTGCAACCATTACCACTGCAGCGCAAATTATTTCTTTCGCTCCTATCTTGGCCACAACTCTTCCCAGAACAGCGCAATTTATTATCATCATAGCGTTCAAAATGACCTTTGAGTTCATTTAGAAAATCCAGAAAGTCCTCGACATCAAAAGATTCATTATTCTTGCCATTTCGCAGAAGGCTCCATACAAAATCACGACACCTTGCAAATGCAGTGCATTTTCTATCATCCTGCAGGGCCATTATCCTTTCAAATAAATCACTATCATCGTCATCTGAAGATCTTGACACACTCTCAGGGAGAACAGGAAGTGTGTCTATAATTAACTGAGCATTCTGTATATTCGTCAGGCTGGACTGTTGGTCTTTGTCTAGGTACTTTTCTCGTGAAGAGCTGTGTTGATATCTATTGTCGTGATGTGAAATGCTTGCTTTATCCTCGTGATGACTATTAGGCCCATCCTCGTGGTGACTGTACGCTATATCGTATTTATCTTGCCGATTAGAAAGTTGTTCTAACAAATTCTGTAACACGTTTCGACCAGAGTAAGGGCCATGGTTAGTCGGCTTGCCATATATTAACGTTATGAATCCAATTAGAAAAATATATGAGATCTTAGACAGCATTGCTTACAATTTGCTTGGATGTACCAAGCAAATTGGTGTTGCTGTGTCCTCAAACTAATAATGACAGTTACTTCATTATAACTTTTGGTTATAAGGAAGTATGTATAATTGATTGCGAAACTACATAAAGATGAATCTATCTACGTCTTAACGGAGCATGAGATTGGAAATTTACGATATGATATGACAGTGTGTGGCGTATGATGAGTTAGACAGATTTAATTATTACTTGTCTGTATTGTGACACGTTGAAGGATTTCTCATTTCTTGTTGTCATGATATGTCTGTGGATTCACGTGTAGCAACCAACTTTATCTAATTAAATAAAACATTATATTACATCTTATTCACCTTCGAAAATGAGGGGCTGACTTGAAGATTGAGATAGAGCTTATTTTTATACCATATATGCGAGAAGTCCGCACGGTAGGCGGGATCAACACCACTTAGTCAGTCTTGACTTTGGACTGCTCCTCTGTCCGATGATAAACATCGGTTGTTAGGGGGTCTACCAAGCCACACGCATCCCGGTAATGCCATCAACGACAATTTTACTACCGGGATGCGTATTGTCAGTTTGCAGCTCATTCGAACTCACTCCATTCGCATACTTGTGGTACATGTTAAAAGCGTGGTGAAAGGTCACAAACGCCAAAGACGTGTCTTTAGCACATCTATTGACTTCTTCCATCAAAGTTGTGCAGTAAGAGATTGTGTATCGTAGCTGTGAAACATACCATAGAGATGGGTAACACTACAACGTTGTTTTATAAAAAAAAAACTTTGCCTTTACTAGGAATTTCTTCCTGCATTGTGGGTGCGTTTTACACACATATAACCTCACATGCACACACATCCAAACCCAGAGCAATTATCCGTAGAACATACAAATAATTACTCCGTACAGGAATCGAACGTGCGACACGCGACGCAGCAGCCGGTCTCTCGACCACTGCGCCAACCGCGCCGTCAAACAGTGCAGACCTCGTTCTACTTTTAAGTCTTTTCTACCAGCGCTGCGGTGTGGAAGTGTTTTGCAAACTGTATGTACAGTCTACGGCACATCCATACAATGGTAAGGATGGTTTTCTACGTTCAAATGTTACCACTGACGTGTGGTTGACCTGTACGGTCAACTAAATAAAAGAAAACATTGCGAGGGAACGTACGAGTAGAGTTAATGGTTTAAAATCGCCAACCCGCAGTGAGCTAACATGGTGATCGATGCTCGTGCTTTTTCTGTATGAGAAGAAGCCCTTACCCTGCAGTCAAATAGATACGGGTTGGTTAAATTAATGCATGCTAGAGTTAAAATCTTAACTCACGTCATGGAGCACGTCAGGTTGTGAAGAAACATAAAGAATAAGCATGATGACAGATTTTGAAATCCCCTTTTATAATGTAGGTACACGTCTACTATATCCGAAAAACACATTTTTTCAGCAATAAACTAAGTTTCAACGCATTTTAATCTATCTAATTTGATTTAACCGCGAAAACGCTGCTGGGTCAGCATATTTGACATAAGTTGAAGCCATATACGGCGATGATTGAGATTTGACTAAGGCGTGACGTCATTCACTGTGATTGACGTTTCAGTTACCATGGCCGATTACAGCATTTTATAATTTTATTTTATTGAAAATCTTATTAATCTTAATGTTTTTAATAAAACCAGTTTTTTTTTTAGAATTTGTTGTGTCTATATTTACCTCTAAAACCATTTATTATTTGGTTCTTTAATAATGTCGTCATACCTATTAAACTGGGGACATATAAAACCCTCTATAGATTTCAGAATTAACTTTTAATTTTAAAATGTTGATGCCAACTTTACTTTTATTTCAATGGAGCTTTCAAATAGCCATCAACTTTGAACACTATCGGTACAGCATGTTGCAGGAGCACTTCATTATCTTTAGCACTCAAACTCCTTCTACGTTTTCTGACACCATAATTAGGATTCTTCCTTCTGGAAGACTTTATATTTGTCTGAAAATGCTTCAAACTATCCTCAAAGTCTGATACAGTTCCACCTTCAGTACTGTCCATTCTGTCGTCATAGGCAAAACCACCGTCAGCTTTTCTCGTCAGGTGAATTGTTGGCGCGGCAAAATCATCTCTCTGGAGGTGTCGGCGAAGGTCTGTGTCTGACTCAGCGCTGTAGTCCGGGTCTTCAGCCGCTGCTTTGTCTGCAAACATCTGCTTATCAGCCCACATTGGTGATATGTCGAACCTGTCGTTCGTGTCGGAGAAGCTCACGTCTGGCTTGACATCCATTTGCGCCAGTATACAAGGAGACAATAGGATGATGCCGATAAGGTGAAGTTCTGGGATCTGTAAGGAAGTATTGTGATTTTTGTCAATTTTGATGTTTGTTTAATGATTGTTTTATACCACTGATCTGGCAAACGAGCATACGGCCCGTCTGATGGATGGATGATGATGTGACGAGATCTATTAACATTTTCAACAGTCTATACTCTATAACCTACAGAGATTGTGGCGAAAGCAGCTGCGACCCCAGAACCCGGCAACGATTAGTTGAGGACTGTGGTTTTAATCTGTAGAAGTATAGCATAAATACATGATGGAGTTCCACACGTAGAAAAAAAAATGGGGGGTTCTACCCCGCCAAACTTAATTCCTGGCTACGGTCTAGCTAAGTTGGCTCATAATAACCAAAGAAGAAGAAGAAACTATGTTTATTAGTAAACACGAGCTATATACTCTAATGGTCTAGTGGTCTCAAGTGCGACTGCTGAGCAGAAGGTCTCGAGTTCGATTCCCGGGTCGGGCAAAGCGTTATTGAGTATTTCTGCTAGGAAATTCTCATTAGTAGCCCGGAGTTTGGAATTATGCCCGGTAGATGGCAATAGGCTCGCCACCTATGGGATGAACATGGGACTTAATAACAGCATTGATGAAATGTGGGTGTACACCTCTACTAACCCCTTTAGGGAATACAGGCGTGATGCTATGTTATGTTTATATACTAGAGTAGACTCTATATAAAACAATATCTTACCATTTTATTTATTTTCAAATTCAATTCATATTTCTTTAGGAGTTCACTGAGACCTATCGTGTATTATACTACAAGACATTATGGTTTCAATTTTATGGTTATACTTTCAATCAAGTTTGTGATGACTTTATCACGCACGACATTGGTTAATAGTTCGTTAGTTTGTGACAGTAAGTAATACGACGTTATTTTTTTGTATTTAATCTTGTTATAAATGTTTCTTTAAAAAATAATATCTTCTAAATTAGAATAAAGTAGTTATGTTTGTCATATATATACTCGTGGTTGCAGCCAGAGCTGCAGAAGAGGGTTATAATGCAGCCTTTCTCATGTCACCGTCATGAACCTGTTGAAAGCCTCGGAGACCATGGTCTGTCCTGTAGGAATGGAAAGACACCAGATAGCATTACGTCATTATCATAGAAGATGGATGGTTTGATGGCTTTGATGTGAAGCGCAACTTGTGTCGACACGTCGATACCCTTACACCATCCTATCAAGCTCAGCGGGCGGCGCCGTTGCTGCGGTCCGACGCGAACATCCCCAAACGACGCAAATACAGCGACCTAATCAGCTGTAATGGATTTGCGTTTAGGGTCGAAACGCTCGGGTCATGAAGTTCGAGTGTAAAACTTCTATTTAACTATAACTATATACTAACAGGAATTAACGCGTAATAAATACCTTTGAATCGCTTGACGATTGGACCAGGTTGCACGGATCGCGGTCACAAGCAGTCTGCTTGCGATAACGCGTTAATTTCCTGTTAAATAGTAATTTAATGTAACGCGATAGGTCTTGTCAAGGTGGACTGTATGTATTTCTTCTAGTTTGTGAATAAAACTTCAGGCTTCTTATTTCTCGTTTATTTCCCAGGGCTAGCTTGCTGCTTGACTTAGTTGTGACTGACTGACTAATGCGACAAACTGCCCTTTTTATATCTGATTTTTACATGTCACAAGTAGTGGGTGGTGTAGAGTGCGGTTCCATGGCGTTCGACCAATCAGAGCGCAAAGATACGCTCGCGCTTCTGACAAGTTTAAACCTGTCCGTGCGTGTCGGAACCGTGCTCTGTACCATCTTACAATGTAATTGTTTACCTACTTACGTCTAAGTAAACATACCTAATTACATCGTACTTAAATCTAGCATATTCTATCGTATTTATTACGTATCTATGTACAAGTTTAATTATCCTATTTACTTATATCTATCGTGTTTATTCATAACTTTATTTACATTACAATCATTTATCCTACTTTAATCTATAACATAAAACAAAACTCGTATTAAGCGACGACGTCCGTAACATCCTCCCCCCGGCGCAGGGCTACCGTAGCCTAATCTTCCACGCAGAGGACGGCGAGCTTCGTGACTGGACGCCGTAGGATGCCCGCTGTAGTTCTGACGTCGGCTGATCGCACCTTGCCGTCTGGACCATTGTAGACCGCCTCCACGACGCCACGGGGCCACGTTCCTCTCGGGAGTGAGGAGTCGATGACGACGACCAGGTTGCCAACTTGAAGGGGCCGTCGTTGATCATCTGACGCCCCTCGCGGCACTAGCGTAGGTAGGTATTCATCTACCCAACGCCGCCAGAAATGGTCAGCGAGCGCTTGGGCAGCTCGCCATTGCTTGCGGGTGACCTCTTCACAAGGCCCAGTGCGGGGAAGGCCCGAAGATGTTCCGATGAGAAAATGATTGGGCGTGAGGGCCTCCGGATCCTTCGGATCGACAGAGACGTGGGTCAGAGGCCGGGAGTTTATAGAGTGCTCGGCCTCTGTCAACAGCGTCAGCAGCACTTCTTCTTTCAGTGCCTTCTGGTGCAGGGTCGCTCCCAGCGCTGTCTTAACGGAGCGTACGAGTCGTTCCCATGCTCCCCCCATATGCGGCGCCCCTGGTGGGATGAACTTCCACTTCATTCGGTATTCAAGTCCAAAGTGAACGAAGTGCTTAGCCCATTCTTTGTAAGCCATACGTAGTTCGGCGTCTGCCCCTCTGAAGTTGGTACCGTTGTCTGAATACATAACTCTGGGCCAACCTCTTCTAGCCGCCATTCTTCGTATCGCCATTAGCGCCGAGTCGGTGGACAAGCTGGATACCAATTCCAGGTGCACTGCCCTTGTGGTTAAGCAGGTAAACAGGGCTCCCCATCGTTTTTCATGTCTTCTCCCTATGACCACAACCATTGGCCCAAAATAATCGGTACCACAGTAGGTGAAGGGTCGCTGCGTCTTCATTAATCGTTCTACAGGTAAGTCCCCTGTAGTCGGTTTCACTGGCATAGCCTTTCTAACGCGACAGAGTTGGCATCGCTGTGCAATGGCTCGCACCGTAGGACGTAGATTGACCACCCAGTATCGCTGCCTTAAATCATTGATCACGCGTTCATTATTGGCGTGACCAGCTCTGCGATGTGCGTCCTCTACCAACAGCCTCGTGAACGGGTGTTTGCCGTGGAGGATCACTGGCGTCTTCTTGGTTTCCACGACTGCTGCATGTCCAATCCTTCCTCTGACCTTAAGTATGTGGTCTTCTAGAAACGGGTCCAGCTTGTATAGACTGCTGGACTTGGGCACCGGCTTCCCCTTCTGGAGCAACTGTATCTCTTCGGCGTAGACTTCGAGCTGCGCTTGTTTTTGCCATAATTTCTCGGCCTTCTCTATCAGGTCGACGGTCATCTGGCTGGTCTTGTCTTTGCATTTTTCCTTGAAAAGGAAGGGCATTGCTGTCGCTCGTAATAACTTTTCGTATGAAGAGAATCTACTTATGTCGGGCAGGTGAGAAGGGCGTTCTCTTTTCTCCTCTGTCGTTGAGTACGTTATTTCGTCTCTGGTTGTATCTTCTTTGACCTTCTCTTTCGGCCAGGACTCTTCATCTCCGTACAGGAACGCAGGGCCGGTGAACCATCTGTCTTCTGGTTTCGTGTGCACAGTGTAGTTAGGACGCATAGCGTCGTCTGCGACGTTGTGCTCGGTGGGCACCCATCTCCACTGGCTGGCGTCGGTTAGCTCCGCAATCTCACCCAAGCGATGCGCCACGAATGGTGTATACTTCACGGCGTCCTTTTCTATCCATCGCAGAACGGTTTGTGAGTCCGTCCAATAAGTCACACTTTTGGGCTTGTCTCGGTGCTCCTTTAATATCGTCTCCGCCAGTCGTGCGCCGATTACCGCCGCCTGCAGCTCTAGTCGCGGGACGGTAACTGGCTTCAGGGGGGCTACTCGTGCCTTTGCTGCGACCAGTCTCACGTCTACTGTTCCGTCTGACTTCTGGATTCTGTAGTACGCTGTCGCTGCATATGCTTGCTCACTCGCATCGCAGAACACATGTATGTCCATGAGGTCATCTGGACCCTTGTCGTAGCACCTCGGTATGCGTAGTCTTGTCACTTCGTTCAGACTTCTTATCCACTCTTCGAAGTGCTGCGCGTCTTCTTCTGGGATTGCCTCGTCCCACCCTATGCCATGCCTCCACAGGTTCTGGAGCAGGATTTTGCCGGTGACCGTGAAGTGGCTGATGAGACCCAGAGGATCATAGACTGCCATTACTGCTCCAAGGGCTTCTCGTTTGGTCGGTGCTCTGTCACTTATCTTTACTTCGGGTGACAACCGACTCAGTCCGGTGTTGAAGCCTAGCTTGTCTGAGCCTGTCTGCCATAGTAAGCCAAGCGTTTTGTCTGTGTTCTCTTCCCTTTGTCCGAGTCTTACTTCTGTGTCGTATGCCTGCTTCTCCAGAGTTATGTTCTTCACTACGTTGTGTTTGTTCGAACACCAACCCCTCAAATTGAAGTGCGCATTCTGGTGAACCTTCATGACTTCACGCGCTGTCTTGATCGCCTCGTCTTCGGTCGCAAAACTGTCCACGTAGTCATCCATGTAATGGCTTGACGTGATAGTTTGCACAGCTTTAGGATATTCTTGAGTGTACAGTCTCGCGTTGGCGTCTCGTACTGAGTGCGCGATGAAGGGTGAACATGAAGCTCCAAAGATCATTGATGTCATTTTGTACTTCTTTGGTGGCTTAGTACGTTCTTCACCTCGCCAGAGAAACATCTGCGCAGCTTGGTCTTGGTTTCTTATTTTGATCTGGAGAAACATCTCCTGTATATCTGCAGTAACGGCTACTGGACGCTCCCTGAACCTGAACAGGATCCCTGGTAGTGGCTTCAAGAGATCAGGTCCCTCCAGTAGGTAGTCATTCAAACACACTCCACTATACCGGTGCGCGGCGTCAAACACCAAACGCACTTTCCCGGGCTTATTTGGATTCACGACCGGGAAGTGTGGCAAGTACCACACTTTCTTACTTTTGTCTTCTGTTCCATTGCACTCCTGGGCATATCCTTTGTCAAATAGGTTTTTGACCAGAGCGCTGTACTGTGCTTCGAAGTGTAGCGATGAATCCATCTTCTTTTCTATTGTCTTCAATCTTCGAAGGGCACAGTTGTAGTTATTAGGCATCGAGGCATCTTCATCACGCCATGGTAACCCAACTTCGAAGTGATCACCAACCTTTTTCATGGTGCTCTGAACCACGTCAATCGCTTTCTGATCTTTCGGTTTGATCTTCTTCGCCAAAGAAACTCCTAGGGCATCAATCCTGAAGTGCGATTTCACCAAGTCTCCTACACGACGTACATCATCTGTCTGTCTCGTTGCAGACACGTCGTATAGATGTAGCACAACTTGTCCCTCTTGTTTCTTCAGCGTTGCGCGCGGTGCAGTGCCGTGGATCACCCATCCCAACTGAGTGTAAGAAGCCGCGGGTTCGTTCTTCTTACCCACGCGTAATTCACGTGTGACTATCAGATGCCAATTGTCAGCGCCTATTAATACCTTAGGTGCGGTTTCCTTGAAGAACGCTTCTTTTTGTATGTCTTGGAGGTGTGGATAGTTAATTAGTGTCGACCTATCCACCGTCTGACCATGAAGTCGCAGGTCCTTCATCGTTCGGGCGCGCAGTTCCTGAAACTCGCCGCACTGGCCGCGTATCTGTAGCTTGACCTCCTGGCTACATTCCTCGCGTTGTTGTGAGGTTACGCCTTGTATGCGTAAAGTGGAGACCGGCCCGTTTACTTGTATACGGCGCGTCAATTCTTCATCGATGAGTGATATTGTTGAGCCTTCGTCCAATAAGGCGAACGTTGACACTTGCCCTCCGGGCCCTTTTAATATCACGGGGCACATCTTCAACAATACACGCTGCGACGCATTGCTTGACGTGGAGACGTTCATCACCGATTCTTTGGGGTGTATGCTCTCGACATCAGTCGCCTTATCTGGCTTTTCACTCTGCGACGTGTCTTTCGTCTCTTGATCCTTGTGCAGCAACGCGTGATGTGGGCGGCTGCACGTCCCTTTGCCACACCGTTTCGCTCGGCAATGCTCGCGTCGATGGCGCTTCGTCACGCACTTGAAGCACGCCTTTGCAGTGCGTGCCCACTCCCATCTTTGGTCGATGCTCATCTTCAGGAACTTCCCACATTTGGGTACTTCGTGGTCACCTCCACAACATAAACATTCTTGTCTTTTTTCTTCTTCCTTTTCCGATGTTGTATAGACCACTTCTCTGCCCGACTTCTTCTTCGCGTTCATGGGTGGCGCGCCTCTTGTTTCCTTCTTCGAGGCGGGTGCGGATGTCGTATTGGTGAAGGCATATTTCATAGCTCGGTCAGCCTCCCGCATCAGAAACCTGGATAGTAGTATCACTTCCGGCTCACTCGACGATTCCACAGCCTCAGAGGCGTAGTCGCACCACCTCGACTTTACGTGTGGGCTCAATTTCTCTACAACTTCGCGTACTAACATCGGGTTCCATATATATCCCCGGTTATCCATTTTAGATAACACACATACTACGTTCTGTAGCTTCACTGCGAACGAATTCAATTCACTGGCTGCGCTCGTGAGCCGAGGTAACTTCTTTAAGTCTTCCATGACTCGATCCATGAGTATCTCCGGCCGCCCGTAGTACTGTTCCAGTGTTCTCATAATCACTTGCGGGTCTGACGCGGTGTACAGGAGCGCTGAAACTGCTTCTCTCGCTTCACCCTTAATGCAGTTTCGCAGTCTTGCCAAATTCTCCATTGCAGTAAATTTGTACAAACTCGATGAGTCGTTGTAAGCCGCCTTAAACGGCAACCATTCGGTGGCCGCTCCTGTAAATACAGGCAGCTCAGTCACTTGTCGTGGCGGCGGGCGTACATGCATCATCTTCTCCAACGTATCGGCCAACTGTTCAATTCCTCTTCCAAAGCGGCGTTCCCCTCTGGTGGGTGACCGCGAGACCGATCGTTGTCTTCTTTGGGCGTTTCTGGCAGGTGTGGCGGCATTAACACACGTCGCGGGCTCGACGAAGACGTTAGTCTCTGGAGCGGCGCGCGTGGTTGCAGGATGCGGAGGCTGCTCTTCCTGCAGCTGTTCCGTGGCAGGAGGGTGACTTCGGTCAACACTTTGAAGCCACTCATTCACTCTGTCTTCACTCCTGTGCACGGAGCCCTCTTCACGGGCCTCTGCTTCTGCCTCAATCACCGACACTTCATATTCGAGTCGCTTGCTGACGAGCGCCTTTTCAATCTCCAATTGCTCGTTCCGTAATGCAGCGATCCTCTTCTGTGCCTCGTATTCTGCCCTCTTCACTCTGGCCACGTCACTACTATTCGATCTTCTGGAACGTATCGTACTTGCTGTGTCCCTCACAGAAGCATCGAGTGCAGCTGTCATAGTTCTCGCAGAGTCCTGGGTTCGTTGTGCGGAGAGCGTCGTCGGGTAACATGACGCGGATGGCGTGGTGAGCAACTCCCTATAGTCGTACGTGGGCGCGATTGCTGTACTCGCTGGCAACAGGCGCGGTGCCGGCGTTGCGGGCGTGCCGTCGAGTTCAGTCGGCGCAACTCTCCCCGCCGCGGCGGTGGCGGGGGGTGCGGTCGCGAGCGCGGGGGCGGCGGGATCGGTCCCAGCCGCGGGCGCACCATACGGAGGGCGCGGGAGCGCGGACGCGACGGTCGACGGCGACCTAGGCGGTTCCTCGAACGTGCGGGGACGTCGACTATCGTAGCCTGACTCCGATTCACTTTCCTTGGCCGTGACGCTTCTAGTCTTCATTGTTATTCTTGAAGTTACGCTTGATTTAAGTCTTCTATCGGCGATCTTCAATTCGCTATCCGGCTCGAAGGACCAGCTGTCAAGGTGGACTGTATGTATTTCTTCTAGTTTGTGAATAAAACTTCAGGCTTCTTATTTCTCGTTTATTTCCCAGGGCTAGCTTGCTGCTTGACTTAGTTGTGACTGACTGACTAATGCGACAAACTGCCCTTTTTATATCTGATTTTTACATGTCACAAGTAGTGGGTGGTGTAGAGTGCGGTTCCATGGCGTTCGACCAATCAGAGCGCAAAGATACGCTCGCGCTTCTGACAAGTTTAAACCTGTCCGTGCGTGTCGGAACCGTGCTCTGTACCATCTTACAATGTAATTGTTTACCTACTTACGTCTAAGTAAACATACCTAATTACATCGTACTTAAATCTAGCATATTCTATCGTATTTATTACGTATCTATGTACAAGTTTAATTATCCTATTTACTTATATCTATCGTGTTTATTCATAACTTTATTTACATTACAATCATTTATCCTACTTTAATCTATAACATAAAACAAAACTCGTATTAAGCGACGACGTCCGTAACAGGTCTATTTAACCATCTCGGAGACTCGTCGACACTTCGCGTGACCAGAGCTTGGCTTGCTTCTTGGTCAAAGAACCAGCATTGCCCCCAATACGGCTATGCTGCCAGTCTGCTGGGCATTACCAGAAGACAGCGATGCGAAGGTATATTTTGACGTCTAAGTTCTACATAGGTAATGACTTTTATATTTTGTCAAATCTAGTAGTTATAAGTAGTTTAATATTTGTAAGTTATGCACATTATTGAGTTCTTAGTTTAAATAATTTATACTTAAGTTCACAAATAAAAAACTAGCATACAAGCTAATCTAGGAAAATAAGCTACTCAAGCATATCAAATAGGAACCAAAAGATTTTTATTTCAAACGAATGTATTTGTTATCATTAGGACTGATAAATGAGGAATTATAATATAATAATAAATAATAATACATTTTATTCAAATATAAAAGGTAGAATACAATATAAATCTTATGGTTATATATTGGTTTATTGGTATAAAATGTAAGGTGCCTGTACTAGAATAACCCTGTGTCACAGGCGGCAAGAGTGCTATATTATATGATGATGGAAAATTCGGGCCTAGGGTATAAGATCTGCCTAAAGGACCAGGGGTAGGTAGTTTAGTAGCCACAATAATTAAAATTTGATTTGATTTGATTTGAAAGAGTTTTTAACCAACTTCAAAAAGGAGGAGGTTATCAATGCCTCTGTATTTTTTTTTGTATGTATTTCTGGCTTGTATAACCTGTAAGAGCCCAAAATAAATATTTTCTTTCTTTCTGTCTTTGTATAGGTTTCGCATTTCATTTAGATCAGTTTGAAAGTCCAATGAAATGACTGGGAAATTGATTTTCAGTGAAGGTACCTATTTATAATTTTTCAATTATACTTTGTGTTTGTGGTTCGATATGGCTGTCAATAAGAGTAAGATAATCGTGAAATTATGTTTTTTTGTATAACGGAACACACGTTTTATTTTAGTTTGGTATAGGTACCCAAGATCGAAGCGGAGGACTGTCTCATAACTTTTACTAAAACAAAAATAAAAAACAGATACGAAATTTATGTTTTATCGAAAACCCTTTACGTTTCAACATTCAAAATTTTTACACAACAATAAATTTTCACAGCGACATAATTTATTATCATATTTATTATCCACAAATAAATTTATGCCTAAGCATCTAATTACCTTTTTTTTTATTACGAATTTGAATAATAACACAACATACGTTACATACAAAGCTTTAACACTAACGCGTCCGCAAACTCGCGGTTGGCGGTAAAAAAATGCAAATGGCCGCGCTTCGTGACGTCACGTAGGAGCCGGCTGGCGTGCGCGTGTGCCGCTTGATGGCGATTTAATTACGCGACATTGGTGTTTTATTGGCGGGCTCGCTGATTTCCATGCTGATCGCATAGTGAGAAAAATGAAAAATGGCGGATTGAAAGCAATGCGCGTTCGTACTTTGAAGTTAGACTTTTCGAGAGAAGTAAGTAACTTCAGAAATATGTATGTAAATGCTTATAAGTTTGATTGATTATGTTAGGAAGTATTTTGAATATTTACATGGAGTTTCTTGCTGATCCTTCTTTATAATTATCGATCTTTTTAGGGTTCCGTACCTCTAAAGGAAAAAACGGAACCCTTATAGGATCACTTTGTTGCCCAAGGTCTACAGTCCCTTGAAGATGTGAAAAAAAAACTTCTAAGTTAACGTAAAAGAAAGATACGACCGTTTATGCCGCAAATACGTATATTTAGAAACTCTCAAGGAAATCAAAATTTATAGGGTACTTTCTGTTGACCTAGAACTATGAAATTTGGCATAATATCGTCTTATACTTCAAGTATGGGGAAAAATCTGAAAACTATACATTTGTAATTAAATCATAAAAAATATAGTCTTTATATGTTTTGGAAACCGAATTTCGGAAAAAGCTCGGACAAATCTGCAAGACTCGATTCCTGAACTACTTATAATATGTACCTATAAATTCGGAACCCTCGGTGGGCGAGTCCGACTCGCATTTGTCCGATTTTTATTTATTATATGTGAAAAATCCGTTATATGCGCTGCGTCAAACTCCTAGCCACTAAGAACCACACGGTCTTTCACTAAACTTTACTTCATCCCAGGAACGCAGCTGCATTTACCGCGACCCTGGCAGGTAATGGCCCATTGAATGTATCAACAGACCCCGTAATTTGTCCCGGTCCAGTGTGGCCTGCACGGGCACTCCACAGTGGCGCACGTGCTGAAGCGCGGTGCATTGGCCGTTCCGAGGGGCGGAGATCGCTGAGTGCCGTCCGGCGCCTGGCTTGTCCTTTGCGGCAGGGGTGACCAGACCTCTCTTTCTCTTTCCGCCTTCATCACGAGCATCACAGGCTCGCAGAAACTGGCAACGGCACCTCATCATTTGGACCAATTGTGCCTGCATATTGTCTAGAATCCATACTAATGCGAAAGTAACTCTGTTTATATGTTACCTTTTTACGACTAAACGGCTGAACGGATCGTAATGAAATTTGGCAAGGAGATACATTGTATATATATCATGTCTTGGGGAAGGACATAGGCCTACCTTTAGTCGCGCAGACGAAGTCGTGGGCACCAGCTTGTTATGAAATACAGCTTTAAAATCTTAAAAAGATCAAAGAATTTTCCTAATACCTTTTTCTCATCCGCGGAATATAAGAATAAAGATGGAACAAAGTCGAGGCATTTAATGACGTTAAAAAATTGGCATACTGGTACCAACTTACGACATTTTAGAATAGCAGTTTAAATAAAAATCTATGTACCTATGCCCGCGTCTCGTCGTCGTATCTCTGTCCGCCTAGATATTGATATATATATCTGAATCGATATTCTAAGCGTCATTTACGCTTTCTTAATCTTCTACTATTACTTTCTTAATCTTAACTAATTTCCGAAAAAAAAAGTGTCCCATGTCTTGTCATAGGTTGTGTTTAAGCTGTAAGTATTCTAAATTTAATTGAAATCAGCTCAGTAGTTAAGGTGTCAAGGACTAACAAAAAAATAGACACACTTACGGAATTTATTCGGCAGCGAGAATGTAAATATCAATAGCCCGTATTTAAATATAGGCAGTGCCGCATGCACAGCTAGGAGTTATATTTGTGACCTTATTATACGAGAATGAAAGTGAAACTTGGTGTTCCAGCCATTAATCATGTGACGTAAGTTTCAAGATGCTACCGGAGGAAGAAAACTAATGTACGGCGCGGCTGGCGCAGTGGTCGAGAGACAGACTGCTGCGCCGCGTGTTGCAGGTTCGATTCCTGCACGGAGACAATATTTGTATGATCTAGAGATAATTGCTCCGGGTCTGGGTGTGTGTGTGCTTGTGAGATTATGTCTGTCGCACCCACGATACGGGAAGAAAGTCCTAGAGAGGCAAAGTTTAAAAAACAATTTATCTATATACGTATAATTACATAAATTCACCCCTCTTTCCCATGGGGATAGGCAGAAACTTCAGAACGCTAACTGCTAAGATCCTTACAAATGTCCTTTGCGTCGTCCACGTTCATCGATACCCGCGCACCGGTAGCCAGTACGGAGTAACCGGTAACGTACCTGACCTTTTTGGACGATATCACTAATAAGGTCAGTGGATATACTTCTAGGACGTCCCCTTCCGGCATTTCCATTTCCACCCGTCGTCTGTAAATTTGCTTATAATGAGACATACTTTAGTTATTTGCGAAGTAAAACATACTTCATAATAAAACAATTAAACAAATTTTAACAGGATTAATCGGCCGTATTATTTATAGGCTCTTATCGCGAAAAACTAAAACATCACTAGGTAAACATTTATGGTCTGTTTTGTTGAAATAAAAGGTTACTTTCTTAAGTTACAATATTATATGGAAAAAGAAGAAATACGGTCGCGAACAGGATTCGAACCTGCGCCTCCCGGATAGATACTCCAGGCGCTCTGACCACTAAGCCATCTCGACCTCTGCTCACCACCGCGACCGTATTCTTTTCCCATTTAATATTATAACTAGAGTTTCGCTAAGCATGCGTTTATGCTTTTCAAAGATTTATTTTTAATACTTCATTTTATTAGCTTACTAGTATCTATCCAGGAGGCGCAGGTTCGAATCCTGTTCGCGACCGTATTTCTTCTTTTTCCATTTAATATTGTAACTTTAGAGTTCGCTAAGCATGCGTTAATGCTTTTTCAAAGACATATCTTGAGGTTACTTTCTTCTTTATTTGGTTTTCCGCTGTGACCGTGCCCGTTTTACCCTGTAATCTGTTGGCTCCCTAATTACCAGACAATAGATTTTTATTGTTATGATGAAGTATAATTTTGTACTTCTCCCATTCGATTCAAAACAACTTTTAACCGGATTAATCGCGTGTATTATTGGTTTTTGTTTTTCCTGACGTTTCGAACACTTTGCAGCGTTCGTGGTCGCAGTCCTCCTTATAATGTGTAGTGATCGTGAAAACTTAAGATATTACTAATTGGAGGTGTGTTCGGTGGATGTCGATGGGCTGACCAACGTGTGACTTATTAAGAACATTGGTGTTTAATATGTAAAATATTATATCTTATGAAATTAACTATTTAACTTTAAATAAAGTATTACAGGCTAAATACCTTTTCATAGAAACATTTCACAGTCACCTAAAAGCGCTTTGATTCCACGTTCATTATAAGATCCGCGAAACAGTGGAATGCGCTACCGGAGTGGGTCTTCCCGGATAGTTACAATCTCTGTCTTCAAGACGCGAGTGAATCAGTTTCTTCTAGCCAAGCGTGCTCCATTGTAGATCGCATTATCGCTTAACATCAGCCGAGAAGGTGGTCAAACAAAAGCTAATAAAATGAAGTATTAAAGATAAATCTTTGAAAAGCATAAACGCATGCTTAGCGGAACTCTAAAGTTATAATATTAAATGGGAAAAGAATACGGTCGCGGTGGTGAGCAGAGGTCGAGATGGTTTAGTGTTCAGAGCGCCTGGAGTATTTATCCGGGAGGCGCAGGTGCGAATCCTGCTCGCGACCGTATTCTTTTTCCATTTAATACTATAACTTTAGACATGAAGTATGTTTTTTTCCAAAAAATCTATCTAGGATCGATTAAATCAACAACTTCAAAAGCCTAAATAACAAATGATAATCGAAGTAAAATTACAGTCTACTTCGAAAAAACGACACATTAAATATTTAATGGCGACATAAAAGCGTTTGAAACCATAGACAATCGTAAACAGTGCTTATAGAATTAATAGTTTATGAGGAACGATGAGTGATTTTTATCAGTTGGGGAGGGACACACCCCTTCTAGGTAGGTAAGTTTAAAAATGGCTGAAATTATAAATACATATTATAATAAAAATGTAACGGATCGCTGTCTGTACATGGAAGATATTGAGAAAAAGTATTATTGGGACCTTTATCAACGCAAAAAACACCCATAATAATGATTGTTAGAATTTTTGTATGTTTATCTGTTTGTCTGTGCGTTTGTGCACGCTAATCTCAGAAACGGCTTATCCGATTTAGATGTGGTTTTTACAGTAATTTTACGCTAGTAATATATATGTCAATGGGTTTTCACTAATATATTGTGACCGAAGGGTAGGCAGAGACACATTCGTACACCCACATTTCACCAATGCTGTTATTAAGTCCCATGTAATAGGTGGTGAGCCTATTGCTATCTACCGGGCACAATTCCAAACTCCGGGCTGTTACCGAGAATTTTCTAACAGAAAAACTCAATAACACTTTGCCCGACCCGGGAATCGAACCCGAGACCTCATGCTCAGCAGTCGCGCTGGGGACCGATAGACCAACGTGAACTAGTGGAGACATTTAGTGCTTGTTTCATGTCAATCGGTTCATAAATAAAAAAGTTATGCCAATTTAAAGAATCACGTCGAACATTTGTTTATTATGAATTTGTGTTCAAACACGACATGGTGTTCATTTACGACATCCACGCGTCCGCGTGGATGTCGCTGGCACAGCTAGTGTTTAATAAAATCGAAAGAATTGTCCACACTGATAGAAGAAAAATATGTTTGGATGCCGAGAACCACGTAATCCTAAAATATTAAACACTACGGGTATTTGCGGGTCCGCCCGCATGGAATGTCAGCCTGAAATCTTATTATTACTGAAATAAAATAAAGCCTATGTTAGCTATGATAACGTAGGTTTCTACTATTGAATGATTTTTTTTTAATTCGGTTCAGTAACACATTAGTTACAAACAAAACAAAAAGACTTTTTATTATATATATTAATGAAAAGGTGTAGTATAAAGTCTATGACGTACAATGTACGAGTATTTCAAGATAAATCTTTGAAAAGCATTAACGCATGCTTAGCTAACATTAAAGTTATTATATTAAATGGAAAAAGAATACGGTCGCGAACAGGATTCGAGCCTGCGCCTCCCGGATGAATACTTCAGGCGCTCTGACCATAGTCGAGATGGCTTAGTGGTCAGAGCGCCTGGAGAATTCATCCGGGAGGCGCAGGTTCGAATCCTGTTCGCGACCGTATTCTTTTTCCATTTAATATAATAACTTTAATGTACGAGTATGTTTGATCCAATTTCGTAAAAACTACTGAACGGACTTCGATAAAATTATAATGTTTTATCTGATAAACTAGAATCGGATTCACATAAGATTCTTAAAATGCAGATATTCACTTAGTTAAGTCTTTTTCGAACTCATAGTCATAGAGATAGATAGCTGACATTATTAGCTTTAAAGTTATAATATTAAATGGAAAAAGAATACGGTCGTGAGCAGGATTCGAACCTGCGCCTCCCGGATAAATACTCGAGGCGCTCTGACCATCTAAGCCATCTCCACCTTTGCCCACCACCATTTAATATTATAACTTCGTGTTAGCTAAGCATGCGTTAATGTTTTTCAAAGATAAATCTTTAATTATTAGCTTTACCGGAATTTAGATCCTGGGGTTTGAGAGTGCTTATTTAAATAAAATGACATACAATTGTAATCCAAACGCCAACCCATTTAGTTTCCATTACAATTGTGACTGAATAGGTAGTCTGCAAAAACCTGACATCTCGACCGAGAACTGTCGTTTTTCACCAAAAATGGCAGTTGAAGGTTGATTTAGTGGCCAGTCACTGGAAGATCTAGATTTATTTAATTAGTACAATGCTTAATGCCTAAAATCATTCCATTGCCACATTATCGATACTCAATTTAAGCATAGCAGAATCAAGAATCTTTCTTCTCATCTAGATTTCCGGCAATCATTTACTGAATTAACAGTTGACACGTGTTACTTGTAAAGAACAATAACACATTGTTTTCTTTCAACTTCCAGACAAGGTACACAATCCAAAAGCAGATCCTCATAAAATGTGTGTGAAAAACAATATTATATCACATTTATCTTGTTGCCAACTGTGAAAACAGCGGAGCGCGGCGTTTCAGCACGCGCGCACCGTTCGGCGTCCAAAGCACAACTGTTCAAATATAATTTGAATTTTGAAATAACGTTCGATTTGCGATAGAACAGGTGGCCAGTAACTACGCGGTGAGTGTCTATGCCTATTGTTATTAAGATGAGGTTGAGGCGAAAAGAGTTTGGATGTTATTGAGTACCTGTAGGTGTACCTGGTATACCCCAAAATAGTAAAAATAAAATCAAAATAACGTTAATTCACAAAAGCTAATTCGGATTAGTCAATACAGTCACCAAAACAGCGCACCATTTTTAGTACCGTTAGAAAACAATAAAATTGCCTCTTTGGTCTAGTTAGCAAGTGCGGCTGCTCAGCATGAGGTACTGAATTTGAATCCCGATACGGGTAAAGTGTTATTGATTTTTCTGTTTAGAAATTTTCAGAAGCTGTCCAGAGTTTATAATTGAGCCCTGTGGATGGCAATATGCTCGCCACAAATAATATGGAATTTAATAAAAAATGTTAATACAACAGTATACCTCTGCCGAACCCTTCGGGGACAACAGGCGTGATGCTATGTAGAAAATAATCATTTCTAATTCAATCATGTATCTCTTTATACACGCTCGTATAAATCTTCTTGTTCAGAGAAGCGATAAACACATAAAATGCAACGACCGAACTTAGAGCGCTTAACTTAGGTTTGGGCACATCGGCAGCGGCAAGCTATTAGATGCTATTTGCAAGCGAATAGACCACCTGAGCTGTTTCTTAACGATGTGCGGTACGCCTAAAAATTACCATATTTATTGATATATGTTTAAAAGCTTCAGTAATTCTTAGGGCCGTGTGCACCAATAATGTAACTTAATCAATACAAATAAATAAAATTGAAGTGTCTGTTTGTAATGTCAATATAACGTTTTTTTTAAGCTTATACCGTTATTTGCACGATAACTATGGCTATAAATACGTTTTTTTATGTCTATCTGTTTGTCTGTTTGTTGCGGCTAACCTTCGAAACGGCTGGACCTATGCTGTTAAGATTTGACTGGCAGGTGGCTGGCTATATAAGGAGTAACTTAGGCTAATCATCATCATCAGTACTCAATACAAACAAAGAAATTTAATGTGAAAATTTGTGTGTAATGTGAAAATATTTTTTTAAGCACATACAGTTTTTGTACGATACCAATGCCTAAAAATTAGTTTTAATTTTTTTTGTCTTTTTGTCTGTCTGTCTGTTCCGGCTTATATTCGAAACGTCTGGACCTATTCTGATAAGATTTTACTAGCAGGTAGCTGACTACATTGTTTTATACGATTATTTATTTTTAAATGTAATAAATTATTTTGTGTGATTTAATTCTTTTTTTCTGTGTAATTGTATGATTAAATTTAAAATTCAATATTTGTATGTCTAATTAATAACTAAGTATTTGAACTTATTATTAGCTTAAGATCTTCATTGTACACAACACATAAGGCAAATAAATGATTATGATTATGATTATAATTAATTATACTCGGCTGAAACCGCGGGTAAAGCTAGTTAAAAATGAAAACGGTCAACAAAAATTCTCTAAATTTATCTATTAATTTTATATTACGTCTGACTAATTTGTCTGAAAATGAGTAAATTACTGGATTTTCAAGCCGATCACAATATTAACGCCACGAAAATGACGCAAAGAATCCAACTCGAAGAATGTCCCAATTATCACTTGCTTAAAACAGTGAAGGAAAACATCGTGGGGAAACCAGCACAACGGGCGGTTTAAACTCCGACACTAGGTTGTTCATCAACCACACGAAGTAGAAAGAAAAGTTCTGAATATTTTTAAAAACGTCGCAAGTGACACGTGGTATTACCAAATAAATTAAAAAATGGCGACATACCCTTGCAGCCCTGTTCCTAGAATTTCAGTCCTTCCTTATTGAATTTTCTTTCTTGGAAATGTGAACCAGTGAATCATGGCGAAAATACGTTTAATATTTTAATCTTTGTTAATAACATTGTTTCCTTTAAGAGCTAAGTAGGTAGGTACATAAAATAAATCCGTTTTTTTTTTTAATAATACGTAGTGAACCATGTCTGAGGTCGTCTAGTAATCTGTTCGGTTTTAGGTTCGATTCCCAGGTCGGTAAACGTGTTATTGGGTTTTTCTGTTAGGTAATTCTCAGAAAAACCCAATAACACGTTTACCGAAGAATTCTCAGTCCGAAGTTTGAATTGTGCCCGGTAGATAGCAATAGGCTTACATGGGACTTAATAGCAGCATGAGTGAAATGTGGATGAGTCACTGTGTACACGTCTGCGTACCCCTTCGGGGAATACAAGCGTGATGCTATGTTTGTTTACCGTATTATCAAACGTACTTGACGTACAATAAAAATACAAAATAGATATAGCGGTTACATTTAGGTAGGTAAGTAATAAAAAATACATTTTAAAGGTATTAATTAGTAAATATGTCTAATTTCATAATTTAAAAAAAAAACAATATTAAAATACTTTGCCTACCCTCAATTAAAATACATATTAGGTACCACACTAACAATAAAACAGAATCGAATATTCCAAATTCAAATATTCAATTTTTCAAATCACCAAACGCAAAGCGAATTAGCAATACCCACTTTGAATGTGGAAAACAGGCGCAGAATGTTTGCCGCCTAACAGCTGGCCAGTTTTCGTTGAAAAAAAAAAAGCATTTTCCGAGAGAATGGCGCTTAGACGCAGGCGTTCCCGCCCTCAGTGCTAACTCGACCGCGAAGGAGAACGCACGCCCAATTCTGTCGCGCTCCGCATCACGCTGACATATCGCGGCGGAAAAATATATATAATAAAAAAGCGTTTTCAAAGTTTACGTTATCATTGATGCTAAATTTTAATAAAATTCCGATTTGTTTATTTCGTGAACATTTGGTTTTAATGTAAAGTGATTTATTACAATAGTGCGTGTTAGTGTGTAAGGCTGCAATAAAGCGGGGAAAGCTGTTTGCTGTCAGCCGTCAAAAACGTTGAGGTGAGCGATAGAAATTAATTTATGGTCGAGTTATAAATTAAAATAATATCGTTAAATATTTTTTATTTTACTACTAAAGGATGTTGAATATAATAAAAATTACTATGTATTATGTTTTATGATTTGTTTGAAATATTATTTTATCTTTTGCTGTCTGAAAGGAGAGTATGTTTTATTTAAAATTTCGTAATAAGTTCAGCTTGGAGTTTTTGTAAACCATGACACAACAAATAAATTATAAATTATTTCTTACATATATGAACCGTGTTTTTAAAATGAATGAGAATTTATATAATTTATAGAAAAGCGTTGTATTTACCATCGACACCATCTCATACAACTTTAATATGAAATTTAACATAACATGGCATCACGTCTGTATTCCCGGAAGGGGTAGGCAGAGGTGCACAGAGTTATACACCCACATTCCACCAATGCTGTTATTAATTAACTCCGGGCTGCTACTGAGAATTTCCTAACAGAAAAACTCAATACCACTTTGCCCGACCCGGGAATCGAATCCGAGACCTCCTGCTCAGCAGTCGCGCTTGAGAGCACTAGATCAACGAGGGAATTAATACAACTTTAATATATTTTAGAGATTTCACAATCACACATGCATTTCACGCGAGCATTGATGGCCCTACAATATTGTATGATAGACAAATACGCATTGAAATAGATTTAAATGTTATTCTAAAGTGGATCTTATATTTAGAGGTAGCTACGTCCTGCAGTTTCACTCACTCACTGAATTCTGGTTTTCCAAAAACTACATTTTCCCGGGATATCGGGATATATATTGTATATCCTATTCCAGGATTTAACTTAACTAGATATATTCCAAATTTAATTCAAATCCATTTAGTAGTTTTTGCATTATGGACTAATAAACATTCAAAATCAAAAGTGTCGAAATCTCACATCTATATATATAAAAATGAATCGCCGAAATGTTTGTACGCGCATAACTTCCGAACGACTGCACCAAATTGGATAACCCTAAAGAAAAAAAAAAAACGAACAGAAAAAAAAATTGCGGTACGAAGTTCTCTGGGTCAGCTAATTTATAATATTATAATAGGATTGTACATTCAGTTACCTTCTTTGTCTTAATAATTTAACAACATTTAAGAACGGCCTGTATTTACAATGTTGATGATTGGGAACCATAGTCCACTATGTCGAAATTAAAGGATCCTCGGTGCCTACCGATATCTAAAATGATTCTGCTCACTAATTTCTTCAACAGAAACTCCGATAACTGCAAAAGCCTAACGTTTTAAGCGACACCTACTACTACTAACTTGTATTATTATAATAATAAAAGACCCTTAAACTAATAGTGAAAAGCCTTGATCAACACCTTAAAAAGCTTTCGCTAGGCGGCTGGATCAAGGGCCTGATACAGAAGGCAGTACTCGATACGGCACGCATTCTGAGCTTGGACCCTGTTCCCGATGCCGGTGGCCTACTATTTTTTATATTTTTAAATGTATATTGTTTTTTTATGATATAAATTTAAAAATGTAATTTATATGTAATTTTGAAAAATAAAAGAAATATTAAAGACCCTTAACTATTATTGAATAGATTCAGGCGTTACCTTGCGCAACTCCATTACAATGGATGCAAATAAATACAATATCTAGCTACTTCCACAATATTGAGTGTAGTCATGCATTACCTGTGCACCGCCCGCCCATACGAAAGCGGTGAAAATTCCGACTACCACCAACTACTCTACACATGTTTCACCACTCCACGGGACATCCTCAGGAGCTGTTAGACCGTGCAGTGTCCGCCACCGAGTGACTACTCGCTAGCTAGATATTGTATTTATTTGCATCCCTTTACTATTGTTGCCAATAAACCTGGTATAGTAGTGATAGATCGATCCGGCCGCACCATGATTGCCTTGATTAACACCTTAAAAGGCTCTCGCTAGGCGGCTAGATTAAGAACCTGATACAGAAAGCGGTACCTACGTGATACAGGACGCATTGTGACATGCATGTAGTTCGGACACTGTTCCCGATGCCGATAGCTAACTATGTAAATAATAAGTAAATAAATGCCTCGTTAGTCTAGTGGCCCCAAGTGCGACTGCTGAGTATGAGGTCCTGGGTTCGATTCCCGGGTCGGGCAGTGTTATTCAGTTTTTCTATTTAGAAATACTCCATAGCAGCCCGAAGTTTGGAATAGTGCCCGGTAGATGGCAAAAGGTTCACCACCTATTACATGTAACTTAATAACAGCATTGGTGAAATGTGGGTGTACAACTATGTACACCTCTGCCTACCCCTTAGGGGAATACAGGCGTGATGCTATGTTATGTTTATGTAAATAAATTACACGGGAAATAATATAAAATCCTTACAACTACTATTTAAAGTAATTTCTCAGAGACTCGTCGATACCTCGCTTAACCAGATGGCTGACATCTTTCTTTGTCAAAGAATCAGTCTTCTACGTACATTACCAAAAGGCAGCGATGTGGAGGAATATCTTGATACCTAAGCATCACTTTGGAAGTAGCATGGCCGTAACGGGGGAGGGTTAGGTGTTTAAACAAGGTGTTAAGTGAAATTATTTTTAATAAGTATATATTTTAATAAGTATATATTTGTTCCACACACAAAATAAATTCCTGAAGGTAGAATCCTTCCCTCCCGAGATCAATTCCTGGCTGCGCCATTGGAAGGTTACCTATCTTCCACGGGCACAGTGGCAGCAAGGTGTATGTCTTTAATATTTAAGTTAGTTGATTAAGTAGGCAAAAACATTTAAAAAAAAAGTTGCAACATTTTCTAAAATATCTGTTCTAGCGCCTAACAAACTCACGCCTCGCCAGAAAGGATTGATAACATTTCCACAATTTGCGAACACAACAATCGTTCACAGAACCCACGCCATTACTCAAACCTGCGTCGTATGGGAATAAATAAAACGTTATTAGTTTTCATAAAGAGAGAGAGGGGGCGCACCTGTGTCTGTGCAGCTGGGAGGCCCAATATAGCGATCATTAAGTGGAGCCCGTTGCCTCGCCGTATACGTATGTTATGGTATGTTTCATGCTGTTTCAGGCTACAAAATTTAGTTCTGAGTACTACTTATAATTTTATTAGCATTCCTAAGCTATCATAGCTTAGTGGCATGACTTTACGATAAGTCTAACGTCATAGGGTCGTACTCAAGGTACGCCACTGAGTTTTCGTAATCAGGTGGCAAATTAATGATCACTTCCAAAATTTTTAAAGAAAACATTGTGAAGACTTCTTGTTTTAATGGGTTTGCTCTTGACTCTAGTTTATGTCAGAAGGGACAGAGACAAAGTCGACGATGGAGTGAGCTTACCCAGAAGAAGCCTGTACACTCTAACTTTGAAGAGATTAGGGTTGAATGCGTTCGGAAACACAGACGCAGGTAGAGAGTTTAAATGGTTCCACTCCTTTGCTGTGGTGTGCGCATTATAAACTACTAGCCCATCTGAGAGATGTTCTTGATGATGTGTGTAACCGTGTCAGAGTGTAGCCTACTGTGACACTTTTTTGTTCATCAAGTAGACGATGCGATAAAAAGATCAGCGTATGCGCATGTTATTGCTGTATCTGGAAAGGAAATATGTTAATTATAATTATGTTTTCTACATTACACTTTTGGCAGAATTCCTAAGCGTACATACCTACACACAATCACGCCTGTTTCCCATTGGGGTAGGCAAACACTATCGATTTCATTTTGCTAAGATTCTGACACAACTCTTTCGCTTGATCTGTGTTCATTATTGTATTTACGTTTCTATAACAAGCCATTTTGACCGTTTCGGGGCCGGTCGTATATTGTAATCGTCACTAAACCAGAAGTATCAGAGTACTGCACTGCATCAGCTGTGCTTCCGAATATCGGTCATTAAGTGGAGCCCGCCGCCTCTCACCATACGCGTTATAACCTACTGTATATTTTAAAACGCCTCTATGCTTTGTTTCTGGTCACAAAAATCGATAACGAATTATAAAAAAAAAACCGTTTAATTAAAAATACTATATTTAAAAACATGTTCTGGTATTCGAATTTTGTAGAGATCTATTCAGACGCCCAGGAACGAAATAGCAACCATGATACCGGTTTTTTTACACCATTAAGGTGGCAAACAACCGTCCTTTTGATGGTAAGCGGTTACCGTCGCCTATGGACGCAACACGTGCTACCGTGGGAGAGCCATGCTTCCGCACGAATGGGCCGACCGGAGAGATACCACGGCCTCACAGAAAACCGGTGTGAAACAACGCTTGCGTTGTGTTTCGCCGAGTGAGTGAGGGTACAGGAGGCCCAAACCCTTTAAAAGGCCGGCAACGCACTTGCGACTCCTCTGGGGTTGCGGGTGTCCATGGGTGGCGGTAATCGCTTACCATCAGGCGATGCGACCGCTCGGTTGCCCCCTATCCCATAAAAAAGGACCATGGGTATCACTCGCGCATTGCCAACCCCATAAGAGGAATCGCTGCGCTGGCAATATAGGGGACAGAAAACGGTCCTCCCTAATGCCAACACAACGCTTCTTCAAGCAGCATTGTCGACCTTTACTCACTGTTAAGCATACAACATTATTTTCTGCAACGCGGAGGTGGTTCTTCAGTACGGCAGTTTCAGTTTTTCCGAGATCTACCTCTCTTGGTGTGATCACACTGACAGACAAAGGTCGCCCGTTCGTGTCTATTATTTTTCAAAATATACTTAGCATCACGCTTGTATTCCCTGAAGGGGTAGGCAGAGGTGTACACAGTTGTACATCCACACTTCACCAATGCTGTTATTAAATCCTATGTCAAAAGGTGGTGAGCCTATTGCCATCTACCGGGCAAAATTCCAAACTCCGGGCTGCTACTGAGAATTTCCTAACGGAAAAACCAAGTAACACTGCCCGACCTAGGAATAGAATCCAAGACCTCATGCTCAGCAGTCGCGCTTTGGACCACTAGACCAACGAGGCAGTTTATTATTTTTGAATACCTCCATAAAATAATAAAAATTTAAGTTGGTTCAACTAAAATTATTTTTTACGAGCCAATTATCCTCGTACCTACCTATTTCTACTCCACCGTTCTATATTTGTTTAAACATTCAGGATGCTGGAAAATTCACCACCATGTGTTAATTTCATTAATTTCAAAGCCTGGCTTCAAAGAATATTAATTAGATTTCTACAAAAGCGCGTTGAGAATACAATTTCTTAGGCGCCTTACGGGTTTTTGGTTAAAATTCTCTCTTTTTAGTCGATAGCTGGCGGAAAATGCGAAAATAAGAAGCGAAACGACCCATATAGACTAAAACATCGAGTATAAAATTATTTTTGTAAATGTCCGCTTAGCCTTTACCCATTACGCTGGGGTCGGCTTCCTCTTTAATCGGATGGAGCTTAATACCAATTTTACATAGAGGTTCTTTGTTACCTTTTCACACGTAAACAGCTGAACCGATTTTAATGTATTTTGGCATAAAGATACATTGAACCTTGGAGAAGGAGATATGATATCTTTCGTGTCGCAGTCGAAGTCAAAGTCAAAGGTTTTAATTTAATTTAAACCATATAAAGGCACTTATGAAAGGTCAGTATTTAGGGGCACGGTTCCAAAAATTCGCTCCGTATGGAGTCGCGGCCACCAACTAGTATAATTTTAAGTAGTGTGGTCTGATTATTTTGAACATTTTCAATCTATTATGTTGGCAATTGTACATACTGAACGTAGTGTCACGTTCCTTAGAACTCAACGACCTCAGAAAGAGTTCACATATGTTTTTATATAATTAAATACTGTTTACTAGCACCTGGCCCTTTTAGAAGTTACGTATAACGGCTGTTCTGCTGTCTTTCCATTGTCTATTACTGCATTGATAGAGAAAAGGCATTTTCAATCATTGAAAAGGGAGACCATTGTCAAGTCGATGCGTATATTTGTTAGAATAGGTTTGAGCTTCTTTAAGCACTGATTCATGTAACATAGCATCACGCCTGTATTATGCCGTAGGGTAGGTAGATGTAAACACAGTTGTACACTCATTCACCAGTGCTTCACAGAGATGTATGGAAGAAAAAGACATGCTGCGCCGCCCCAAATAAATTGGGATAAGGGCAGAAGAATGTTGATTTTACCAATGCTGAAAATTTAGTATCATTAAATAAGTGGTGAGCCTAAGTTTAGCACGATTCTAAACTTAGGGTTGCTACTGCGAATTTCCTACTTTGTAGCCGCACTTAGGAGTCACAGATCGGGCAGAGTGGTCATGGGTTTTTCGGTATGGATATTTTCAGAAGTGCTCAGTTTATATTGGCATAGTCTCACCAGTATTGGTGAAGTGAGGGTGTCAAATGGTTTATTACGTAAATACGACTTTAGAAAACATTTTTGCACGTCACTTTTTTTTTATCTAGAAAGTATTTCCTATCTGATTACCTCTGAGAAGAAAAAAATCAGAGGTCACTGTCTCTTTTAAAGTCCAAACATCACTGTTTATGATTATGTGAGCGTAATCATGTAGGGCGTCTGGAAAGGCCTTTTGAAGAAAGAGCCATAGCAATTTCAAGTTGACCAGTCCTAACTGATGAACAACTGTGGTCACCTCTACTTACCCTGCGGGGAATACAGGCTATGTGATGTAAAATCAAGAAGACATTGTTCCTGATATGTCCACACTGACCCAACTCATTGAATCAGCCTGTATGCTTGTAGACAGATGTGTATCTCAAACTCTCAATGATTCACAGCCCGTATGCGACAGTGAATGCTGGCCCTTATTGAGGTCACCTTAAGCCCGCATCGCTGCCTACCCCTTGTTTACTCAAACTGACTGATTCAATTAGTTATACGGTGTTGTAAATCAAGTATTGTATTTGAAGAGGTGGATTCGAGTTTGTTGTCGTAGTAATGTTAGGTTAGGTATGTCTAAGGCTGGATTGCAGCCCGAGTCGAAGGTGAGAGTTGTAATGCAACCGAGAGTGTATGTAAAATGCTCACGCGTTTTATACGACGTTTTTCAACGCTCGTGAGGATAAAAGTTATTTATAAACTTATTTTGTTTGTTTAATTGCGTTGAATTCATTTTCGCACGCCTTCGTTGCAATGATTGAGTTATTGAGTGCGACCCTGTGCGATACAGTTTAACAGTTAGATAACATACATACATACCCTCACGCCTCTTCCTATAGGGATAGGCAGAAACTACAGAAGGCCACCTCTTACGATCCTTACATATATATGCCTTCTGCTTCGTCCACGTTCATATATCTGCTCATACACGTGCGAGTACTACAAATCTGACCTTATTTGAGGACATCGACAATGTGTTACAGAACAATGTAAAGTGAAAAGGAAGAACACTGCCTCGTTGGTCTACTGGTCCCAACTGCGACTGCTGAGCATGAGGTCCTGGGTCCGATTCCCGGGTCAGCCAAAGTGTTATTAAGTTTTTCTGCTAGAATATTCTCAGTAACAGCCCTGAGTTAAGAATTGTGCCCGGTAAATGGCAATAGGCTCACCACCTATTACATGGGACTTCATAACAGCATTGGTGAAATGTGGGTGTACAACTGTGTACACCTCTGCCTACCCCTTCGGGAAAACTGGCGTGATGCTATGTTATGTTACGAAAAGGAAGAATATATAAGGTCCTAATTTATTAGGTAATTTCCTTTGAAAGGGGTAATATATAAGTCAAATACATTCACTTAAGCTAAGAATTAAATGGATATAACAAATTATTTGTAATTAACATAGTAAGACGAAAACTGCTCCTTGAACGGCGAACATTAAGAAAAAAATAAAATTGTTGTAAATATTTGAATTATGGCTTATATGAATCCTTATCACTTACACATTGACCCCATAAAAGGAAATTACCTAATAAATTAGGACCTTATATAACCGTAGCATTCGAAGGGTTAGACGGCGATGTACTCTTTTACACCCACTGTTATTTTTAACAGTTAAAAAACTAATTTCTCTATACAACACACTCCGCAACTGCCCAATAAGTTCGATCTAATCCAGCTATCAGTTAAGTGGATTCTCCTGCACTTTTAACCACAACTGGGTCTTTTTCGACGAAGGTTCTAGCATTAGTTCTGATGAAGCTCGCCATTGGAAGATAAACATCGCAGCAGCTGCGTTGGTTCCCGCGCTTGAACTGAGGGAAATTTGTCTATGAGTCGTTGTGACGTAATACAAGTGAGATACAGAATCACAGAAGGTATAAAGCTAACGATTTTGAAATAATTATAAAATAAAAATTATAAAAAAAAAACGAAATATTACTGCCTGCCTCGTTGGTCTAGTGGTCCCAAGCGCGACTGCTGAGCATGAGGTCTCAGTAGCAGCCCGGAGTTTGGAATTGTGCCCGGTAGAGATTGCAATAGGCACACCACCTATTAGGTACATGGGACTTAATAACAGCATTGGTGAAATGGGGGTGTACAAATGTGTACACCTCTGCCTACCTTCTCGGGGAATACAGCCGTGAATGCTATGTTATGTTATAAATAATAATATGTCGAAATAATACTTTAAATTATTCCGTAATTAATTTTATTATATTAATAAAACTGATTTAGCGAAGGTATAAATAAACTATAAGAAACAAATTATATGTATATTATGATATAATGTAAGACACATAGTGCTTTCTCTCTCCTACATTGCTGTTCCCGACAGGGTTCATAATGATCTAATTGATTGTATTTACCACCTAAATTACATCGTGGAACGCAATAAATATTGAATATTGAAAATGTTGTTTAACAGCATGTGACAAATTTGAACATGAACTTTCTAATCTTATTTTTGTTTAATAACTTTCGTGTGGCACATTCATTTTAATTATTGTTCACCGGTTACTACTCACGTCCATTTTTTGGGATTGCCCGACTAGTTTCAAACTCGAACGGAGCCCTCAAAAATGCACATGAATAGCCATCAGTGAACAATAATTAATTTCGAATATTATTTTCTGTCATCATTATTTTTAGCTCTGTAATTATTAGGTAAGTACATAATGGTACTTCTGATTTTATCAACGTGGTGTAGTTGCTATGGTTACGGTTAATAAGATAGCGACTTGTGACTACATTAAATGAAGAAGAATGAAATATGGTTTCTATGCGCGCTGTAAAATATACCTAGCTCTAAAGTATAAATTTTAGCAGATTGAAAAATACGGTCGTGAGCAGGATTCGAACCTGTGCCTCTCAAACCCAATTTTTTTTATTTCAAATAAACCATATTACAGGCAGTTAAGAAAAGTCAAAGCTAGGTGCACGGTTCCAAGAAGTCGGTATTATTGAGAAAAACCGGCAAGAAACTCCATGCCTCATGCTCAGATAAATATTCCAAACGAAGGTTCGAATCCTGCTCACGACTGTGTTTTTCTTTCCTGTTTATGATTTTGACGCAACGTTTGGCGCATCGTGTTTACAATTAATTCAAATGTATTATTTGAATGAATTGTAACAAGTAGCATTTTAGTATTTAAATGTTTTGAATTACAATTTAATTATTATTATTAACAAAAATTATACTAATTTTACACCTACTGTAATCCGCGATTTTTTTATTGTGATCGTACATTTATTTATGATAATTGCTTAAGAAACTAAAACCATAATTTTATATAGCTTAAAATTCGTATGACATTGCTTCAAGGTATATTTATTTTCAGTAACAAAATCATGTACCGCCATGTTGATCTCGGAAAAAAAAAAAATTACGCCAGCACTGAAAAGCATTCAAAATCAAATTATAGCTCCAAAACACATTCAGTACTACAATTATTCTGTGAACGCTGTAGGAAGACACGGATATAGATGTTTTCCACCCCTGCACTAAAAACAGCCGAAAACCAAATTAAATTTGGAACCCGCTAGTAAATCTAGCACATCCAGTCGACCGCATCTGTGTCAACAATAAAGCGCCATCTGTGAGACGCAGGTGTAGCATTGAGTATAAACTGTACCTACCAGAGAAATTCCAATAACGTAACGGTCCTTCCAGATTTACTGGGTACGACACGACGGCGGCACGAGACGGATCGGACTGGCCTAGGGAAATTATTCGTAATATGACGTCTTGATATTTTTAATACTATTCCTAATCTTTTTATTGTTTGTTGTGAGGAATATTGGTATATCTTTGATTTGTTTACGATCAGACCGTATTTCTGCTTAATAATATATACATACATTGGCACTAGAGCGCGTAAAGCCGTCGCGGTCCTGCGTCTGACCTCTCTCTGGTCGCATCGGATTGCCTTTCCGTCGGACTATGAGAATGTTACAAGAGGGAGTGCACCTGTGTTTGCGCATACACTTGTGCACTATAATACCTACTGCGTACTTGGCTAGTCTTCCTGGAGATAGGTCACCGTGACCGAAATACAGTCGGGAGTAAATTATGGTTGATGAGTGATGACTAACCTGGTGTCAGAGTTTATCCCTGCTGTGTGGGAGTGCTTATAAAAGATTAACTGGCTAATTGTTGGACACCTGTCTAAGTAATACCGTCGTAGATCGCTCGATTGAGGTTAAATTCATAATCTTTGGATGGGTGATCATTATTTCATTTCGAAAGCCTAAGAGATTGCTTCCGGTTGTCAAATGAAGATTTATGACACTCATTATCGGTAGTCAGATGCCTGAAAGTCTGACAACCAGTCTCACCACAATCACGCGGCATCCGCTGAGATTGGCAGCCAATCCCGACGTAGTTGGAAAAAGGCAAGGCAGATTTTCGTTATTTCATTATTATGCTCGTGTGAAGTCTGCTTAAATAATTGAATATCAAGGATGTTTTTAATTGAAGATAAAGACGATTGTCTATGAACACCTGTGACAATTGAATTATCTTCATCTTTAATTTAGTTTGTGCTAATATGTGTGCTCCGTAAAATGGCGAATTACGAATGCATTTTCGATAGCAAATAATATATGTCAGTTGTGAGTGTTATGAATAAATATACATATGTATAATTAGTTGTTGGAAATATATTGTAATTTATATGGAACGTTTACAAATAAATGCAAATTCAATATATTTTTTATGCCGCAGACTGTTATGTAGAGTATATATATTGTTTTGTTCAATACGGAAATATTTTAGACAATAACATACATAACAACACGCCTGTACTCCTTTACGGGGCAGGCAGAGATGTAGGTACACAGTGGTACACCCACATTTCACCAATGGTGTTATTAATTCTGGTGAGTCTATTGCATCTACTGGGTACAATTCCAAACTCTGGACACACACCCACACCTGTGTCTTTCTGTATCTTTTATATTTTCTTATATTTGATATACCTTTTTTCATTTTTGTTTTATAACGTGCATATACGAAATGTGCAATGAGTATAGAAGACAATGACCCCTGTAACACAAGTTTGCCACCTACTTCAGGGGTCAGGGAATTATTCAATCTAGTATTGTATCAACCTTTATGTGAATAAACTATTTGCATTTGTATTTTTTTTTTATGTGTGTATCAAGGTATTTAAATATTTATTAAGGATTTGTTTGTATGTACATAATCTAAAACTTAAATAATAAAATTGCATCAAATTACCTTTTGTATTTGTAGTTTGTTAATCATCTTAACTTTAAATAGGAGGCTCGACAAGAAAACTAAGTAACCAAGAGTCCCTTTGTTTTATCGTCCCGTCCTCGTGCCGGACAGTTAAAGTACTCCCGATAACATAAAGGGTTAGACTTTGTGAATAGACTTTGGAATTATTAGATTTTTTCCTACAAAAGTTATGGCGGTAATATTTTCTTTACTTCAAATTATTACTGATGTGGGTCCATTGAATTGTCCGTATAGATAGTTTAATATTTTATTGAATAACCTTTTCAATTTTGTGGTAGAAACTTCAAGTTTTATTCCGAAGTCTCAAATGCTTCCACAGTGTAATTTTTTATGTTTATTTTTTTACCTGACTTTCCAAAACAGGAGTTTTTTTTTCAAATTTCATATATTAAGTATATTCGTGAGTTTCTTAATTCCACCATAACTTCTAAACGCCTGAACTGATCTAGATGTAAATCGTATCGTTAAAATTTTTGCATTTTACCGGGTAGAAAATATTAATATAGCAGCTGTGGTACACAAAAACAAGAAGAGAAAATCCGGACCAGTGCGAGCCTTACTCGCGCATCAAAGGTTCCGTATAATTAACGTTTCTGAAGTTCATAAACTATGAAAGCACCGAACATTTTCTCTAACAAATAGAAAAGTCGGATTGAAGGACAATATATTAATTTTATAGTTGAAAAAACGTTCTCCCATACATCGATAAACATCGCGGGTGATTCTCCAACTGCAAATGTGAATGTAAGTTTGTAATCGCATTTTGTATGCGATGTGACTACTAATGAACGATTTTCAGATGTATTCCTTTACTTGTGCTGTGAGGCCTTGTTTCTTGCCAAATTTTATGATTATTTTATTTTATCTTTTTGAGGATCGGAACCCTAAAAACCTTTAAAAATCTACTAAAACCAAAAGTTACAATATTAAATGGAAAAAGAATACGGTCGCGAACAGGATTCGAACCTGCGCCTCCCGGATAGATACTCCAGGCGCTCTGACCAACTAAGCCATCTCGACCTCTGCTCACCACCGCGAATTCTTCTTCCATATTTTAACACGTCTTATGGCGACGTCATTGCAATCAATTCAGTACCTATACAAGTGACTGAGTCTTTTTCCATTTAATATTGTAACTTTAGAGTTCGCTAAGCATGCGTTAATGCTTTTTCAAAGATATATCTTGAATTATTAAGGTAATTGCATTCTTTACGACATTGTATTAACTGCAAAGTTAGTCGTGTCGGTTCAGTCACTTGTATAGGTACTGAATTGATTGCAATGACGTCGCCATAAGACGTGTTAAAATATGGAAGAAGAATTCGCGGTGGTGAGCAGAGGTCGAGATGGCTTAGTTGGTCAGAGCGCCTGGAGTATCTATCCGGGAGGCGCAGGTTCGAATCCTGTTCGCGACCGTATTCTTTTTCCATTTAATATTGTAACTTTAGAGTTCGCTAAGCATGCGTTAATGCTTTTTCAAAGACATATCTTGAATTATTAAGGTAATTGCATTCTTTACGACATTGTATTAACTGCAAAGTTAGTCGTGTCGGTTCAGTCACTTGTATAGGTACTGAATTGATTGCAATGACGTCGCCATAAGACGTGTTAAAATATGGAAGAAGAATTCGCGGTGGTGAGCAGAGGTCGAGATGGCTTAGTTGGTCAGAGCGCCTGGAGTATCTATCCGGGAGGCGCAGGTTCGAATCCTGTTCGCGACCGTATTCTTTTTCCATTTAATATTGTAACTTTAGAGTTCGCTAAGCATGCGTTAATGCTTTTTCAAAGACATATCTTGAATTATTAAGGTAATTGCATTCTTTACGACATTGTATTAACTGCAAAGTTAGTCGTGTCGGTTCAGTCACTTGTATAGGTACTGAATTGATTGCAATGACGTCGCCATAAGACGTGTTAAAATATGGAAGAAGAATTCGCGGTGGTGAGCAGAGGTCGAGATGGCTTAGTTGGTCAGAGCGCCTGGAGTATCTATCCGGGAGGCGCAGGTTCGAATCCTGTTCGCGACCGTATTCTTTTTCCATTTAATATTGTAACTTTAGAGTTCGCTAAGCATGCGTTAATGCTTTTTCAAAGACATATCTTGAATCTACTAAAACCATCAGAAGTATTCGCTTTTGATCCTCAACTTCTAATAATAGTCAGTCGACAAAGGACCCGGCAACAACACAACTCGTGGCATGTCTTGTGACGTCATGCGGCGTTCGGTTACATTGTTTTTGGCGCGACACCTGTGTAAACGCGCGGCGCGTGCGACTTCGGCGCCGGCGCAGGGGCCCGGGTTGCGACCGACGGCTTTTGTTGTTTGTTTTGGTATATTCTGTGACTCTTCGAGGAAGTAAACCATGAATTAAATACAGATAAGGTTTAGTTAACATATCACTTCCGCCAGGTTCATAAAATTAAGAAAAAAATATCCCTTCCAATTTTTTTAAGTGTTATTCTCTAAATTTGCACTCTACTTTTAAACATACCACCAATAACATGAAAAAAAAAAACAGATTCATCACAGAAACGCAAGCATAAACCTCAACCCTTAAATGCATAACGTATCGAAAACGATACAATTCGTTCAGAGCTATTTTCTAGGTTTTTTTTTTTATATTTTGTTTCCGGCAGCATGATCTGACATATCTTTGACAAATTTTTTTACAGTGAAGGTTCTGACATCTTGGTTTGAATTCATCTTCTCTATAAATACCAGATTTCCTTACACGAATTTCTGAACGAAAATACGTTGATATGCATTTTAGAGTTAACTCCTAAATTCATTAAGATTTCTAGAAGCTTCTTTAAAAGAAAGAATTGGTCTCTATTTGTTTAGGGTAATGTAATGACAACAATTAATATATAACTCTTTTTGACTGTTAATAACATCAAGCATTCAGTTTTTATTGTTTTTGGCGTCAACATCTGTGTAAAGAAGCGGCGCGTGCGACGGCGCCCACGTATTGACGGTTTTATGTTTTGTACTTATTACATATTAACCTTCAATTCAATTCAATTCAATTCAATTATTGTATTGCATAATGTACAAAAATATAAAACAGTTGGTAGGCTTAAATCTAGGGATCAAATAAGGACCCTGTTGGGCACAGCACAGCTTAGTAGGAGAGAGGGAGACGTGTCTATTTATTATATTATTTTGTTTTATTTATATTTTCCAAGTTGAAATCAGTATTATTTATTATTATGTATTTTATTTATTATATTTACTTATTATTTTAGATTTAGATTTTAATTGTGGTATTTTAGTTTTTTGTTTATTAGAATATTTATTGAATATTTAATTGGTAATATTATAGTGTTATTTTTAATTAAATTTAGTTATGTAATGTCATGTCATATTTTTAATAGGTTATTTTACTTATTGTTATAGTTTATCGTCAAGGTACTCTTTTATACTGTAGTTGGTATTGCTAAAATTATGTAGAACTGTAAGTTACTTGGTTTTAATAGAAAGGCTATGAGGCATCGTTTTCTGACGCTCCTACACGAATGAAGACTAGACCAAAACCAGTTCGCTATAAATGTTTGAACAAAGCTAAGGTTTTTTATTTCCTAATTGTAAATTGGCGTAAGCCGTTCTGATTGTGTATAATAAATAATTAAATGGGCTATATATATTGTTGCGTTGATTAGTCATTTATAAAACGAAATTGTATTGACTTGTGGTAATGCATTGCACATAATTATTAAAGTTGGTTGAGCGGTTCAAAAATAGTTGTTTCCTTCTTCTTCTTCTTCGTGTGGTTGATGAACAATCTAGTGTTTAGGTTGTCTTGTTGAGTATGGTCATGAGTGTGGTCATGTTGTCAAATGTGGTCGAGTATGGTTATGTCTTATCGAGTATGGGCTAGGGTGTGGTCATGTCTCATAAAATGAGGTTGAGTGTGGTCATGTCTTCCTGGATGTGGTCGTCATGAGTGTGGTCATGTGTAGTCATGTCTTGTCAAATGTGGTCGAGTGTGGTTATGTCTTGTCGAGTATGGTCAAGGGTGTGGTCATGTCTTGTTAAATGTGGTCGAGTGTGGTCATGTCTTGTCAATGTGGTCAAGCGTGGTCATGTCTTGTCAAATATGGTCATGATTGTGGTCATGTCTAGTCAAGAACGGTCTATCTTTATTTTTTTCAAAGATGTGTATTTTTTTGGCGGCCATCTCGCCTGATGATAAGCGACAGTGTGGCCGAGGAAGGAGCACGTAGATCCAGAATAAATCTATTCACTCTTAAGTAGAGTTGATAGATTTGGGGAGAACGATTGTTGGGGACTTAATGCAACTACCCAGACCCGTCTCCCACAACGGTTGCACCGGACTACATCCCGAAACGCGACTAGGTCGCTTCACGGCATGGCTTCGTCCGGTGGGCAGTAACCAGCCGCGGCCGAAGCCTCCCATCAGAGTTGAGTTGTCTGTTTTACACCACCCAGGGGCCACGTGTAGGGATTCCATTTTAAGGGTGCAGTCCTACGGACGCGGGCAACTCAGCCCCCACTATGTTTTTCTGTTTCAATCTCTTTCGACAGTCGTCAGGGTTTCGTTTACTGCCTTCTTATTCATATCATTCCACACACAATCCATCTTCGTAACATAGAATAGAGACTAGAACTGTACTTAATTATCAATTAATAATAATCCCATCGACAGTCCTTCCGTGACAAGCGCAGCTTAACCTCGATTGGTCGACTTCTGCGTAGCCCTTATTAGATTTAGCCCCGAGCCTCTCACAAGCGTTTGTCATTAAACCATATTTTTTTTGATACAACCGATCGTACTGGCACCCAACATGGGCCACGTTACATACTGGTTTATTTGACAATAATGTACAATTTACACAAACACGTCATTACACTAGACATCCATATCCACGTCAGAATCCATTAGACCTTCGTGCCATTGTGGTGGTAACAGCGAACAGTTTGCGATTGTATATATAAATAAACCTGAGACCACAGCTGCGCGCAGCCCGCTCTGACACGACGCTGTTAAATGCATCTCTTTCAACTAGATATCGTGAGTGGTATACCCACTCGCTTTAAATAAAGAGGCAGGTGGGTAAGTATGTTAATTATTACAGATAAATCTGTGAAAAGCATTAATGAATGCTTAGCGAACTTTAAAGTTATAATTTTTTGTGGAAAATGAATAAAATGCGAATTCTTAAAAAATGTGGAAGAATTATTCGCGGTGGTGAGTAGAGGTCGAGATAGCTTAGCGGTCAGAGCGCCTGGAGTATTTTTCTGGTAGGCGCAGGTTCGAATCCTGCTCGCAACCGTATTGTTTTTCCACAAAAATTAACAACATCACGCACAATGTTTAACAACATCAGGCCTACGGGTAAATCTATCAAACGCATTATTAACATATGCAAATATATTTCTAAAATTATACATTTTTTGGAAAGAAAAGTACATTTGTATGTAGTAATCGAACCCGCGTCTCTCGGATAAATACTCCAGGCGCTCTGCCAACTGAGCCATCTGTTCACTACCCCGAAATGTTCTTACATGTTGTTATACTTCTTTTGGTGACGTCATCGCTATCTATTCAATCTCTATACAGGTGACGAAACAGATAGGACTAACTTTGCAGTTAATACAATCTCGTACAGATGCGATTACCCTAACAAATTTAAGCAGATAAGCATTAACACCTGCGTAGCAATTTGTAAAATTATATTTTTTTATAGGAAGAAAACATCACGCTTTGCACCGAAGGATTAGACAGAAATGGTAGTGGTTGTGATGAATCCATGGATTTATTTGCATCCAATTCATAATGGAAATCAACACAGAAAAACAATGTACTGTCATACCTACACTCACATTTCACTGATACCGTTATAAAGACTCCAAAGTGGTAATCCTATTTCCATTCACCGGGCACAATTCCAACCTACAGAACTGATTCGATGATATAGAAAGAAAGAAAAAGCATATATTCAGCATTGAAGCACATTGACAGCACAAACAATAAAATTGTATTTAATTTACCCAACAAAAAAAATATGCAAATAAAGTATGTTTAGTAATATCTTAGGTCCAAGATAAATCTTTGAAATGCATTAACGCATGATTAGCGAACTCTTTTTCCATTTAATACTGTAACTTTGATATCTTAGGTTTTCGCGATCACTACACATTGTAATAAAACGACTTTTAACCAGATTAATCGCGTGTATTAGGTATTAGGTCGCGATTTAGTTTTAAATATGTATCAGAGACAAAAATAATTTTATGAATTTTATCAATGAGATGACTGAAATAATTTTAAATAAACTGTTGAGACGCCTGACACCATAATCCTCCTGTGACCACGAACGCTGCAAAGTGTTCGAAAAGTCAGGAAAAACAAAAACCAATAATACACGCGATTAATGCGGTTAAAAGTTGTTTTATTATAATAACTATATAGTTACGTACACCCTAATTAAGCGCTGTCGAGTGTGCCCGTACCGAAACGGTCACTAACTCAGCATGTGCTGGGCGTGTGACACCCAGCACTGGTTTTCAGTTAGCACCCCTGCGGACGGAGGATGGACACGGATATGATGAAAAGCCTCCCTTAATACCGATAAGGCACGAGCATTGATAACCACGCTAGCTTACTGTTGGTTGGCGATTTCAGACCATCAAGTCCAGGTTTCCTCACGATGTTTTCTTACACCTTTTACACATTAAATGAGTTTTTAAACTAAAGGAATGAGTGCATGCTATAAATGGAAGTAAATATTTTTTTTATATTTTTTAGTAAAATTGTTCGATCATTATCTTTTAATATATTACACTGTAATGAATTTATGATGTAATAATGTATGTTATGAATCCATTAAAAATGTAAGTAATAGAATTAATTAAAATGTAATTACAAAAAATCGTATGCCTACTACAGGCGGATGTATCGGCCAACTATGTAATAATTTAATAAGATCTGTACCTATCCTTGGCGAATAAATATCTTTTCTTATCTTATCTTACCGTAATACAATTCTATCAACATTTCCACACAAATTTTCGCTAAGTGTACATCCATATTGTTATATTTGAGTGTGCTCGAGTTCTGATATGTAACAAACTGTGTTAATGTGTGTTGTGAAATGTGGGTAGTTACGTTGGTGAGGGACGTAGGGACAGGTGTCTGTACTCCCTCTATCTCTACACTTAACATATTGTGTACGATCTGAATAAGATTTAGTTGATACATTATAAGATAAGATGCGTTTATTTGTTATAACATGTCTAGTTTTTAGAATCAGGTCGCAGGTGAAAAAAAAAGTTTGTTCAAATTTAAATATAGGTGTGATAAAAAGAAATATCTCGACAGTTAAAAATTAAAATAATAATAGCATGTCAAAGAAATTTAAATGTCAATAAAATAATAAAAATAAATAATTAATCATAAAAAATCGTAATCACAAATAATTATATAATGCTCCCAAATCATAATGTCAAAAGTAATAAAATAAAATTAAAGTAATTAAAGCACATCATTTAAGTAATTGGTGACATTATAATAGTATTTATTAAGTAACAGTTTTATCTTTATAGGCTTTGAGTATCATATTGTGGATTTTTTAACCGACTTCAAAAAGGAGGAGGTTATCAATTAGTCTGTATTTTTTTTTGTATGTATGTCCGTCGATATCTTCCCCAGTTTGGTAACAGATTTCACCGACTCTGAAGTACCAGGCTCACCACCTATTGCTATTTACCGAGCACAATTCCAAACTCTGGGCTGCTACTGAAAATGTTCTAACAGCAAAACTCAACAACACTGCCCGACCCAGGAATCAAACCCGAGACCTCATGCTCAGTAATCACGTTTGGGATCACTTGACCAACGAGGCAGTTCCACCCACACACCAACAATACAATCCAAATCGTCAAAGCTCTTTGTATTTATAAATTAAATTAAAGATTTAGTTTTTTTTGTGGACAAAGTGATGGGTTTTGTCGCTTCTCGACCATATCACCCAAACTGTAACGTTATAACTTTACAGTTCGCTAAGCATGCGTTAATACTTTTCAAAGATTTATCTGTATTATAAAATAAAGACTTCGAAAAAAGTTGCTACTTTTGCATATCTCCCATTTATTCTTGTTGTTCTACCGAAAATCAACAAAGGGGCAACCCAGCATACTGAGCAATTAAATGTAGATGATTGTAAACACGGGCGGAGCCGCGGGGCGAGATAAAACTGTCCCCCATGATCGAGAGTTGTGCGCCTATCACTGCCATGCGGGCCCCAGTAGCGTCAGCATACAAATTGAAGCTAACAATGTACGAGTATTTTGTTTTAGAGAAAATATGGTCAATTCCCATCACACATCATCATCTCCCTGCCCTTATCCCAATTTATTTGGAGTCGGCGTGTATTCTTTTAACTGTCTCGTTGGTGTAATGGTCCCAAGCGCGACTGCTGAGCAGGAGGTCTCGGGTTCGATTCCCGGGTCGGGCAAAGTGTTGTTCAGTTTTTCTGTTAGAAAATTCTCAGTAGCTGCCCGGAGTTTGGAATTGTGCCCGGTTGATGGCAATAGGCTCACCACCTATTACATGGGACATAATAACAGCATTGGTGAAATGTGGGTGTAGAATTGTGTACACCTCTGCCTACCCCTCTGCTTACCCCTTCAGGGAATATGAGCGTGATTCTATATATGTACGTATGTAATATTTTCCTATTCCACATCTTCCATTTCTATACAAAACAATACATTTTAGAATTGTGCTTTATTTGTTATCGCTACCGTCTGGTCCCGCATACGGGCTCGATTTGAGTACGTTTGCACTGGCGTGTACTAGCGCCAAGCTTGATAAACTGTCGCCTCGATCATAAGGACCAGGCGATAACTAATGCTGACTGGTAGTCTTATGACCCGATGACCGTGAGGACTTGAGGACCAGTCGATATATAATGCTTGTGGGAGCTACAATGTTATTTTATGCTAACAATGCAATCTATTAGGCAATTCGTGAATAGCGATAGTTTTTTTTTATTAGTTTATAGGCTTGCATTTGACCGCCATCTCGCCAGGATGATAAGCGATAATGCGGTCTACGATGGAGCACGCTTGCCTAGAAGAAACCGATTCACTCGCGTCTTGTAGACACCCAGATTGTAACTATCGGGGAAGACCCACTCCGGGAGCGCATTCCACTGTTTCGCGGTTCTTATAATGAACGTGGAATCAAAGTGCTTCGTTTGGGTTTTTGGTATATCAACCATGAACCGATGGCGCCTTTTCGTGCTTCTGGCCGTCCGATAGAAAAAAGGGCAGGGAGGAATTAGATCATGCAGATCTGAAGCATACTCCGAAATGTCTCCGATAAAAATCCTATAGACTTTACTTTTTAGCTTTGCGCCGATGTTCTAGACTTTGGGGCTTAGTCTGGACAAGGGAATCGTTGCTGATGAGCCTCTTGGCGCTCTTCTTAAGAACGCTAACGCCTCAAGCTGGGACTTGGCTGACCTGTCCCAAAGGTGACCATGGTTTTCGCGATCACTACAGATTTTAATAAAACAACAAGTGAAACGACGGCGCGGTTGACGCAGTGGTCGAGAGTCGCGTGTCGCGGTCGCGCACGGAGAAAATATTTGTATGATCCACAGATAATTGTTCCGGGTCTGGGTGTATGTGAGATTATGTGTTTGTAAACGTAACAACGATACAGGATATTGCTAGATTGTGTGAAAACGTTTAAAAAGAAATCTTACAAAGGTATTTTAAAAAGTTTAAATATATTTGTCATTTTAAATACAGTTTAAAAAATGTATTTACAGACACCAAAATAATTTGATAAGTTTTAAGAGCGGTAGAATAAATGATTTTTAATAAACTGTCATGACGCCGAACACCTTAGTCATCCTGCGACCACGTACGCTGCAAAGTGTTCGAAACGTCAGGAAAAACTAAAAATAATAAATAACAGGTGCGATTAACCCATAACTACGAAGATTGTTATTTTTTCTTTTATGTGGATGCAAATAAATACAATATGTAGCAAAAACCACAATATTGAGGGTAGTCCTGCAATTAGAAATTACTTGTGCATCGCCCGCCCGCAAATATATGCGTATAGGTACGCAAGCTTGAAGGAACTGATCCTCTAAGTACGCAAGCGATGAAAAATTGCAACTCGGTACCACCAACTACTCTACACGTGTTTCGCCCCCCCACGGGGCATCTTCAGGAGCTGTTAGACCGTGCAGTATGCGGGATTAATCCGTCACTTTTATATGGTTTTTAAACCATATTAGTTATCACAATTGTTCAGTACACCCGGAGCTCTTTGAAATGGCTTTACAACTGCTATCTAATTGTGTAGAGATAACTCTGTATGGACTGATAATCAACAATAAATTATTTCAGAGGTCGAGATGGCTTACGGGTCAGAGCGCCTGGAGTATTTATCCGGGAGGCGCAAGTTTGAATCCTGCTCACGACCGTATTATTTTTCCAAAAAGATTTATATCTTTAGAGTTAGCTATGCATGCGTTAATGCTTTTCGAAGATTTATCTGTACCTAACAATAAATGACATAAAGTTAATATAAAAACTATTAGCACTGTTAAATTATATATTTTATTGTATCTTTTAGTTTTGGTCTATTCTGCATTAAAAAAAACTCCGACCGTATTTCGGTCACGGCGGCCTATCTCCACGGAGATTAGCCAAGTACGCAGGAGATATTATAGTGCACAACTGTATGCGCAAACACAGGTGCACTCCCTCTTCCTTTACTCTCATATTCCGATGGGATGGCAATACGACACGACCGAAGAGAGATCAGGTGTAGCCCGACGGATTTACGTGCTCTTCGAAGCACGGGGGTGCCACACCACCAACTTACTCCGGGCTGCTACTGAGAATTTCTAATAGGAAAACCCAATAACACTTTGCCCAACCTGGGAATTGTACCCAGGACCTCCCGTTCAGCAGCCGCGCTTGCGACCCTATTTTCAGATGGGCAAAAACCAAATCACAACTAACGTATTCATTAAATTATCTATTTTATCTTAAAGTTTACATCAAGTGCTGTACACTTCTGCAAGTGACTTTGTCTAAAAACTGTACAGGTATTTGTTTAAGTTTGTGCATGTCTAAGTTATTAATTCCTGAACTGAAAACTTAATTCCTGAACTTGAAATGCCTTAACAATAAATGAACAAATTGTTATAGAATTGATTAAAGGTAAGATAAGAACACAAATGGTAACATGTAGAATGTTTTTGAGAAAATATACATTCATTATATTTGTAATTACAACTCCAAAATTCTAACGTCGGCCACAATAAAATATTACGCCGCATATTAGCTGTGAACAATTCACCGCGCTAGCGGTCTCGATAACCAGTATGCGGGCACACTATTGCATCACGCCGCTCAACAAGAGCAGTGCAAACAAAAAATAGTCGTTCCGAAACGACCTTCCATACCGTATCGACCAATCAGAGGCGCGGCCGCACCCCGCAGTCGTGTCGCCCCGCACCTGCGCCAGTCAGCGCGCCGAGCCCGTCACAACAACACGTGCAATGAAGAAAAACAAGATGGCGGAGCGCTTCACAGAAACGCAAATGTTGAAACTAGCAAATATATATAAAGAAAACGATTGTTTGTGGGACGTTTCGCATGAATTATACAGTGTAAAAGAAGCTAGGGAAAATGCGTATAAACAAATATGGCAGGAGTTAAACATTCCTAGTTTAACGGTGAAAGATATACCGCAGAAGATCAAGAATCTAAGGTCTTCGTATTACCAGGAGTTGAAGAAGATTGAAGCTAGTGTGAAGAAGGGCGCCACTGGAGATGCCGTGTACAAGCCAAAAGTATCTTGGTTTGCGGTCGCTGATGGTTTCTTTAAGACATTCCCGAAGACTCCTGGTTTTATTATTGTAAGTATGGATTGTTTTATTATTCTTAGTAATTAAAGCTTTAATTTTAAAGTACAGTCACCCGCAAATCCGTGGTATCAAATTAACATTGATATCGCCTTTATGCCGTAGCATTAAGGACGGGTTTCGTAGTTCATATGTTATGACTGACGTGCGAAGGGCCGTATAACTTTTCATAGTGGTGATAAAATAACGGTAACAGTATCGTAATTATGATGTACTATGTTAACTGTCCCATTGGTTTAGTGTGCGACTGCTGAGCGTAAGATCCCGTGTTTGATGTCCGGATCGGCCAAACTGTTATACAACATTATTTTTACACGACTGCCCAAATAAGAGTGTTATGTTTTTACGGTTCATGTATGTATGTATGTAAGTATGTATGTACGTAAGTATGTATGTATGTTTGTAAGTTTCTTTATTCCACCATAACTTCTAAACGCCTGAACCGATTTAGATGTATGGGGTATCGATAGAATCCTTACATTATCCCGCGTAACACGGGCGGAGTAGTGAGATTTAAAAATGCTATGGGCTAAAATGATATGGCTATGGTACACAAAAGGAGTGAAATAATTTTATCAATTTAAAAATTAATTTCATTATTATATACTAAACTTAAACGAAGTAATAGAATCGATTGTACCAAAATTCTTTTTTTACACCGTGTCATAATTTTTACACTGGCAATATTAAAACACAGTTCGCGTTGGACGATATGGTTCAGTAGCCAGTATGGTTCTAGCGATGGAAGTGTCTATAACTCTTTAATGAGTTTTAATTTTATTCCTGTTTGTGTCGTCCTTAGATTTGTGGACGTTTGGTAACTAATCGTTGACTGCGGTCATACGGTGTGGGATATTGGTTCAATTCCCATATAGTATGAACTATGAACAAAATTATCATTTTTGTATAATAAATTTCGTAAGACATACTCATCATATCATCGCGACAATGCCGCGGAGATTGAGTAACCGGTGAACAATAATTGATAAAATTATCATTGCATATAATTGACATAAAAAAATAAAATTTTATGGTTGCTTTTTTTTTCAGAGACCGCAAGTTGATAATGAGCAGTTTAGTGTGAATACCGACAGTGACAGCACTCAAGAAACCATCACTAGCTTAGAAAAAATCGCCAAAAATGTTACCCCAAAACAAAATGTTATTCCCCAACAAAGTATGCCACAGAATAAAAACGACGATGACGAATATGACATATTCGGAAAATACATCGCGACCACTCTACGATCTATGCCTGTAGAAATGTCAATTATTTCGAAAATGGAACTACAAAAAACGTTGGCGGACGTTCAGTTGAGATCTTTGAGGCAAGGGAAGGAGTCTATTCAGCCCGAGTGTTGTGCTTCGACCTCAAATGCTGAGGAAGATCCGCTTGGCACGGAAGATATTAAGGTCAATATTAAAACCGAATTTGAAGATTGAAGATGGAAACGTGAAGAATGCACTTGTGGGTTCATTGTGTTGCCGTCCATAATCTATAATTCAGCAGTTTCAGTCACTGTATAGGGACTGATTAGATAGCATAACGTAACATAGCATCACGCCTGTATTCCCTGAAGGGGTAGGCAGAGGTGTACACAGTTGTACACCCACATTTCACCAATGCTGTTATTAAGTCCCATGTAATAGGGAGTGAGCCTATTGCCATCTACTGGGCACAATTGCAAACTCCGGGCTCCAACTGAGAATTTCCTAAAAGAAAAACCCGATGACACTGCCCGATCCGGGGATCGAACCCAGGAGCTCTTGTGACCACTAAAAGAACGAGGCAGATTAGATAGCATTGACATTAAAATGTGAAAAAAGAATGCGGAATAGTGAGTAGACATCGGGATGGGTGAGTGGAGCGGTTGGAGTCATTTAAATGGGAGGTTCAAATCCAGCTCACGATCATATTTTTCTTTCCACAATATATATTATATTTAGGAATCGCTACGCATGCTTTGATCATTTGATGCATTTGAAAGATTTATCTGTATTTGTATGATTTCCTTATGAATATTCCGAGTCTAAGTGTATCTGTGTTTTCTGATGGTTCTATTATTTGTAGGACATGGGATGGGTTATATTTTTATAAAACCATATTCTGTACATTGGAAAATACTAAACGTAAATCGGACTAAGACCCGCGGGTTTTTTCACAACGTAACATTGTAATATCTTAGGTTTTCGCGATCACTACACATTATAATAAGCAGCTTTGCAGCGTTCGTGGTCTTGCGACTGCTGCAAAGTGTTCGAAACGTCAGGAAAAACAAAAAACCAATAATACACGCGATTAATCCGGTTAAAAGTTTTTTTATTATAACGTAACATTGCTCTCCCAATTGAGCTACCGCATCCCGTTCCGGTCCCCAGGCACTTTTGATTTTGCCTTAGAAAAACAAAAATACACATAGACATTATATTGCCTTAATATCTTAAAAAAATATTTTTGTAAAACAACTTTCGTGAGACACATTCATATTAATTATTGTTCAACGGTTATTACTCACGTGCATTTTTTTACTTTCATCGCGACATTGTCACGGCTCAGCTCTAAGGGCTCCGTTCGAGTTCGCAACTAGTCGGGCAATCCCGAAGAATGTACGTGAGTAATAACCGTTGAACAATAATTCATAATTAATAAATAATACTATATATTATTAATTGATTTATATTATGTACAGTTTCGAAAAGGTATTTTTCATTGGTATTGTATTAATTTGATTATTTTAAATAAATTATTTTTACTTTTTAAAAAGAGACTTTTACTTAAACTCGTGATGTTACCTACTCCCGTAAGTCACTGCTGAGCGTGACGCTGGGTTCGATTCCCAGATCGGGCAAAGTGTTATTGGAATTTGTAGTAGCAGCCAGCTGTATGGAATAGTGTTCGGTGATCGAAATAGACTCGATAGCCGCATTGGTGAAATGTGGGCGTACAATTGTGTACCTACACTTCTGCCTACCCCTGATTCGATTCCCAAATGCAGCAAATATTTGTATGATCTACAGATAATTGTTCCGGGTCTGGGTGTGTGTACATGTGAAATTATATGCCTATAAACACACCCACGACATAGGAACAAATTACTAGTGCAGGACAACTTTTTTTTTAAAGAAAAGAAAATATACGTAAATTTCGTAACAGAACGTTCTCTGCTCACCATTGACATAACAATGCGCGTGAACATACGTTCAGGTGCGCCATAACGAGTGTCATGAGCGACTCATACGGGCCCCGCATCAGTGTTGCCAGTCTGTCGCAGATAACTTGTAGCAAGGCTATGGGGGTGCTCTGCGGTTTTATAATATAAATAACCTATATTTCATACTAGCTTCTGCCCGCGACTTAGTCTACGTGGATTACAGAATTGGGCCTAGCCGGGATAGGCGGGAGTTTCTTGCCGTTTCTTCTCCATAGGAAGCGACTTTTGGAACCGTGCACGTAAATTCTGACTTTTCATAAGTGCCTTTGTATGGTTTATATGAAATAAAAACCTTTGACTTTGATAAAAAGTATCCTTTGTGTTAATCCAGGTTATTAACTATCTGTGTGCCAAATTTCATCCAAATCCGTTTAGAAGTTTTTGCGTGAAAGAGTAACAAACATTTTGCAACTTTAGTGTTTATAATATTAGTAGGACTAGCTGTTCCCGCGACTTCGTTCACGCTGGACTTGGTTTAATAATGTGATATAAGCAGCATTAATACCTACCAACAGCAGTAACAACGACAATTTTTTATATTCATTTAAAATTTTCTCACATCCTCGTTGGTCTTGTAGTCCAAAGTGCGACTACTGACTACTACTCACTACTGACTGTGAGCATGAGGTCTTGGGTTCGATACCCAGGTCGGGCAAAGTGTTATTGGGTTTACCTGTTTAGAAATTTTCAGTAGCAGTCCGGAGCTCGGAATTGTGTCCGACAGATGGCAATAGGCTCGCCACATGGGACTTAATAACAGCTTCGGTGAAATGTCGTCGTACAACTGTTTCACCTCTGCCTACCCATTCGGGGAATACTGCTATGTTATGTTCATATCTTCCAATCCAATAATATATCGAAATAATCTCTGACAACTACAGATGCGATTACCTTAACAAATATACGTTAATATATTTGAAAGATTTGTCTTTCAAACGCATTGACGCATGCGTAGTGAACTCTGAGGTTATAAATCATTATGGAAAGGAAAAGTCAGTCACCTATATAGAGACGAAATTGATAGCGATGATGTCACTCACCAAAACACGTATTAAATAAATAGAATGATGTCATTACTGCCGTGGAAGATGGGTAGGCCTCTGGTATGGGACGCAACATGCGTCGATACCCTTGCACCATCCCATATTTCCAGCTCGGCGGGCTGTGCGGGTGCTGCTGCTACAGCTGCGGAGACCCTCAAACGGCGAAAATATAATAACTATATTTTTAATAATTATATTTTTGAGCCGTTTGGGTTGAAACACTCGGGTCGTGGGGTCCGAGCGCTCGCATTCTGTATAAAGAGATCGCAAGGCGATTGGTCGACACTTCACGTAACCCAAGGGCTGGTCTCTATTTCACTCAAAGAATAAGTATTGCCATTCAACGTGGCAATGATGCCAGCCTTTTGGGTACACTCCCAGTTGACAGCGACGCGGAAGAATTTTTCGATGCCCTCCTCTAGTTTTTATTTTTATTATGTTGGATTTTAAAACTGTATATAACATATTATCGTGGAAATAAAATAAAATAAAATAACTCTTTATTTTCAAACACAGGTCCATAGCAAACTTAGTAAACTTAAAATTAGGTTAGTAAATACATATTAATTACATACATAGAATATAGAACAGGTACACCGCAAGCACAAAACAGGTACACAGTAACATAAAACACATCTTTACAGATTAGGTACACACACAAAAACAAGTACACAATAAATTCTAAAATGTTTACATTCTGTTATTTAATTTTATATATTAAAATGTGGAAGAAGAATTTATTGTAGTGAGCAGTGGTCAAGATAGCTAGTAGTCAGAGCGCCTGGACCATATTTTTCTTTCCAAAAAATCTCTTTAGATTTCGCTACGTAATCTAATACGTTTTTATTCATATCAGAGTACATTTTAAATTATTTACAGATGAATATCACTTTCAAACAAAAGTGCACTTTAATTTGATAGGTATAAGGTGGATCCTTAACAGATGATCTGATTATTTTGAACCTTTGAATACCACTTTACTTTTAATGTCTACTTGATCAGCTGATCCATGCGACAACCCGTTACCATGGCAACAAAAAACCTATAAACACCAGGAAACAACTACAATAATTAATTATGTTTGACAATATTGTGGGTAATCTGCTAAATCGATGCGTGAGTGGTGGGGGTACAATTAATCGTTCGCAAGCATTAATCATTGAGCGCACCTGACGAACGGACGTCTCGAACAGTTAAGAAAAATTGCATTCCGACTGATAAATTGGAGTCCATTTGATTAGGATCGTGTGACCTATTTGAAGGAACCTGACAATTACACAAATTAAATGACTTTTTCTGTTTATCGGTTGATGAGCAACCTAGGGCTAGGTTTTAACCACCTGTAGGTCTCTGACACGGCGTACCTGCGAGATCTTTCAGGTGTGCTGGTTTCATTTTGATGTTTTCTTTCAACGTTTTACGATATTCTGTTTACGATAATTTTTATTTTTATTTATATGACTATAAAAAAAAAATATATGATTATAAAAATTCGGTAACGCGTATTGATTTGACACTGCGGCCTTCGACTCTTAAAACTTAAGTCAAACTAGTGTTATACATTTTTATAATGCGTTTGAAAGATTTATCTGACCTTTACTTGATCATTTCGAATAATAAAAAGATTACCTACCCGAAAAGTAATTCTAAACGTAATCCTGAGCTGCAACATTTGAAGCCCCTCAATGATTCGTTCAACATCATTGAATCTTCTAAGATATGAAGCAAAGCCGGGGTATATGTAAAAGTTTAAGAGTGCCGGCTGTTCGTGACGGCGACAGCTGACGCCCCCCCCTAAGGCCTTCATCCCGGTCGCCTAATTTACAACCACCCTCACAACGCGTTTGATTCACTGCCCGTCCAAGATTCAGGTGTTGCATTGTTTCTCTATAGTTATTGACATAACCTTAATAATATTTGATGATTGTTTTTTGTTTTTGCGTGCTTAATATAACTGTTTCATTAGTCTCCTGAGTGTGACATCTTGGCCCTCGATTCCCGGGTAAGCTAGTGTTATTGGCTATTCCTGTTAGAAAACCCTCAGTAGCAGATAGAAGTTCGGAATTTTATCTAGTTAGGCTTATAGGCTCACCACAGTCACAACTTCATAGATGGATTGGATGCTAATAAATGCAATATCCCCATCAAATAATTGATGGAACTTGTATTAATTACGGTAGGACTTTGGTGAAAATGTGTGGGTGTTCAACAGTAGTACTCCAATCCGTCGGGGACATTGTGCTGGTTATGTCTTTGTTAATTATATGAAAATATAAAATAAAACACAAATAATGTATAAACACTTGAATCTAACCTAAAATCTAAAGTTACAATATTAAATGGAAAAAGAATACGGTCGCGAACAGGATTCGAAAAAGGCGCTCTGACCACTAAGCCATCTCGACCTCTTAATTCTTTTTTAATGCTTTTTCAAAGACATATCTTGAATAACCTAAAATCTACAAAATATTAGACAATCAGTCGTACATATCTCCACAAAATGTCAAAACCAACGTTTGACCTATACCACCGCATATTTTAGTTTTTTTCCAATTCAACCCAAAACACAGAATGCAAACATACAGCCTGAACTTGCGAAGCGGTGCGGTCTGGGCGGCGAGGGGGTGGCGCGGCGGTGTGAGGGAGGAGGGAGGCGTAATCGAGCTGTCACCGACAGACCATCGGCTCAACACTTGGAGCGGCCTAAGCAAGGATTATAGCTTATACATCGTACCTGTTTCGCACTATACTGAATTGTTAAAAGTGATGAGAATGGTAGCTGGCTGTATGAGTGACGTCTGTGCTACGATTTGGTTAAACATAAAAATAATATGAAGAACTATAGAGTGACAATACAACTAGTCTTGTCACACTGGATTGTGGAGGTCAGATAGGCATTCGCTCCATATAAAATACTGGTATTAAGATGCAGCCGGTTAGACTGGAAGCCGATACCAACGTATTAGGGAAAACGCTGGGCAGATTTGATGTGTAGATATATGTACCCAAAATGTGATGGCGGCCGAGTGGGGGCCCGCCTCTTAAGCTACAGGTCGTGGGTTCAAATCTGGCAAGTATTAATGTGACTTAGTAAATTTATATGTACTTTTTTAGTTAATCTTAGACATCACAGACATACGGTGAAGGAAGATATCGCCAATCAAGTACTGTTTGTACTGTCTATACCTTTTCAACATTGTAGTAATATCTTAGGTTTTCGCGATCACTACACATTATAATAAAACAACTTTTAACTACAAAGTGTTCAAAACTTCAGGAAAAACAAAAACCAATAATACACGCGATTAATCCGCTTTTCAACATTCTTTAGAAAAAAAAAACTATTATATCATCAGCCGTTGCTAGTTCCTCAAGTAAATTCCTGCAATAACAAAACTATATTCACCATGGCAACCGTTCGAAAGCGCGGGAAAATCGCCACCTGTCTGTTATTCTTCCATTCTCAAATCAACATCCACAGAAGAGATATGTTATCTTAGTTATGTACGTAGAATAAAAAAATAAATGTTAATGCAGATAAATATTTGAAAAGCATTAACGCATGCTTAGCAAAAACTAAAGATAATAATTAAAAAAAAACGGTATAGGGACTGAATAGATAGCAATGACGTCACCAAAAGATGTGTTAAAATGTGGAAGGAGAATTCTCGGTAGTGAGCAGGGGTCGAGATGGCTTAGTGGTCAGAGCGCCTGGAGTATCAATCGGGAGGCGCAGGTTCGATTCCTGCTCGCGACCGTATTCCTTTTTCATTTAATATTATAGCTTTATTAAATGTTAAATTTAATGTATGTACTGTTAACAAGTGATAGCCTAGTGGTATGACCGTTGAACTGGCATGTTAAAGGTCGCAAGGTCGAAGTCAAGGCACGCACTGTCTTTTCATTTTCATGTGCGTGTTTTAAATTACGAGTAGTTATCACTTTAATTATTATTCAACGGTTATTACACACGTGCATTCTTCGGGATTGCCCGACTAGACGTGCGCTGAGCCCGCGACAATGCCGCGAGTCAAACTTTGTTCCCGAAGAATGCACGTGAGTAATAACTGTTGAATAATAATAAACATGAATGTGTCTCACGAAAGTTAAAATGTGCAAATGTGTCTAAAATTAATAAAAAATCCTGCTTTTAGCAGCACTTTTTTTAATTTTCTTAAAAAAATACGTCTCAACTTATCGTAATCTGGTCTATTTGAAATAAAAGTTTTGAGTTTTGAGTTTTTGAGTTCTTCTGAGTTGATTGTCTGAGATCTGAGTTGATTATTTGAGTTGATGGTCTAACTTATTTGTCTGAGTTGATTGACTAATTGCTCGAAACGTTTTTCATTTATCATTTGACTTGAATTCATGATTATGTACCATTTCAGTACTTCGAAAACTAAATATGACTTAAATCAAAAACCTTTACTAAAATATCAAAATAAATTGGACCCGAATAAGCCTGAGAATTATCGCAATTACAGAAGGAGACACCACAAAGAACACATTTACAAAACTCACCTTTTTTGCCAAAACGAAAAATACACAACCAACGAACAAAGGGCACGTGCGTTTGACACCGCCGACACAGTTTTTACTCATAATCGAGTATGTTAAGTACAATCGGGCCGCCATAATCGAGCTGTCACTGGCAGGAATACGCGGGCAAAAGTTTGATTAAAACCGAACCAATCAGCTAAGCGGTAGCTAGATAACAAACTCAGGTGTTCTGATTTTAAATTTGAAATTGGTTTGTTCGTTAGTGAACTGTCGTGGGCATACGTTTGTGATTTGGTATTTGTTTCTTTTTTTTGCGGCCAGTGTTTTTGGGTAGTGGAAAAGAATTGTGAATAATATCCTACTATTCTACTATAATCTTCTAATATATAAAAATCTCGTGTCACAGTGTTTGTTAACTAACTCCTTCGAAACGGCTTGACTGATTTTTATGTTTTTTTTTTGTGTATATTTGGTAGGTCCGAGAATAGGTCGTAGGCTATTTTTCATACACCTAGGTGATAAGGGTGGCCCTATTCAGAAAATGTATAGTGCAGAATAATGTTTGCGGGGCACAGATAGTATTACTATAAATGCAAAAGTTTGTGAGGATGGATGTATGTTTGTTACTCTTTCACGCAATGACTACCGAACGGATTTAGACGAAATTTTGCATACATATATCGTATAGTCTGGATTAATACATAGGATATTTTAATAATTATAAAATAATTAATAATAATACGTCGAAATAGTACTCGAAATTATTATATGAAAAAATTATTAAGTGTAGGTATAGGTAATACAATAAGAAACAAATTATATGATGATACAATGAAAGACACATAGAACTTCCTCTCTCCTACATTGCTGTGCCCGACAGGGTCCATAATGATCTAAATGATTGTATTTACCACCTAAATCACATTGTGGAACTCAATAAATATTGAATTGAATTGAATTGAAATAGACGGGATCCAATGCTTAAAAGTCCACACAGACCAAGTTGCTGGTATAAGCTAGTATGTTATTATTGCGGAGTTATTATTTCGCTATAATTAGGGATAATCTAGTAGTATGATAGTTAAGAAATTGTCTTGTCGGTCCAGTATAGTGGTCCCAAGCGCGGCTAGTGAGCGTGAGGTCCTGGGTTCGATTCCCGGGTCGGGCAAAGTATTATTGAGTTTATGTGTTAGGAAAATCTCGGTAACATCCCGAAGTTAGGAAGTTGGTGGTGTGACACCCCTTTGCTTTAGAGAGCACGTAAAACCGGTCCTACGCCTGATCTCTATCCGGTCGTGTCGGATTGCCGTCCCATTGGAAAATGAGGGTGAAGGAAGAGGGAGTGCACCTGTGTTTCTGCATACACTTGTGCACTATAATATCTCCGTGGAGATAGGCCACCGTGACCGGAAGATTCTGTTATTTTTATTTATTATTCAAATTTACATATAAATTATATTTTTAACTATATATTATTAAAAAAAAAACAATATACATTTAAAAATATGAAAAATAGTAGGCCACCGGCATCGGGAACAGGGTCCAAGGCACCGGTGGTTAGGGCTCCAGAGAGCGGAACCTCCTCACAATGCGTGCCGTATCGAGGAGTACTGCTTTCTGTATCAGGCCCTTGATCCAGCCGCCTAGCGAAAGTCTTTTAAGATGTTGATCAAGACTTATCGCTATTAGTCCGTTAGCCGAAACGACTATCGGTACAATGATTGCAGAGTCCATTATTTATTATTATTCCATTTATTCATTAAATTACATATAAATTATATTTTTAACGATATATCAATTACAAAAAAATAAAATACATTTAAAAATATAAAATATAGCAAACCGCCGGCATCGGGAACAGGGTCCAAGCTACCGGTGGTTAGGGCCCCAGAGAGAGGAACCTCCGCACAATGCGTGCCGTGTCGAGGAGTACCACTTTCTGTATCAGGCCCTTGACCCAGCCGTCTAACGAGAGTCTCTTAAGGTGTTGGTCAAGACTTTTCGCTATCAGTCCGTTGGTCGTCACGACTATCGGCACAACGATTGCCGAATCCACGTCCCACATGTCGACAACCTCGTGAGCTAAATCAACATATTTTATTTGTTTGTCTTTTTCAGCTTTCACGAGGTTCTCGTCATGAGGGACAGTTATATCCACAATCATTGCGCGGCGCTCTAATCGATCTATCACCACTATGTCAGGCTTGTTAGCAATAACAGTCCTATCAGTGATGATAGATCGATCCCAGTATAATGTGACATGACCTTTTTCGAGAACTGGGTCGGGCACATACCTATAGTACGGTACCTCCGATTCCACAAGACTGTATTTCAAAGCAAGTTGTTGGTGTATAATCTTGGCCACTAAGTTGTGTCTGTGCAAGTATTCGCCGTTAGCAAGACGAGAACAACCAGAAATAATATGTCTAATAGACTCGCCTGGACAGTGACATGCCCGACATATGTCAACTGTCCCGTCTTTTACAATATATTTCCGGTAGTTATTCGTCATGATAACTTCGTCCATAATTGCACAGATAAAACCTTCAGTTTCACCAAAGAGATCACCAAACCGCAGCCATGATACGGACGCTAAAAAATCTACGTCGGGACCATAAAGTGCCCGATAAAAGCGTCCGTGTAGCTCCTTGCTTTGCCATACTTCCTTGCGATCATTGGTACTGAGTACAACAGGTTTGCTCCAGTTTTCCTTAGCCAAGGAGAGTGGGGTGAGATTTTTGTCCACTGCAACTACATTCCGGTGCATCTCCGTGCTGGTATGTAGAAAGTACTCCCTGACGCTGCACACCTCGCGATTATGTAGAGTCTTGGCGTTTAAAAAGCCTCGACCCCCACACTTTCGCGGGATGTACAGTCTCATTACGGATGACCTTGGATGATGCATACGGTTTGCAGTTAACAGTGTCCTTACCTTCCTGTCCAGGGCGTCCAGTTCAGTCTGAGACCACTTGAGTATGCCGAAGGAATACATCAGGACTGGCATAACCCAGCCGTTAAAGGCGCGCACCTTGTTGCCGCCTGATAAAAGACTATTAAGTACTTTCTTCAGGCGGCCAAAGAAGCGCTCCTGAAATGACTGTTTCATGTCAGCCACGTTGATGCCCAATCCCTCCGCCATACCCAGGTATTTGTAAGTATCGTTTGCGGATAGTGACCTAAGGTGTATGGAATCCGAAAGTTGGAGTCCATCGGATTCCACCATCGCACCTCCTCTCACGTGCATGACTGCACATTTGTCCACACCAAATTCCATACTGATGGAGTTACTGAAGGTTTCTGTTATTTTCAGCAACTTCATCAGCTGCAATCTGTCGGGGGCAAATATTTTTAAGTCATCCATGTAGAGGAGGTGAGATAAGACCTGGCCACCTCTCCGCAACGGATAACCCAGCCCTGAACCCTCCAGTAAAGTACTGAGAGGATTGAGGGCTAGACAAAACCAAAGTGGGCTCAGACTATCGCCCTGGAATATTCCCCGCTCAATCCGAATCAGTTCACCGTTCTCTCGGGTCTGCCGACATCCTGAATACCGAAGAACCGTCCTCCATTGCCTCATACATGACATCAGGAAGGTGCGTAGAGTTGTATTAATTTTATACAGCTCCAGCACCCTCATGAGCCATGAATGAGGCACCGAGTCGTAGGCCTTCTTATAATCTATCCAGCTTATAATCTACATTTAAAAATATGAAAAATAGTAGGCCACCGGCATCGGGAACAGGGTCCAAGGCACCGGTGGTTAGGGCTCCAGAGAGCGGAACCTCCTCACAATGCGTGCCGTATCGAGGAGTACTGCTTTCTGTATCAGGCCCTTGATCCAGCCGCCTAGCGAAAGTCTTTTAAGATGTTGATCAAGACTTATCGCTATTAGTCCGTTAGCCGAAACGACTATCGGTACAATGATTGCAGAGTCCATTATTTATTATTATTATTAATATTAATAATCTTTAATCACCTCCGCAATATTTAATAGACGAGGAACAAATATTAATTATTCAAGATATGTCTTTGAAAAAGCATTAACGCATGCTTAGCGAACTCTAAAGTTACAATATTAAATGGAAAAAGAATACGGTCGCGAACAGGATTCGAACCAGCGCCTCCCGGATAGATACTCCAGGCGCTCTGACCACTAAGCCATCTCGACCTCTGCTCACCACCGCGAATTCTTCTTCCATATTTAACACGTCTTATGGCGACGTCATTGCAATCAATTCAGTACCTATACAAGTGACTGAACCGACACGACTAACTTTGCAGTTAATACAATGTCGTAAAGAATGCAATTACCTTAATAATTCAAGATATGTCTTTGAAAAAGCATTAACGCATGCTTAGCGAACTCTAAAGTTACAATATTAAATGGAAAAAGAATACGGTCGCGAACAGGATTCGAACCTGCGCCTCCCGGATAGATACTCCAGGCGCTCTGACCACTAGGCCATCTCGACCTCTGCTCTGAAGAATTCGCGGTGGTGAGCAGAGGTCGAGATGGCTTAGTGGTCAGAGCGCCTGGAGTATCTATCCGGGAGGCGCAGGTTCGAATCCTGTTCGCGACCGTATTCTTTTTCCATTTAATATTGTAACTTTAAATTTTAATTATTGTACTAGTTAGAAATGTTAATAAAATAAGTTTTAGTACTTACAAAGTAAAGGCTGCCATGTTGTAATGGAATGGGGCGTGCGACTGACTCCCGATCACAAAGGAGTTTTAGAACAAAAACGTATTTATTTTTCAACGGCTTTATTTTAATATAGTATCACGCTTTTATACCCTGTAGAGGTCGGTAGAGGTGTACTTTATACACTTATAATTTCTCCGATGCCGTTTAATGCCGAGTGTTGGACCTGTATCTCTTATTTGGGGTGGCACAGTCAACAAGCAACCCTTATAGTTTTGCCATATCTGTCCATCCGTCTGTCCGTGACTTAACTAAGAAACGCTTAGTATTTGTACTAGAATCGTGTAATTTGTTATGGGTATACATATTAATATTATTTTAATAAAATAGAATTTTGCTAAAGTATACGTAAAGTAGGGATGAGTTTTTTTTCTTGTCTATACCATGTTGTCGTTGGATAGGTTATTTAAAATATTACGGGTTTGTGAAAACCATTTTTCAATTCAGGAATCCGTTTGGGAAATATTAAGCATTAAAGTACTATTTTTGTTAGAGTCAACTGTCCCCCCTCCTCCGCCAGCTAAATGGTTGTTTTTGAATATGTGAAAGACAAATTACAAAAACCCGACTCGACTGAAAAGAAGAGAAACGAATATCCTTTTCCAAAATATATTTTCATATTGTTTATATTCTGTAAGATCTTCTTCGAGACTAGAACAAATAATTAACTTTCTTCTTTTTAAAAATTATATCAATATACATTTATACACTCGAAAAACATAAACCTCCTTCTGGGGCAATCGGGTAAAAATTGCGTTAACGTTATAATTTGTTTGTGTTATCCGGGAGACGTAGGTCCACATCCTGCTCACGGCCGTATTATTCTTTCAACAAAAAAATATAACTTCAAAGTTCGTCACGCATACGATAATGAATTTGAAAGATTACATAACATAGCATCACGCCTGTATTCCCCGAAGGGGTAGGCAGAGGTGTACACAATTGTACACCCACATTTCACCAATGCTGTTATTAAGTCCCATGTAATAGGTGGTGAGCCTATTGCCATCAACCGGGCACATCGGACCGGGACTTTTATTGTCCGCTGAGTTACATATGGCCCACAAAGATTCTTAATTCTACTTCAAGATTCAAGGATTTATTTGCTTAAAATACGGTTAAACAGTGGTGTTTAAGTACACAGCATATTTAGTAATTGACAAGTGACATGCAAACTTTTAATTTTAACATAACTTAAGGCCATAGTTTAATTAAATAACAAGCTACAATCACACTATGAAAATATCCAAAATCAATTTTTGTTATTATAATAATCAATGTCAATTTAATAATCAAATCACTATGTTCACATTAGCACTACCCTTTATTTTCTTTGAGTGAATAATTCTACTTCAGGGACAGATATGTGGATAATAAATGCTTCTTTCTTAGTAATATCTTAGGTTATCACTACACATTATTAAAACAACTTTTAACCGGATTAATCGCGTGTATTATTGGTTTTTTGTTTTTCCTGACGTTTCGAACACTTTGCAGCGTTCGTGGTCGCAGGAGGACTAAGGTGTCAGGCGTCTCAACAGTTTATTTAAAATTATTTCAGTCTACCGTACATATAATTGATAAATTCATGAAATTATTTTTGTCTCTGATACATATTTAAAACTAAATCGCGATGGTATTTCCTAACACTATCCCTGAGAAGAAATACCGAAACAAACTCAGAAGTCACAGTCTTTTTAAATTTAGAGATACAATTTTACAATTTTATCGAATTATAAACTAAAAGGTGTTCTCTCTCAAAATATCTTGATTTTCTTTCTTTCTTTCTATTATTATTTCTTCAACTATAGTCTCCCATTCAACATCAAAACACAATGACAAAAATAACATAAACATAACATAGCATCACGCCTGTATTCCCCGAAGGGGTAGGCAGAGGTGTACACAATTGTACACCCACATTTCACCAATGCTGTTATTAAGTCCCATTTAATAGGTGGTGAGCCTATTGCCATCTACCGGGCACAATTCCAAACTCCAGGCTGCTACTGAGAATTTTCCTAACAGAAAATCCCAATAACACTTTGCCCGACCTGGGAATCGAACCTAAGACCTCATGCTCAGTAGTCGCGCTTGGGACCACTAGACCAACGAGGCAGTATGATAAAAATAACTAAACAAATTAACAAATGGATACTCTCCATTAAGCTAATCAACCGAAACACAAAGGATATTAAAATAATATCAAAATTCTCCCCGTTTTTTTGCGTAACATCGATAATTGTAATCCTTTCCCCCGGTGGGGGTGGGGGGCGGCGACATCTGTTCCCGCCATCCCTTCCAGGCGGCTGTCAACCGCAGCGGGGGCAAACCGTTTATTTATTTGAAGACCCCTAAATTGATTCCTTTGATTTCCATTATACGAGTGTTTTGATAAAAATAGTGTGGTTTGAGAATTATTGTGGTGATTAGGTTGTGTGGTGTTTTTTTTTTTAATTATTGTAAATATAAAACAGCATTTTATTATAAAAATATACTTAATGATATAATTAAAAGATAATAAGTATAATTGATATCTACGGATAAATCTTTGAAAAGCATTAACGCATAGCGAACTCTAAATGTATAAATTTTTGTGGAAAAAGGATACGGTCGTGAGCTGGATTCGAACATGCGCCTCCTTGATAAATACTCCAGGCGTTACTCGCTAAGCCATTTCGACCTCTGCTCACTACCACATCATCTATCCACATCTCTTTTTTTTTTAACTTTGCCCCACACTAGGAATTTCTTCTTGTATCGTGGGTGCGTTTACAGACATATAATCTCACAAGCACACACACACCCAGACCCGGAGCAATTATCTGTATGTGTGATCATACAAATATTTGTTCCGTGCAGGAATCGAACATGCGACACGCGGCGCAGCAGTCGTTCTCTCGACCACTGCGCCAACCGCGACGTCTATGAAAAGACTTTATAATTTAACTGCTTCAGTGGTGGTCACAATACTGCTAAGCTTGAGCGGTAATAAACACCTTGTATGTGAAAAAGTATTCTAAAATATTTGTCAAACCAGTAAACCAATAAACTATTATAGACCGCACCCCATTTTTTTGTGTGGAAAATCCATAATGGACGCTATGCCGGACACATACCCTCTAAAAACCACACAAACCGTTTCCGGGGACCGGAATTGAAACTGCATTCACCGCAACACCACCCCAAAACTATGCCCTAAAATCAACTCTTCCCTTGTGACGTCATATTACAAGATCTTGTTTCGCACCACTAACCAAATCCGAAACTGTTACCCATTACTTTAAACCCATCTTCTGTATTCGGACCTATTGTCAAGAGTAGTTCTGAGTTGGCTCAGTAACTGCAATTCATATTAAATTAACAATAGCCGGTACCGACGGTCTAACGTGTCCTCTAAAGGAGTGTTCCGCAAACTTTTTGCGTTCAAGTAAATCGGAAAATATTGGAGTTACACCATAAATGAAAAATCTATTATTACATAATATCTATCAACATTTATTAGTATTCAACGTAACAATATTTATTATTAATCAACAAACCTGAACTTGAAATTGCCGAAAAGGTATTTAATGCGAAACATGCATGAACTTGTTTAACTGAGCTGAAGCGACAGGGCTGCTCTCATCTCTTCGTTGATTGTCCTGAGGTGTTCCCTTTTTACGTTTATATTGTGGTAAAAGTTGAAAATCCTAATTCACTTAAACAACTGTTTCTATGACCACGGTACACCGGTGTGCCGCGGCACACACTTTGCGGAACACTGCTCTAAAGCACGAAGACGCTTAAATGTAAATTTTCCTAGAGTCCACACATCTACCGAGTGACCGTCTTAACCTTAGCTATCGGTTATCGACCACAGTTTGCAAAGGACCATGAGCTTCTAAAAATCTGCTTCAATTTCGAAATTCTGTCCACCCAAAGTAATTCTTTACAAAAAAACTTATTAGTAATAAGCATGCGCAACATGTCACTGGGCAAAGGCATATTTTTAAAAGTCGCGCATAAGAGATTGCATTAGCGTTAAGCCTGACGATGTTGTACGTTTTCCTAAATGAAAATCCATATAACACGCCTCTCCGGGGCACATGGCGACCTACACGGATGTAAAGTGTAGCTAGATGTGGTAAGGACGCGGTTTTGTGCGGGGGGCAAGCGTGGTTGTGGAGTAGTTGTGTAAAACGGGACGTCGATCAATCAAGTGGCGCTTGTGAAAGAACACAGACAAAATTAAAGATTTCTTTCTAATATTTAGAGTAAGTAGGTTTCGGTTGCATCATTATGCAAGCTTTGCATTTAATATCATTTACAAGTAAGATGTACTCTGTTAGAACTTCAAACCTTGCACTAACGAAATGGATCCAATCTTAGTGTTCCTAACTAGATGTTTTGACTGTTATTATTAATTGATGGTTTATCAAATTTTCTTGAATTCAAAACAAATTAATTAAGGAAAAAAGGCCACTATTGAGAAAGAATTAAATTTTATAAAAATTTTGTGCGTTTAAGTTGATAAAATTTAATATAAAAAGATAAAAAAATTAACTACAAAAAACAAAACAACATTATTATCACCCCCATAACCAAGCCACATCCAGCATCACAAATACAACGTCGACATTCATTAAAATTTGCCGAACCCGCGGCGCCGTCGGCCGCACCTGACGTTGGCAACCCTTACCGCGGCGTTGTTTAGTACGACATACATCGACGCTTTTGCTAACAACGCGTACATAGACATACGACGCCAGCCCGTAATGTAAACCGCGTACCGCGATAGTGTGCAAAGCAAATATAGTAGGGGTGGCAGGAAGGCGAATTTCGATACATTTCCATTGATTTTTTTTAGTTATGGAATGTAGGGTGGTATGTTTGAGGTTTTGAAGTTATTTTGGTTTGGAAACAGTGAATTTTAGGTTATTACACACTTATTTGGTGGACTTGTGGTTGTGTTCCAAAAGAGTTGTCAATAGGCTCTCTGCTTAGCCGTCAAATAGCTGCGCAGTTCACCTTCATCTTGTGCCAAAAACTTTTGGTGATCGTGGTACATTCAAAAGTTAATCTTTGACCGTACACCTAAGCAATTGCGGGCAGCGTTACTGTACTGGTTAGTTGATAGAACGATGTCACGGCTTGACAGACGTCACGGCTTGACGGACGTCACGGCTTGACAGGTGTCACGTGTTCCATCTCTACTCGTACACATGTTGAGACTGGCCATTGTTTAAGCCATTAGCCTTTCGATGACAGTAGCGTTAATGCTAATGTCAATAATTTTTAACAAAAAAAAGAACCGACTCCAAAAATCTTTCTGTTAAGTAAAATTGCACTAAAAAGTTATAAAATAATTGCATTATTTACTTACTACAATTTATATAAAAATATTTTTTTAATTTTAGAGGATTCTGAATAAAGTCAATTTATTAGGACATTAATATACAATTATTATTATTTTTGGAGTTGGTGCCAGACAAACTTTAAAAATATTGAGGAAGTTTCCTAAAATTTGCAAAGTATATTTAAAGGTACATTAACCATCATTATTTTTACGATAATGTATCATACCTAATTGAACCTATTTACAAATGAACACAACAACTGCCTGTCCGTGTCGGGATAAACGAAACTCCCGAGCTCGCTTCGCTCGCTCATGGATCAATTAAATTTATTTTCTTTCATAATCCCGATATATTGTCGACTATTATAGTGGTTTAGTAATTACGTCATTAAAAATTTTCATAATTTTTTTGCTTTTGACAAGTAAAATAAAGTTAGGTTATTATTGTTAGGACATACAGAGCCGACAAAATTTCGAACTAAAATCAACAATCTGACAGTTAGGCAGTTCATCAGAACTATTCTAGAGACCGTAAACACCACCGGAAAGTCACAAGAAAGCAAAATACACCATTTCGTTTACTTCGACGACGTATTATTTTTCAGTTATTTTGATTTAAATACCAAACTACTAAACCAATTTTCATAAAATTTAAATGGGATCAATCTGAAAGTAAATCCTTTCAAATAAAAAAATAATTTTCCAAATCGGTTCATAAATGACGGAGTTCTGAGGTAACAAACATAAAAAAAAAAAAAAATACAACCGAATTGATAACCTCCTTTTTGGAAGTCGGTTAAAAATAAAGAAAATTGAGAACGTACATAATTTTATTTTCTCCGTTTTTGCGATATTTTTTTTATCTTAAACTAAGTTTTGTTATGAGGGATGTTTGACACCTATTGGAAGGATTGGCCGCAAAGCTTTAAACGAGAGGCTTGGAAGGGTAGGGAGGCCTTTGCCCTGCATTGGGACGATAATGGTAATATTTTTGTGGGGCTTTTTTTCTTCTTTCAATATTTCTTTTGTAATCGAGTATCACACATTACATAAATGGCAGGTTGTCTTTGTTAAATACCACCAGCTGATGTTGACCATTTAACAAAATGTAAGACTTATAACAAGTAGGTACTCATACCTGCAATCCTAGTCCCAGAAACACGAAATATTACTAAGTACCTGAGCGGTGGGTACACCTCACCACCTTGGGAACAGACAGGTGATGCGAAGTGTTGATGTTTCATTACCTCGCACTAATGAACATGGCCGCCACTCACAATTATTTTATGTACAACGGTTAGATATTTTAGGCTGGTGGTAGAACAGGCCCTTACGGACAACAGGTTCCGTGAAAGCCAATAATTTCTGACGTATAGAGTAAATGGGTCACTCTTCAAGTTAGATTTTTATTTTTTACTAGCTATCCCGGCAAACGTTGTTTTGCCATATAAATAAAAAATTTAGGGGTGGACTACCCCTAACATTTAGGGGGATGAAAAATAGATGTTGGCCGATTCTCATAGATACCGGATAAGCACAAAAAATTTCATCAAAATCGGTCAAGCCGTTTCGGAGGAGTATGGCAACGAAAACTGTGACACGAGAATTTTATATATTAGATTAATATATAATTCATTAATACAAGTTCATTGTTAAAAACTTTTATATTTTGAATTTAGTTTCATTAAAATATTAACGCCACGAAAATAACGCAAAGAATCCAACTTGAAGCATGACCAAAATATATCTTAGAAAAGCATTAACGCACGCACAGCGCACTCTAAAGTTATAAATTTTAGTGGAACTGCAAAGTTAGTCGTGTCGGTACAGTATGCTATAAATGGACTGAATAGATGGTCATTGCCACCTAATCAGACATCAAAAGACGTATTATAATGGTATGTATTGGTGAGCAGAGGTCGGAATGGCTTAGCGGTCAGAGCACCTGGAGTATTTATCCGGAAAGCGCAGGTTCAACCGTATTTTTCTTTCCACAAATATGTATAACTTTTTTTTTTTTTTTTAACCATGCCCCACACTAGGAATTGCTTCCTGTATCGTGGGTGCGTATACAGACAATCTCACAACCACAAACACACCCAGACCCGTAGCAATTATCTATAGATCGTACAAATATTTGCTCCGTGCAGGAATCGAACCTGCGACACGCAGCGCAGCAGTCGGTCTCTCGACCACTGCGCCAACCGCGCTGTCTGAATAACTAAAACAGGTTTACTTTATAAATAAATAGTTCGTTTATTATTTTTAACTGTACCAGTTTTGAGTTGTGCCCATATACACGATAGATTTCCACACTCCAATAAGCATTACAAACATGTCATCGGACTCTAAAAAGGTTTTATGCTATTCCGTATTCACGCTTTCTTTATATTCTGATATCCCTTCCACGTATATGGGTAATATATCTGCCTAGCCTTTTCCTAATTACATTGGGGTCGGCTTCCAGTCAAACCGGATGCCGCTTAATACCAGTATTTTACATGGAGCGACTGCCTATCTGACCTCCACAACCCAATTACTGGGTAACATGATATCTCGTGGTATTTATTTATTTATTTATTTATACTTCTATGTATGGTACATAAGGCGGACTTAATGCCATATGGCATTCTCTGCCAGTCAACCTTTAGGTTAAGAACCAATTAAAAAAAAAAAAAACAAATTGGTACAAAAATAAATCTATCATGATTTACAACATCTATAGTATAAATAATCTAAGCAGCATACAGCAAAAACATAGATGTTATAAATATATATAATATTAATATAAATACACATATACTATATATATATACATATATACTATATAAACAATACATGCATAAAATATCAAAATCTATTCAATAGATAATTAAATAAAAGATTATAATCCACCGTAACTATGGTATGATTGGTTGTCAGACTTTCAGCCCTCATACTACCCGTAACGGCTGTCATAGATCTTAATTTGACAACCGGGACCGACGGCTTAACGTGCTCTCCGAGGCACGGATGGGTCACACCACCAACTTCCTGACTCCGGGCTGCTACTGAGAATTTCCTAATAGGAAAACCCAATAACACTTTGCCCGACCTGGGAATCGAACCCAGGACCTCGTGCTCAGCAGCCGCGCTTGCGGCCACTAGACCAACGAGGCAAAATATATATTATGTATATAAATAACATCGTCAGTACCGTGCACAGTGCGTGCGTGTGACGGGACCAGCTGAACGGCATTTTTCATCCCTCCCCCCCTCTCACCCACAGGCTATGAACAACCCTCCAACATCCCCTCTATCAATACCGAACGATCTTTGTTTTGGAATGCGTTGACCAGGATTTTTTGGAATGGGTTTTGAATTTAAATTGTGGATTTACCATTTCACAAATAGCATATTCAAAATTTCACAGCACGGAGAAAGAAAATTTAATACTTGAAAATCTAAATGATAAAGTTTTAGTTTACCTGAGAAAATTATCATTTACTAGCTGATGCCCGCGTCTTTGCCCGCGTGGATGTCGGATATCGCGACCAAAAGTAATCATGAAATTTTGATCCCGCTTTCATAATTGCCCAATTTTTTTAAGTATCAAAATGGATGTAGTATGTTATCCTTAAGAGATAGACATATGCCATTGCGGACTTTTCTGTAGACCTATATAAGATACACAATTCCACTATACATAATTTTGTTATATCTCAAAGGGTTTAGGCAGCGCACGCCAGAATAGCTCGTCGCAGATGGTAGATTTTTTCCTACTTACTTACTTGACACTTATCGTCATATTTTGGACAATTCACACAATATCTTTATAAATCGTAGCCTATGTGTTATTCTGATGAATAAGCTATATTATTGAAAACTTTCATTAAAATCCATTCAGTAGTTTTTACGTGAAACACCCATTCATCCATACTTACAAACTTTCGCGTTTATAATATTAATAGGATATTCCATTTGAAATACAGAGATGATTTAATTACCTAATATAGCTTCACAGCCGCATTCGGCTGAGCTTCAATCGCTCCAGTGGAGTCGTGGCTAAGAACTGAGTTGTTTATCTCGTTTGTATGCTTTCCAATGATAAATTATCTACCATTCATAAAATACCATATCTACATTCTAGAAATAGCAATTTTTGTCAAAAACAACTCGCGCCCTTTTCCAACGATAAACGAGACACGGAAGAGGACCAATTGTATGAGATCTCAGTATCAAAATTTACACAGGAGGCTATACCACTGAACTGCTAAAAAAAAGCGTCATATGCACTAATGATATACTATAATAATACTCCTCCGACAGTATTTCGGTCACAGCGGCCTATCGCGACTGCCGAGCGTGAGGTCCTGGTTTCGATTCCCAGGTCGGGGAAAGTGTTATTGGATTTTTCTCAGTAGCAGCCCGGAGTCAGGAACTTGGTGGTGTGACACCCCCTTGATTCGGACAGCACGTAAAGCCGTCGGTCCTGCGCCTAATCTCTCTCCGGTCGTGTCGGATTGCCATCTCATCGGAATATGAGAGTGAAGGAAGAGGGAGTGCACCTGTGTTTGCGCATACACTTGTGCACTATAATATCTCCTGCGTACTTGGCTAATCTCCTTGCAGATAGGCCGCCGTGACCAAAATACGGTCGGGAGGAGTATTAAAACATAAATACACATTATATAACTCAAGTTCCAATAACAGAGGGTCAGTAGAGGGTCAGGTGGCGCGGTTCCCAAGGCGATATGCTAATGTCGACCGTCCTAAGTGGTGCCCCAGGACTGTTGTCTTAGGACTAAGGACTAAAGACGACATTAGCGATTACATTGACGTACGTCACATGTAAAAGCGTTATACAAAAGCGTCTTCGTTAAAATAATTTACAAAAATAATTTTACAAAATTTTTTTTTACAAAAATACTAGCTGACAGAAGAAGGATTTTATTTATTTATTTAACTATGGATTCCCAACAGAAGATACACAAATAACTTGACATATTTATGGAACATATTGTATGAGGTGTGTTCCTTCAATTTTAGGAAATCACAGCATGCACTTCTTATTACGTGAACAAAACAAAAAAAAAAAAAATTAATTACATAAGGAACCTTGGTAACTAAATACAGGGAAGGGGCTCGTGGCTAAGTAACAGCCGCACAGATCGATCGATCAAGGTTAAGCTGTGCTTGCCGCGGTCGGTCTGTGGATGGGTGACCATCATTTCATACCGAGACCCCTCCGTGCCTCGGAGAGCACGTTAAGCCGTTGGTTCCGGTTGTCAAATTAAGATTATAGCAGCTGTTACGGGTAGTCAGAGGCCTGAAAGTCTGACAACCAGTCATACCACGTGATATCGTGTTACCCGGTAACTGGGTTGTGGAGGTATCCGCATCAGGCCTGTATTCCCCGAAGGGGTAGGCAAAGGTACATACACACACAGTTGTACACCCACATTTCACTAATGCTGTAATTAAGTCCCATGTAATAGGTGGTGAGCCTATTGCCATCAACCAGTTCGAAGCACCGGGCTGCTACTGAGAAATTTCTAACAGAAAAACCCCATAACACTTTGCCCGACTCGAGAATCAAACCCAGGACCTCCTGGTCAGCAGTCGCGCTTGTGACCACTAGACCAATGTAGAAAATAAAATATTTATAGAAAGATTATTAAAATATGTCTACAATACACAACGGGGAATACAAGCATGATGCCAGAAACAATCGTAAATTATATTTAAATACGTTTTTATATATAATATTTACTTAAAGTAATTTAGTGTTTCCTTTTTGGTATTACAAGATTAAATTTTTACATTTATATTTAAAATTTTATCTAATCAAAAAATCAGTCAATTCGAACCGTTACTCCCTGCCTATCCCCCGAAACAGGCGTGATTGTATATAAGTATTTACGTCGATAATCTATGTATAAAAACTAATTTCTAAACCCCATAAACAACACCGCAAAAAACAATATTGCAATGTTATAAGTTACGACATTCGTAGCACACGCGTAGCGATGTAGGCTGCAACATGCTGTAGCTGTAGCATATTGCTACGCCACGTCTACGCTCGTAGGCCTATCGGCGTAGGCTACGCAGTATGTGTGTTTATTTAGACTATATTTTTTTTATTAGCGATACTATTAAGCTGATATAGACTATGTAGGGGACAGCAGCGAAGAGCTTAAGAACCTTTTAAAGCTCTGTTTGTCGAGCGAAGTGATAACAAAGCAAGATGGTTTAAATTTGCTAAACTTCCGTTGAAGCTAGATGGTAAACCAAAATGAATTATTAATAACACACTAGGGATAGGCAGAGGTGTATACAGTTGTACACCCTCATTTCACCAAGGCATTTGCGTATAATTTCCATTTATTGGCCCAATTCCAATCTTCGAGTTGCTACTACTACTAATTTCTTAACAGAAAACCCAATAAGGCTTCTCGTACCGAGTATCGAACCCGTGGACTCACGTTCAGCAGCATTTGCAACCACTAGACCAATAAAGCAGTCACATTCACGTAAACAATAATTGTACATTCATATTTAGCTAGCGCGGTGATCAATGCTTGTGACTTCTCTGTATGAGAAGAGGCCCTTGCCCTGCAGGTGGACAGTTATGGGCTGGTTATGTTATTAATATGTTATTTAACATACCATCACGCCTGTATTCCCTGAAGGAGTTGGCAGAGGTGTATACAGTCGTACACTCACATTTCACCAATAGCAGTATTGGTAAAATGAGGTTCTAAGAAGGTTAAGTCCCATGTAATAGGTGGTGAGCCTATTGCCAGCTACCGGGCACAATTCCAAACTCCAAACGACTACTGATAAATACAGATAAATCTTTGAAAAGCATTAACGCATGCTTAGCGAACTCTAAAATTATGAATTGTTGTAGAAAACTTTTGTTAACGGTCGTGAGCAGGATTCAAACCTGCGCCGCCCGGATAAATAGCTAATAATTCAAGATATGTCTTTGAAAAAGCATTAACGCATGCTTAGCGACCAAATATTATTTGGTCGCTAAGCATGCGTTAATGCGCATTTAATTTTTTTTCCATTTAGTATTGTAACTTTAAATAGCTAATATTTTCCACCAAAATTTGCTACTGATAATTTCCTAACAGAAGAACTCAATAACACTTAGCCCGACCCGAGAAGCGAACCCGAGACCTCATGCACAGCAGTTGCGCTTAGGACCAAACGTGGCAATCCTTACTTAAATGATAAGCAAACACAATCCACCAAATCATCACTACAGTAATTCCCCTTTAGCCACAAAACGGATCACAGGATTCTCCTCCAAATGTTGCAACGGACGAAAATCCAAAATGATCGTGACATATATACATATAAATGTTTGTTTGTTAGTCAGTCCGCGCGTATTTGGACAGCGGGCGGCGAGCGCGGTGAGCAGATGCTCACCAAATTTATATGTTTGCACTTTTTAATCCTTCGCTATGCTGGGGGTTAAATTAAAGATTTTTGGGGAATTAGGGGGGTTAATTTTGATTATAAAAGTGCCTGTAAATGGTTTGTTATAATGTGGTGGTGTATTATTCTGCCTCGTTGGTTTAGTGGTCGCAAGCGCGACTGGTGAGCAGGAGGTCTTGGGTTCTATTCCTAGGGCGAGTAAAGTGTTATATTTTCTTTCTTACAAAAAATGATTCACCAAATCTTTTTTATTCCTTTTAACATACATACACTAAACCTAGTTTTAAAGTCATGGATATCTGTAAAATTCACTTACACTTCTAAAGTTATTATATTAAATGGAAAAATAAAAAGAGTTCGCTAAGCATGCGATAATGCTTTTCGAAGATTTATTTTTATTAACTTCTTTTAATTAATTTATCCTACAATATGTTTAATATCTGAAAAGCCGTAGAAATTCAACTCTAACCCTTCAAGGAGTTAGTATACTTAGTTTATGAGTTTTTTTTAATAGGCTATGATATAATATATTCACCGTGGGAGAGCCACGCTTCGGCACGAATGGGCCGGCTCGACCGGATTGATACCACGGCCTCACAGAAAACCGGCGTGAAACAACGCTTGCGTTGTGTTTCGCCGAGTGAGTGAGGGTACCGGAGGCCCAAATCCTTTAAAAGGCCGGCAACGCACTCGCGACTCCTCTGGTGTTGCGGGTGTCCATGGGCGGTGGTAATCGCTTACCATCAGGCGAGCCGTCTGGTCGGTTGCACACTATTCCATAAAAATAAAAAAAAGAAATATACGCTTAAAGGTATTTATTACTATTATAACACACACATAAACCTTAATTATAAATAATATTTTGTTCCCACAAACTATGAAAATGGTTTAATGAGGTTTTGTTTTAGATATAATATTCTTTTGAAAAAGTTAATAGAGATACATACATACATTTAGTACGTATGTCTGTGATGTGTCTTAGAAAGTACACATGACATTAAAAATACACATTTAAAGGTTTGAACCCAAACCCACGACCCTAAAAAAGACCATAGAGTTTCTTGCCCGTTCTTCTCCATAGGAATCTACACTTTGCAAAGTGGCAGCTAACTTCTGACAATTCAAAAGTGCCTGTAAACGGTTTATTTGAAATAAATGATTTTTATTTGATTTGATTTGTTTTATTGTACACCATAAACAACATCATAATAAAATAATTATTAACTATAGTGGTAAATACACATTTTAGGCGGTCTTATCCTTATTTGCAATTTCTTATAGGCAACCTTTGGATGGACAAATATTGTGCAAGATATTATAACGGGCAGTGGGCGTTGTATATTAAATACGATACAAAAAAAAACAAATATGAAGTCTAGTACTACCGGGAGAGTCTTACTTCGGCACGAATGGGCCGGCTCAACCGGAGTGATACCACGGCCTCACAGAAAACCGGCGTGAAACAACGCTTGCGTTGTGCGACTCCTGTTGGATTGCGGGTGTCCATGGGCGGAGGTAATAGCTTACCATCTATCCCATAAAAAAACTAAAGATTTAATACATTTTTAAGTACCAAAATATAAAATTAATTTAACGTACAATATTTTCCATCTCTCTCACTCAAAGAACAAATACTTATAAACTATAAACAATCACTTACATTTCTACTGGTCCCATCCCTCTCAGTCGTGATGGTGTAACATGGCGGAGTGGCGCGCAAATTGAAACCGTTGCAGCGCCATCTGGCGGCGGGCGATGCGAATCTTTTTTATATTAATGCTGGCGACAGCTGGCCCGCACATATTGTGCGGATAAATGTAAACGCAGTAGACAAATAGTTAAATGTCTGATTTAACTATTATACTATTTGTCTAGTTTACTGTCCATTGAATAGAAAAAGCAAGTGCATAATAGCCTCATTATGAACCTAAAAGCTGTGCAATAAGATCTACTTTATGAGCAAGTGTGTTTAGATATACCTTACAGTTAGAATTACTTATGTTATTTATTAGAGTGGTTCGCCATTATCCGGTAGCTTTAAAAGCGGTACGTTAGGTCACAAGTTTGAGAAACCCTGGTCTATTCTAAATGGCAGTAACATATAGTATTAATCGTGTGGTTGATGAACAACCTAGTGTCAGAGTTTAAACCACCCGTAGGCCTGCGACATGGCTTTACACAGCATTGAGAATTGGCGTATTGGCTTAGCGTTAAGTTTGCTGGGATTTCGAATTCGAACTGAAATAGTTATTTGTTTGGCTTACGGAAAGATATTTTATGGTTATGCTGTTTTAAATGTAATCGTGATGTGATATAAGTCGTGAAGAAATGGTTTAAAAAATCTTCAAGAATTATACATCTTTTTAACGACTGCAATGTCATTTTGATCATTTTACTTTACATAGCATCACGCCTGTATTCCTGAGGGGGTAGGTGTAGATACACCAACATTTCACTAATGCTGTTATGTAATAGGTGGAGAGCCTATTGCCATCAACTGGACACAATGCGCAAACTTCTGAGAATTTATAGCAGTAAAACATAAAAGCACTGTCATATTAGGAATACAGGACCTCACGTTCAGCAGCCGTAATCAGAGCTATCCGACAATAAACTAAGACTAATATTATAAATATTTGTTCCTCATTGGTCTAGTGCTGCCAAGCGCGACTACTGAGCATATGGACCAATTTAACTCGCGACATCGCCATGAGCTCAGCTCATGACTAAGGGCTCCGTTCGAGTTCGAAACTAATCGGGCAATTCCAAAGAATGCGCGTGAGTAATAACCGTTGAACAATAATTAATATGAATGCGTCTCACGAAAAAACGAGGACCTGGGTTCGATTCCCGGGTCGGGCAAAGTGTTATTGTGTTTTTATATTAGGAATTCTCGATAACAGCCTGGAGTTTGGAATTGTGCCCGGATTATGGCAATAAGCTCACCACCTATTACATGAGACTTAATAACAGTATTGGTGAAATGTGGACGTACAACTGTGTACACCTCTGCTTACCCCTACAGGGAATGCAGGCGTGATGCTATGTTAAGTTAATGTTATAAATCGATGTGGATTAAAAAAGCAATAGTTTAGAAGTGAAATACAAAACAAATCTTTTTATAGAAGGAAATAATTTATTCCTTTTCTATTAAGATTGAACGATATAAGAAATTATATTATCCCTTATTTATGAAATAAAGAAGTATTCAAAAAGGATAATGATGTGAGAAGAGGTAACAAATCTTGTTCCGATATCCGGACACATGATGCTCCACAATTCTGTAGGGTCACTGTGCAAAATAAAGAAACTCAATGAAATCACTCACTTTGAAATGTCTTAAGTTTTAACGCTTCGTTAAGGCCGGCTTCCAGTTTAAGCAGATGGCACAATTCCAAACCCCGGGCTGCTACTTAGAATATCCTAATAGAAAAACCCAATAACACTTTGTCCGACCAGGGAATCGAAGCCAGGACCGATAAGGAATTACATAACATAGCATCACGCTTGTATTCCCCGAAGGGGTAGGCAGAGATGTACACTGTAGTGCACCCACACATGAGAAACTATAATATTAAAAATGATTTATTTATTATCAGAGATGTCCCTTTTGGATTATAACATTTTTTTTTATGGAGCGACTGCTTATTCTTCACAGCCCAGTTACTGGGTAACACGATATCTCGTGGTATGACTGGTTGTCAGACTTTCAGGCCTCTGACTACCCGTAACGGCTACCATAGATCTTAATTTGACAAACGGGACCGACCGCTTAACGTGCTCTACGAGGCATGGAGGGGTCTCGATATCAAATGACGGTCACCCATCCAATGGTGGACCGCGGCAAGTGTAGCTTAACCTCAATCGGACAGTGTGTCTGTAATACAGCCGCCAGCCATGATATTATCTAGACATAGTATCATAGCATCACGCCTGTATTCTCCGAAGGGATAGGCAGAAGTGTACATAGTCGTACACCCACTTTTCACCAATGCTGTTATTAAGTCCCACGTAATAGGTGGTGACCCTATTGCCATCTACCGGGCACAATTCCAAACTCTAGGCTGCTATCGAGAATTTCCTAATAGAAAACCCAATAACACTTTGCCCGACCTCGGAATCGAACCCAGAACCTCACGCTCAACAGCCGCACTTGCGACCACTCGACCAACGAGGCAGTCAATTATTAAGACACGATTATTTTACCAGCACATTCATTAACAGTCTCTAAATCCAGTCCAAGGTTATTGACCTTCGTCCCCGTACTAAACATTACCCATAGTCCATGCACTGGTTGAGCAGTACGTACACAATGGCGCCCGCCCACACATCCGGCCAGCTGGCCCGTTATATAACAGCCATCTGGTTGTACACGCGGTGGGGGATGTACGATGCAGATTTTCAGATGCTATTTCAGTAGATCTTTTGGGGCATCAGTTTTTTTGTTGTAGGTCATGTCGAAGCTGTATATTTGTAAGTTTACAAGCCAAAAATATATGCTATCGTGCCTGTTTCCCGTTGCGGTAGGCGGAGACTATCGATTTCTACTTGCCACACGTCTGTGAAGATAATGGTTTTATTTTCATTAGGATATTTGTGTGAAATTACTATTACAGAATATTTATGTGAAATTGAAAATATGCGGCATTGGTCGAGTGGCTGTAGGTATAGATGCTAAACTGATAGCAAGAATTCGATTCCTGGCTCCCGCAAAATGTTATAAAGTTGTTTAATTAGGAAATAAAAACATATATGTATGACTGCCTCGATGGTCTAGTCATCGTAAGTGCGACTGCTGAGCATGAGGTCCTGGGTTCAATACCTGCGTTGGGTAAAGTGGGTTCAGATAATTGCTCAATAGCAGCCCGGAGCTTGGAATTGTGCCTCGTAGATGGCAATAAGTTCACCACCTACACGGGACTACATGGGACTTAATAACAGCATTGGTGAATTGTGGGTGTGTAACTGTGTATCCCTCTGCGTACCCCTTCGGGGAATACAGGCGTGATGCTATGTTATTTTCAGTACTTTCCATTGAAACTGTAAATCTTGATATTTAAGCTCTCTCAATCTTGAGAGCCGCATATCTAGTTTCCTAGTTCTGCGTCAATCACAGATGTTTGTGACGTAAGCATCTCACTCGTATTTCAATAACGATTTTACCTCCATCCATGTTGCGCCAAGAATTAGCACTGAATCACATTATATTCATTGAAAATATGGTAACATTGTATTAGTGACGATACTGAACACAAACAAATAAATATAAATACCAAAAAACTACACTTTTATTTTATAATAAAACAACTTTTAACCGGATTAATCGCGTGTATTATTGGTGTTTTGTTTTAGTTAATAATTCGATAAAATTAAAAAAATTGTATCTCTAAATTTAAAACGACTGTGACCTCTGAGTTTGTTTCGGTATTTCTTCTCAGGGATTGTCTTAGGAAATACCGTCACGATTTAGTTTTAAATATGTATCAGAGACAAAAATAATTTTATGTATTTATCAATTATATGTACGGTAGACTGAAATAATTTTAAATAAACTGTTGAGACGCCTGACACCTTAGTCCTCCTGAGACCACGAACGCTGCAAAGTGTTCGAAACGTCAGGAAAAACAAAAACCAATAATACACGCGATTAATCCGGTTAAAAGTTATTTTATTATAATGTGTATTGATCGTGAAAACCTAAGATATTACTACACTTTTATTATTGATAGGTATGTATTTTTGTAAAGAAACCAATTAGCTCCGTGTGATGCGCGTAACAAAATCCAACCCCTGCAAAACCACCACAAAAATAAGCTTAAGAATTTCGGTCCTTTGACAATGCTAACGATATATTCTTAGGTTTACAGAAAAACTCATTAAAGTGAAGTAAAGAGAAACATAGACATAGAGCAACATAGTAATTTATATAACCGTGGAACTTTGAGACTAATTTTACATGATTAGCCAACATTAAACATCAACAAATGTTATATTTATTTGTATAAAACATGGTATAAAAAGGTTTTTTTTTTATGTTAGCCAACAATTGTTTACACATAGAAATTACATTTCGATTGACAGATAGTAAAATGTAATATCTCCAGTTAATCGGCATCCAATCTAACCAGATGCAGCTTAATACCAGTATTTTACATGGAGCGACTGCCTATCTGACCTCCACAACCCAGTAACTGGATAACACGATAAATATGCAATACGTAACTAGAAATCTTATGTTAGTAACAGATTGCAGGACCCTTTCAATTCCACTATTACGAAAGTAACGTCCGCCATTAAATTTTAAGACCTGCACAGCTGCAATTCTACAATTGTAGCTATAGATGTTTAAATGTATTGCAATATTATTAAGCAAATAAATATGTGGAAGATGTGAAAACGACGGTGTGGTTAGCGCAGTGGTCGAGAGACCGGCTTCTGCGCCGCGTGTCGTAGGCTCGATTACCGTACGGATCAAATATTTGTAAGATCGCTCGGTGGTGGACACTGCACGCTCTAACAGCTTCTGATGTTGCCCTCGTCGGTGTTGCCCTAATTATAATTAGGAAAAAAATATTTTTCATCTGTTTTTTAATTCTTTTTTTTATATTCTTTTGTTTGATGTTAAGTATTTGTTTGTTATTATTATTTTTTCTCCTTCTTTCTATTTATTTATGTGTCTGTGTCTGTGCTAAATAAAAAAACTTTCTTTCTTCTTTATTTCTGATGATGTACCGTGGGGGGGGATACACGTGTAGAGTAGTTGGTGGTATTCACAATCTTCACCGCTTGCGTATGTGCATATATTTGCGGGCAGGAGGCGGTGCACAGGTAATGTATATGACTACCCTCAATATTGTGGAAGTAGGTAGACATTGTATTTAATGTAATGGACTACCACAAAGTAACGCCTGAATCTATTCAATATTTGTAAGATCTACAGATAATTGTTTCGGGCATATGATATTATGTGTCTGTGAACGCACCCACGATACAGGAAAAATTTCTACCGGGGTGCAAAATTAAGAAAAAAATAACAAATTTATATCCTATTGTCCTTTCTTACTTTTACTGCTTGATTGAATTTGTGACCACTGTTAATTGTGAAGTCTTGTGTTCAATCCCTGGCAGGGCTAAACATTATCGGGTTATTTCTTTTACGAAATTCTCAGTAGCAGTTCCGAATTTGGTATTGTGCCTGGTAGATGGCAATAGGCTCACCACCTATTACTGGAGACTTAATAACAGCATTGGAAACATGTGAGTGTACAACTGTGTAAACCTCTGCCTGCCCCTTCGGGGAATACAGGCGTGATACTATGTAATTATAACAATATATATAAGTGGTATACAAATTGTTACCTCGACACGTAATAAAACTCTAGACTTCTATTCTTTCAAAACGACGGTCAAAATACCACATCTATAATATATTTCTTTCGTACCTCCTGCGTTCCAGATGGGAATGACGTGGCGCGTCTGTAAACAGTGGCACGTGCGCGCACGCACCGCATGTGGGACGGGGGCGTGCGCGCAATGGCTCTGTGCTGCGGCGGCGCTCACGTCTATTCCCGACTGCATACATAGCTATATAGAAGTGCGCATTCCTCGAAGGGTTCGGAATGTAGTGTAGTATTTTCATCCACATTTTACCCCTTTTTGTAGAGTGTATTTCTTAGTCTCACCGACATACTCCATACTAAGGGGTCATCCATAAAGTACGTAATTTTTTTGGGATTTTTTGACCCCTCCCCCGTCCTTGTCACAGTTGATCACACTTGTGAGACCCCCTCCCTAGTGTGACGTCACATATTTTGCAATTTTACACCTAGAAATTATTAAATTAAAATATCAGTTCCGAAATTAGTTTTATCTCCATTAAAATTGTTTTTTAATAATTATAATCAACATCCAAACAAACATTTGAGAAAATTTACGTGTGAACTTGCCAATAAAACAATTGTAACCTTATGGCCATGGAGATAGAGTTGGAAATATTTTTAAGTTTTTCGTTATTAGTTCAATTTTGGCACTTTAACACTTAGATGTATTAGATTTTGAAATATGACGTCACGTAACTGAGGACCCCTCCTTGTCACATAATGTCACACTTCGTCGACCCCCTCCCCCCCTTAAGGTGTGACGTACTTTATCGATGGTCCCTAATATTATAAATCCGAAAAGTAACTCTGTTTGTTTGTTTGTCACCTTTTCACGACTAAACGGTTGAACGGATCGTAATGAAATTTGGCAAGGAGATAGATTGTATTTTAGTAAAGGACATAGGCTACCTTTAGTCGCGCAGACGAAGTCGCGGGCACCAGCTAGTGTAATATAAGTTAGAATGAACTTTGTTCTGGGTCTACGTGCTCCATCTACGGCCATACCATCCCTTATCATCAGGCGAGTTAGTGGTCAAATGACCACAATAGTTTGAAGGTAGTTTGTGAACTTTGTACAGATAACATATTATTATTTTTATATTAACTGCCTCGTTGGTCTTGTGGTCACAAGCGCGACTGTTGAGCATGAGGTCTTGGGTTCGATTCCCGGGTCGAGCAGTGTTATTGAGTTTTTCTGTTAGAAAATTCTCAGTAGCAGCCCGGAGTTTGGAATTGTGCCCGGTTGATGGCAATAGGCTCACCAACTATTACATGGGACTTAATAACAGCATTGGTGAAATGTGGGTGTACAACTGTGTAAACCTCTGCATACCCCTTCGGGGAATACAGGCGTGATGCTATGTTATGTTATGTTATGTTATAATTGGCGTGCAAAAATAAAAACTCCTATCTGTCTTCCTAAATGTAGACCCATTAATAAAAAAAAAAAACAATTTTTCTCTCATAAATCAATTGCCACATGTATAAAGGATCATCACTTGAGAACGGCTCGACCTTATTGACTGATTTCTTTTCTGATATAAAATAAATTTTTAACACAAAATAAAAACCGCCTTCCAAAATCTACATAAACACTAAAAAGTGCAAAATAATATCAATATTTGCTTTTAATAAAATAAATATAAAAGAATCTGCAAAATTTGCTTTTAATAAAATAAATATATAATAATAATCTGTTATTTTTGGAGTCTCCTTTTGGAAGTCGGTTAAAAATGTTCGTTAAATTAGAAATTTCGGGAGAAACTGAACGCACTGTTTTATGGAATTTTGAACAGCACAACGTCTGTCAGGTTAGCTACTAATATATGTCGCATCCGGGTCATTAGTACGGGACGTCAATGACACACAAACGTCATAGTGACGTACAGAACCTATGTTGGAGAGGGAGATTACAGCGACTACAGCGATAGGAGGGAGGACGTTAGTCTGTTGCGAGCCGCCGTGGCGAATGGACCTCTACACTTGTGACTTATACTAGACCTCTGATTTCTTGATATTTAAATACCTGCATTGGACATTGTAATATGAAGTGACTCACTACTAATTACTAACCCAAAGTAAATGTGCTCTCAGTGGCGGAGATCCTTAATGTTGGTTTTATTGACTATTTTAAAACCCTTACAGAAATAGAGACCTCCGATCTTAGTCGTCAAACCATTATCCGTCATATATATATATATATATATTGCAATATATCCGAGTGGGGTGCTCGTGGCTAAGTGACAACCTCTCCGCACAGGTCAATCGATCGAGGGTAACCTGCGCTTGCCGCGGCCGTTCTGTGGGTGACCATCATTGTAATGTCGAAATCCTCGAGACGAAACATTTATTTGTTTAGTCTCAGGCATTAAGTACAGTCTTTTTTCTACTAGGGTGGCAAATAATTTTACGGCTCGTCTAATGGTAGACGTTTACCGTCACCAATGGACGCAACACCAGGGGTATCACTCGCGCGTTACCGGCCGAGAAAGAGACATCAATATATATATATAAATAATTTACATATAAAAAAAAATGTTACTTTATAAATGTTATTATAGAATATTTAGTCAATAAAATTATTAAAGTTACATAATAATAAAAAAATATATATATAAAGTTATGTAATTAAGATAAGATTTATTTATTTTTAAACCTCTTACAATATCTTTCGGGATATCCCAATACGATATTCTAAGCTAAACTTAATTTATTATAAAATATACACTATCATATTTCAGAATTAGAAGTGACTAACTTTTCTGCTATTTCCGTGAATTTCGACAGCATATAGTGATATACATCAATATGCTTAGCTATTAAATTAATTCTTAAGTTAGTTTGAAAGTCCTCTCTATCCTTCAAATATGTCTTTGCTGTGCCCGACAGGGTCCACGATTTTTACTTTTAAATTTTCTTACCACTTAGACATAAATATTGTGGAATGCAATAAACGATTGAGTATTGAGTATCGATGCGCTGGCAAAATATAATAAAAAACAGTCCCTTTCACAGACAATATAACGCTTCCAGTTGTCCTGTCTATGCCATATATATGCAAGTGACGTACACCCACAGACAAAATAGAACCAGTGGCAATCCCACGTAAGTACTAACCTCGTGTTTATGTCGCGTCGGTCAGGTTACGTTTCAGAGTCTGGGTCGACACCGTCGAAAAAGGAAACTGGAAAGTGAAAAATAACGGAGTGTAAAGTTATAATATTAAATGGTAAAAGAATACGATCGCGAGCAGGATTCGAACCTCCCGGATAAATATTCCAGGCGCTCTGACCACTAAGCCATCTCGACCTCTGCTCACCACCGCGAATTCTTAATCAAAATCAAAATCAACATTTCTTTATTCAAATTAGGCTAAAAATTAGCGCTTTTTGAACGTCAAACATTAAGACAGCCCCCAAAAAAGCCCACCCTTCACCGCTTCCTAGTGTTTTAGCTGGAAAGAAGAAGCGGCGCAACAAACTTCCCAGCAACACGTCTGTCTGTATCAAAATTATTTATAGATTCTATACAAAACACAGCACACAATATTCTATACAATCCATATTTAAACACGTCTTTTGGCGACGTCATTGCTATCTATTCAGTCCCTATACAGGTGACAGAACCGACACGACTAACTTTGCAGTTAATAAATTAATGCTTTTCAAAGATTTATCTTTAACCGAATGCAACTATATTTCAGTGGGCTTATAACATTTGGTTAAAAGTAAAAAAAAGTTTTCTTATTTTAGGCTATAATCTACAAAACACAGCAAGGTCCAAAGTTCTCATCAAGATCAATGAAATAAGCCCAAACACGAAGTAGTGGCTGTACACCGTTGAGGAGTTCCCTCGACTATTTTTCGCCTTCATCATCAGATCAACTCCAGGTTTCCAAACAGGTTTCGTTGGTTGAAAAAATAATAAAGCTTGATATAATACAACAACTTTTAACCGGATTAATCGCGTGTATTATTGTTTTTTTTTCCTGACGTTTCAAACACTTTGCAGCCCTCCTGACGGCCCCGGCTATGCCGAAGATTTTCAAGAGGTATGTTGATGATACTTGCACCATCTTGCCTCACAATAGGGTCCCCATACGTAATAAAATTCAATTCACTATGGAACTAGAGAAAACCAAGTTACTGGCCTTCCTTGATATATTACTTATCCATAATCCAGATCATTCTGTTAGTCATACTGTGTATAGAAAGCCCACCCACACAGAAAGATACTTGAACGGTGAATCTCACCACCATCCTTGTCAGTTAGCTCCTGTCATAAAAAAAGAACTCCGATATACACGCGATTAATCCGGTTAAAAGTGTGTAGTTATCGCAAAAACCTAAAGATATTACTAATAAAGATTTCTTTTAAGCTCACGCCTTTTATTGATTTGTAATTAGTTACATCTATAAATTCACATTTTTTTATTTAGCCAGTGTATAAACCACATCTGTATATTTGTTTTCTGAATACAGATAAATCTTTGAAAAGCATTAAAGAATACTTAGCGAACCTTAAAGTGCTTGTATAGGGACGGAATAAATAGCAATGACGTCACCAAAAGACGTGTTAAAATGTGGACGAAGAATTCGCGGTTGTGAGCGGAGATCGAGATGGCTTAGTGGTAGAGCGCCTGGGGTATTTATCCGGGAGGCGCAGGTTTGAATCCCGTATTCTTATTCCACAAAATATAACTTTAATTTGTTTTCCGTCATCCTATTCCTGATTTAACTCCAATTAGATAAAAATCAATATACAACAGATACAACAAACGCTCAACATACAAACTAACCATCAAACTATTTTATTTACATAAATATTTGGAATTAGTCTGACAGCTACATAGAGCGGCCATGATTGCCGTCTACGCATTTCACCTGTTATTCGCGTGTAAAGCGCTCTAAACAGACAAACAGACAAAACATTCAATTAACTCAATGGAGTTTATTTTAACGTGTGTAAATATTAGTATTTTGAACTGCAAGCTTTAAATTTTGGTGGTACGTAGACTGAATTGCATGTGATGAGTAATATATGTTTCTAATCGAATTAATTTTAAGTTGAGATTATCTGCTAGTTTGTAGTGGACCTAACCGCGACTGCTGAGGTCTTGGGACCAGCCCGGAGTTTAATATTATGTTTTATTTTTTTATTTTTATTCTTTATTTATTTGTTATAAGGGGGTTTTTTCAATTATGAAAAGGCCACCCCCATGAATGTTTACAAAAACAAAAGAACTAAAAATAATTAAATTAATTAGGTTCCAACATTAAATCTAGGAAAAATTTATCCACCCGTAACCTTAAACTTAAGTAGACCATTTTGTAAAGCATACTAGCTTCATCCGGCAACGGTGTTGCCAGAATGCTGTTATAAAAACTTATATTACTTGTGTCATCGAAGGTGTGACGTCTTTGAGTCTCAACTCGTCTAAATTCAATTAAAATGTGATAAATATCCTCAAAGATTCCGCACACAGCACAGTTAGGGGATGAAACTTTGCTCATCATAAACCCAAAGCTGTTGAGTGGGATATTATGTTACTTTAAAACTTACATTGCATATATTCATCTACGGAATAAAAACAATTCGCACATAGCGACTTAAATAACCACCGCGGAAATTGATTAGTGGGTAAGTTTTGAACACATTCAGGTAGATGATTAAAAATTCGCACTGACTTTGCGGTGCAGTTTCTGCTACATTACTTAGTCCTTATAGAAGATAAAGCAAGTATACAAATACAATACGAAATATTTTATTAATGCAATTTGTTACAACAATGGGTGCTTAAGTTTGGAGACCCCGTTCTTCCATAGAAAATCATTATAAAAATAGCAAATATGTGGGTAATTAAACTTATACTTATAACTTATTTCTATAAATTATTTATTTTAAATTTCTATTTTGCAAAAACACGAAAACTATCAAATTGAGTTAAAGAGGAGGAAGTGGGAAGGGGAAGTTTGTGTGTGCGGGCCTATGAGTATGTGCGTGTGTGTATGTGTTGTGTGTATGAGTTTCTGTTTGATTTTTGAGTGCCAATTTAGGTGAGATTGTATGTATGTGTGTGACAATTGTGTAACATATTGTATTGTATCTTTCTATTTAATGTGCCGTAGAAGTGCCTCAGTCTCTTCAAACGTGAGTTCTTTGATACAATTTGTTACAGTTTTCCTACAATCATATGTGCTTTTCGTGTATATGAATATGAATATCTTTTTGTTTATCTTATTGAATAGTTGGGCTGAGCGTTTATGGACACGGAACAGAAAGCAATGAGAGTTTTGGAACAAAGGTTTGCAGGTTACCCATGGAGCTACATTACAAATGGCTCTTACAAATTGCTTTTGGGCTATGAATTTTTTATTATTTTTTACTGAATTGCCCCAAAGCACAATGCCTCATATTATTACATCATTGATTTCATTTATATATGAAACTCATTTAAATCTGTGACTCCTCACCATTTAAGGCTTTTTGATAAACTGGACTTTTTTGGCGCAGCCGTGACGCAAACAATGACTAACATTCATATTGTCCTTTTGTATATCTTCAGTAACTACTGGATGCCCACTGGTCGAAATTAGACCATAATGTGTGTGTGCGTGTATGCATGTGTGTGTGTGTGTGTGTGTGTGTGTGTGTGTGTATGTGTGTGTGATTGTGTGTATGTGTGTGTGTGTGTGTGTGTGTGTGTCTCAAAGGCTGTAATGTAATGTTTTTTTATTAATTTAATGTATTTATAATGCATATTATTTTAACTGTGCCAAATTTCATACTATAAAGTGGTACAAAATTTTTGCTGCACGTATCAGTTAATAAAATGGTTGTGGTTTTACTGATGGTATCAAATAAACTTTTTTTTTCTATCATTACTCAAAATACAAGTAATCTTAATCAATATTTTAATAAATACGTTTGTAAATCAGGGTTGTAATTCGGCGTTCAACAGTTGTGGGGAAAGGCATATGATATTTTTCAACGCGCAGGGTTGGCGCACCTGAGCGAAACCCCTACTATTTGCTGTTGCTTGTTTTTCGAAATACGTTAAGTGAGTGAACGATAGTGACTTACACGTGAGTTCACGACATCTTTGTCTTATCGTATGTTCTTAATGATGAACAAATTAGTAGATATCAGAGTTTAAACCACCTCTAGGCCTCTGACAAACTTTGAATAAATGATAGTGACTTTCATATGAGTTCAGAAATTCTTCTTCATAATTATTATTGATGTTTAACCTAGTGTCAGAATTTAAACCGGCCGTAGACCTCTGACATGGCTTTACACACCACCGAGAACATCTCTTATGTGTGCTGGTTTCTTCACGATTTCTTCTTTTACCGCTAATCGTAAGTGATATGAATTTAATTCCTAATACGCGTAAGATTAAGAAAATTTAGAGATTTGCGACTTTAAAATTTTTACTAAAATTAGTCACCAAAGAGTAAATACCAGAATAAACTTGAATTTTTCTTTTTTTAATGACCGTTCTCTTTGGTCTCAGTGGGCGCAAGTGTGACAGCTAAGCGTGAAATACAGGGTTTGATTCCCTGGTCGGGGAATGAGTTATTGGGTTTTTCTGAAAGAAAAATCTCAGTTACAGCCCGAAGTTTGGATCGTGCCAAGTTGACGGCAATAGGCCCACCATCTTGTATTTTATTGTATGAATTGACACGGGACTTAGTAACAGCATCGGTGAAATGCGTATAAACATACACCCCTGCCTACCTTTTAGAGGAATTCACGCGAGGTTGTGTTACGTTAAAAACAAAGACGGAATCACTAACTAAAAATATCACTACTCAAAAATCCTTATCCAAAACGATATCACTCAGTTTTCTTCCTTTAATACTCATAGTAGGGGTCGTGGGGGGTCGTGGAGGGTAGCGGGCCGCCCCAAGCCACCCCAGACACAGGTGCGCGGGCACAGGTGTCGCCAAATCCAATACAATTTTTACTTTAGCGCGTAATTGGACTAGTGGTACTTACGCTGTTTTACTTGGAATCAATATTGAGGTCATCTATGTAGAATTCTTGATGGTGTTTTTACAAACTAGCTGACCCGAAAGACTTTGTGCTGTGTGTCCAAAATCCCATAGAAAAAGCAGTTTTACAATCTGGAATTTTCCAATTTCACGGTCAAGTTCTCCAATATTTTCTTAACCTAAAAACCTTATTTCGACTATAATAAATATAAAGAATTACCCTAATCCAAGATAAATCTTTGAAAAGCATTAAATCATGCTTAGCGAACTCTACAGTTATTAAATTAAATGGAAAAAGAATACGGTCGCGAACAGGATTCGAACCTTCGCCTCCCGGATAAATACTCCAGGCGCTCTGACCACTAAGCCATCTCGACCTCTGCTCACCACCGCGAATTCTTCTTCGAAATGTAGGGGGTTGCTGTCTTTACATGGAAGATATTGAGAAAAAATATTATTGGGACCTTTATGAACGCAAATAGCACCCATAATAATGATTGTTGAGAATTTTTGTATGTTTATCTGTTTGTCTGTGCGTTTGTGCACGCTAATCTCAGAAACGGCTTATCCGATTTAGATCTGGTTTTCACTTATATATTGTGGTAAGCTTCACTTATCATTAAGTGTTTGTTTCATATCAATCGGTTCATAAATAAAACAGTTATGCTTATTTTAACTAATGCTTAGACTTTTTTTAATTTATTTTAGTGGAAAAATTTCGAAATCAGTGTTAAACTGTATCTAACAAAGAATTAAAATCGAATCCATTATTATTTCGCGTTAGTTCGGTTAGAAAAATGTCTTACAGAAAAACTCAATTTTGTTCTCTCCGAGAATCCTGAACCTGTGACTTCATGCTCAGCAGTCTCACTTGCGACCACTTCTAACGCATCAAGCACACGATCTGGCTGGCCGCAGTCCCATCCTCGCTGAGAGATTTTGCGTTGAGGTCAGCAATAATAGTATGGCATTATAATAAAACAACTTTTAACCGGATTAATCGCGTGTATTATTTGTTTTTACCTTAGTCCTCCTGCGACCACGAACGCTGCAAAGTGTTCGAAACGACAGGAAAAACGAAAAACACGCGATTAATCCGGTTAAAAGTTGTTTTATTATAATGTGTAGTGATCGCGCAAACCTAAGATATTAATAGTATGGCACTTTCAAAGTCAGAGCTGTAACAGATACATACTTTGACTTTCACTCAACGCCTCCTCACAAAATTTATAAACGCATCTTGTAACCGGTTTAGATGTGGCTGCAGCTAAAAAGCGAATTTTTTTTTTTTTTTTTTTGTTTTACGGTTTTTCGAGACTTGCTGGTCGTGACTGTGACTATAGATATATTATATAGTTAACGTTGCCCCACACTAGAATTTTTTCCCTGTATCGTGGGTGCGTTTACAAACATATAATCTCACAAGCACACACACCCAGACCCGGAACAATTAACTGTAGATCATATAAATATTTGCACTGTGCAGGATTCGCCGTCAAGTTGTTTAAAAACGAAGGTTTTAGACATAGGACAGCAGTTGATAACACTGACGGCTGGAAAGCCATCCGATCCGGATAGATATACATTTAAAAAATTCCGAGCATCCTAAATCCAAACATCGGACGGGAAACGCCGTTCTATATCAATAAGCACATACCATAAAAACATCAGTGGCAACTATGCAGTAGTGACGCCCAGAGCGTCATCAGCTGGCTATAGTCACAAAGAAGAAAGATCGGAGTAGTTTCACTCCTCACGTTTTACAAAAATCTGCCATTACAACTATTTTCTCAACGTTGGGGTCAACTTCCAGTCTAACCGGATGCAGCTTAATACCAGTATTTTACATGGAGTGATTGCCTATCTGACTTCCACGCTTGCTTTTCAACCATTTGACTTCCAGTGACAACTGACATGGTCTTCATCTTCATTTTTACGAAAAAGAGGTTTGGTCTTGATTTGGGTGTCTTGGTGGTTGAGAGTTTACGGGCCCGCTTCCTGAGCCACAGGTTGTAGGTTAATCTAAGACATCATAGACATATGATGAAGGAAAACATTGTGAGGAAACCCGGACTTAATGGTCTGAAATCCTAACTCGCTGTGAGCTAGCGTGGTGATCAATGCTCGTGTCTTCTCTATATGAGAAGAGGTCCTTGCCCTGCAGTAGAACAGTTATGACGACTGATTATGAGTTTTGGTCTATACACACTCGGCAGTATTACAACCCTCTCTCAATTCACCTCGCTTATCTCATCAGTACTGCTACATCTACTCTTTATCTGTACTATTGACGATTTTATATCAGAACATAGATCCACGCAAGAGACAATAAAATTTTAATTGTGTCTGGAAATGGGGCATACAAGAGGTTAAAGAATGAGCCTTCTGCAAGTTCCCTCCATAGTATTGCACAGACTAAACCCGCTAGATGTGGCTCGGCTACATTTTTCTGGCGGATGTTGTGAGTATGGGTGACGCGTGAACACTGTGCAGACCGCCAGACGCGCCTAGTGGTGCGTACACACTGAATGCAAGTCATTCGAGAAAGCGCCTGATATAATTGAAAAGCAACATTATGACGGAGCAGTAAGTGCACACATAAATAGTGTAGGAACTATACTTTAAATGTGCCGCCACCACCCTTTCCATATTTGAGAATTTTAATATTTTAGAATTTAAAGTAATTTTGTACTGGACAAGTAATTTTACACTAATATCTAATCTCGGAACGGATAATTCTTTTAAACACTTCTCAATATCGTTTGCGTCACTTGAACATGGTGGATGTTGAGTTAAATAGCGTCAATTCTGTTGTGGTGAACTAAACTAAAATTACTGCATTGCTGTCTTTTACTAACATGTACTATAGGAGCGGGACGGGACGATTAAGAGATGCCAATTCAAGCTGAATCATGTTCAACTAAATTTTCATCCAATTTTAGTTCGACGTCTCTAATTTCTGTGACTACCTAAAATTATACCTAACAAAAATGTTCTGAGATTTTAGTTTGATGTGCCTAAATTTGATATTTGACGTTGCGGATTACTCACATAGTAACTGTTAGTAAAAGACAACAATGCCATAGCCGTAGCGAGTGGGATGGGGGGGTTGGGGGTCCAACAGCAACATTAAATAATAATAAAGATACAAAAGCGATGTATCCGTGGTATGTTTGGTCTACAAGTCACAGATAGCTGCAAACCGCTCTTTATAAAACATAATATCCTAACATTACCATCTTTGTATATTTTAGAAATTTTTGTTTTTGTCAAAAAGAATCCGCAATTGTTTCCTCTTCAGTCAAGTATATCTCAACGTAATAGACGTAATAATAATAGACTATGTTTGCACAACGCCAAAACTACCCTCATGTGGAGAAGTTTATTCTGTATGGCTCCTAAAATTTATAATAAAGTACCAGATGCATACAAAATATTAAATATTAACCTATTTAAAAAGAAACTTAAAAGCTTTTATGTAAAAGAGCTTACTATAAGGTAGATGATTTCTTAAAAGATAATATTTAAAATTAAAATGGTAACTCTATACCACATATTTAGCTATTTGTTTAGATTAAGTATCCGAATGTAGATTTTAAGTTTAATAAATGTATATTTGTACGCCTGATATGGCAAAACATATTGAAACTGTAAATAATATTGTACCACCTTATATGACATATGCTTTTAACAAATAAATTTATCTTATCTCATCTTAATAAATAATAAATAAATTTATTCAAATATAAAAGGTAAAATACAATATAACTCTTTGGGGCGGCATAATAGCTTTAGCGACAAAGCCCCTAAAAATAGATAAAAAAATATATATAAATCTTAGAACTACACTAATAATACATATTGGTATAAATTGTATGATGCCTGTACTAGGATAACCCTGTGTCACAGGCGGCAAGAGTGCTTACAACATGTTACAGGGACACAAGATTCTTAAACAATATTTGCCAGATTTAAATCCACAACCTTTGGCTTAGAAAGAAAGAAACGTTTATTAGACCAGCACAAAACCACACGTACATGGAAACACAATAGATAATTAGGAGGGGCTCGTTCCAATTGGCCAACAAATTTGGACGTAACCTTCACTTGTCTGGGCAATGTGTAGTGTACAAGCCTCATTATCAACAGTAAGCAGGTGTAGCGCTGAATCCAGCTGTTCTACGTCAACGAGACGAGAACCAGACGAGCACGTGCGACATCGGATTCACTAACAATAATACTTTGGAATTTGAAAGTCTAGAGCTCAGACATAGGTTCTTAGCTATCGCAAGGCCTGTCATCGTAAACTACATTATACGTCTAATGGCTGCAAGCACAGCTGCTGAGCGTGAGGTCCTGAGTTCGATTTTCGGGTCGGCCAAAGTGTTATTGGATTTTTTTTGTTAAGAATTTTCCAGTAGCAGCTCGAAAATTGGAGTGATACTCCCATTCGGGGAGCAAGTAAGGCTTTAAGTCCCGCGTCTGATTTCTCTCCGATCGTATCAGATTGCCCTCACATCGGACTGTGAGAGTGAAAGAGTACACCTGTAATTATTATATTAAATGGAAAAAGAATACGGTCGCGCACAGGATTCGAACCTGCGCCCCCCGGATAAATACTCCAGACGTTCTGACTAGTGGTCAGACTGGCCACTAGTCAGAGCGTCGACGGCGAGACGTGGCCATCTCGACCTCTGCTCACCACCGCGAATTCTTCATCTATATTTTAACACGTCTTACGGCGACGTCATTGCTATCTATTCAGTACCTAGACAGGTGACCGAACCGACACGACTAACTTTGCAGTTAATACAATGTCGTAAAGATGCAATTACAATTACCTTAACAACTAAAGATAAATCTTTGAAAAGCATTAACGCATGGTATGCGTACACCTGTGTTTGCGCATACAGATGTTTCGTACTTGGTCCGTGGAGATAGGCCGCCGTGACCAATAATTCGGTTAGGAGTATATTATTATTAAGGCCTGAAAGTCGTGGGTGAGTTGGACTGCCCATAATAAATAAATAAACCTTTATTATTAGCTGTGCTTGCCGCCTTTAGACAGAGGATGGGTGACTATCATTGCATATCGAGAGCGTGCCACGATCTCTGTTGTCAAACGAAGACCTATGACAGTCATCACGGGCAGTCAGATGCCTGAAAATCTGACAACCGTAAGATATCGTGTTACCCAGTAACTGGATAGTGGAGATCAGATAGACAGTCGCTCCATGTATAATACAGTAATTATCTTTTTTTAATTATGGTTCATTGTCATTTCTGTTGTCAAAAGTCTTCTCCAAAAGACCTTTCCAGACGCCTAACATCAGGGTTTCTCAAACTTATAGCCCGACTAACCCCTGTTAAAGCATACAGTGGCGAACGCCTTTAAAAAATAATATGTTGTAAATTAATGTGATGGGTGGACTTGTTCCTTGTCGCAAATTGAGTCGATTTTAGGATAAATCTGGCCAACTTCGATCTTAATTCTGACTCGGTACCAAATCAATTTAGGTATTATATTGTAGCCCGGTTAGTGGAGTGTGATTTTAGGATAACATCAGAACCTGGCGCATGGATAACATTTGGTGTGACATAGCTAGATAGAAGGAGACTGTATCGGTGGCGGTTACCACCAACAACAGTATTCCCAAAGAGGGTTGACGTCAGGCAGGCGGCCGGTCATAAAACATAGCCAAAAACCATCGAGAACATCTCTCAGGTGTGCCGGTTTCCTCACGATGTTTTCCTTCACCGTTATAAGCAAGTGATAATTAGTTTACAATCGCACATGATTTCGAAAAGACAGTGGTGCGTGCCTTGGATTCTTACTTGCGAACTTTGACTGGTCAGTCCAACGGTCATACCACTAAGCTATTAAATATAGTAAAACTTATTTACAGGATAAACAACTAGAATTTGTCGCAGGTTTTGCTTAAGAAGTGCTGTATTGTTTCAGATGGAGGCCAAGGTGAAAGAGGAGGTTCCTGACAAAGATTACACTCAACCGACCACCACAGAGAGGAGGAAATGTAAGTCTCAGGATCAAGTTTAATGTATATTTTTTTTTATTGCCTCAGTTGTCTAGTGGAGCATGAAGTCTTGGGTTAGATTGCCAGGTCGAGCAAAGCGTTATTGAATTTTTCTATTGGAAAGTTCTCAGCAGCAGCCCGGAGTTTGGAACTGTGCCCGGTAGATGGCAATAGGCTCACCACCTATTACATGGGACCTAAAAACAGCATTGGTGAAATGTGAGTCTACAACTGTGGACTCCTCTGCATACTCCTTCGAGCAATACAGACGTGATGCTGTGTTTAAGTAAATACATTAAGTGATTAAGCCCACGTTGGGTGCCAACAAGATACACAGATTTCTTCATAATATTACGTCACATCTTATTACGAGTGAAGGACTTCAATGAGTTTTTCTTTTTCATAAAGTGCTTAATAATTTCTTAAATAAGAATAGTATTAAAAAATACAGATTATAATCGAAACTCCTACATCATCATTCGTGTTCACATTTTCAAACCAATATTCTCCAAAAACAATACATAACAGTACATATACAACAAAAACGCATTATTCGATCGAGCACGTGGTGTGGGAGCGCGCAACTGTTGCCGATCATAATCTAGCGACGGTTGTACGGAGCACGAACCAAATCCAGTACACAATGATGTAAAACAAATAGATGTGACTGTAATTTGCTGAGCGTACTTAGATAAAGGTTACGAGCGTACATGTATTTCCTTTAAATATTATGAAGCAATTGTTGAGTTAGTCTTATTGAATTGAAAAATAGTTGTATGATGATTGTCTATAGTATATGAGTCTTCATTGTCCTATCTGTGGTTAGGATAGCCCATCTAGAGTTAGAGTTGTTCAAACCGCCCGCAGGTCTCTGACTCGCTTCAGGTTTATCAAAAAACTGACTGTGACTGGCGCTGTAACGCACCATCTGAAGCTTGGAAGCAGTCACCCATCTATAGTCTGACTATGTCAAGCGTTGCATAATTTAAATTAAAGTCGCGCATCGTATGAGGTCATTAGGGACTGAGGAAAATGCCACCATAAACAGGCATACAATCCGAGCACCAATTATTAAATCAGTTTCATCCTTTGCCAATGATTGTCAAAATGATTACATTACTCTGACCGGTCATTGAAGTGACTAATAAAAATTACTTAAATTACTTTACACAATCATTGTACATGTTGACCATGATTTGCTTAACTGACACGAAAAAATTAATACTGCAGTCGAGATAGTTTTCTTATAGTGCCTATCAATAAAAAACAAAACGGTTCCTCGATATTGCTGTATGATATTTTGTCGGAATTCAAGCATATTTTAATAAACACAAAACATGGCGCGGTAACAAATGAGAGTAGTTCCAAACCGTGGGAGAGAGCGCACCTGTGCAATGATCATAATCTAGCGATGGCAGTTCGCGGCACGAACGGAATACATTGATGGTTGCAATGATGTAATTATCCTGGATAGAGCAGTGTTAACACCATTAAGAATCCATACAAGATTGTGGCGGTTTCTTATCAAGGTCAGAGCTGGTCGTTCGAACCCCTTTTTTCCCTCGTGTATTTCCTTCAAATACTTTTTAGAAACTGAATATTTTACGGGACTTAGTCTAAAAAATACTAAATTAAATTCGGCTTTAGGTAACCTTGTGGATGTAAAATATTTCAGGATGAACAGAAGAGTGCAGTATGAAAAAATAGAGTGTTAAGGCAGTGCGCCCTTGTATTTTAATTAGCATTATTTGCAAATTTAAGCTTAAACCTTGCTACTCACTTTTTGAAATGTGGATATACTTTACTCTGGAAACTAAACTAAATATTCTTTAACGGATTTACTACTGTATGACTGACTCTTAAATACATTCTGCATAATTTTCTTTTAGACATCCTCTACTTAGAAAAGGCACAGGGCATCTTTTTGTTTTCTGTTGTTTTTCATTAAAAACTTAAATAGTATTTGTAATATCTTAGGATTTTGCGATCACTACAAATTATAATAAATCAACTTTTAACCGGATTAATCGCGTGTATTATTGGTTTTTGATTTTCCTGGCGAGTCCTCGTGCGACCACGAGGCAAAAACCAATATTACACGCGATTAATCCAGTGAAAAGTTGTTTTATCATTATTTTATACTTAAAAAATGTAATTGACTGGACAAAAACTTGAAGGTTTGCGGTGACTAAGTACGTACCTAGTATTTTTTATAAGCGACTTCCAGTGCCACTGTATCCGTGTTTGTGTCGACTGGTGTAAAAGCATTGTATTTGCCTAGGGCTACCGTTTAAATTTGAACATTTGCACCACCATCCACTTGAGATTTCTAAGTATTTTTCTCCCTGGTATTTACACGATTCTTCTTTAGATATTATTACTGTTGAACGGTTTATACAAGTCGCAGGCAATTTGTATGATTCCGCCGTTTACACACGGCATCGTCACTTTAAAAACGCTCGCAGTTATGTAATATGCCGGAAGTGGGGCCCCTATTTTCGCGTCTGTTAGGTCGCAAAAAACCTAAACACGAAGAGGATGACGGGGGCAGAACCTAACCTGTACCTGTCGGCGTGCACGCGGGTCCCGAGCTCGCTTCGCTTGCTTTGCCTTCGCCATATTACATAATTGTGAGCGTTTTTAACCTGATGACGCCGTTTGTAAACGGAATCATATAAATTGCCTGCGACATATATACGAGATCAATAAACGTTTATTCTCAGTAAAAGGGACACTGTTGACGATAGTTAAATTATATGTGTGGTTTAACTGTAAGTGTAAGTTGTTTAATAAATAAATTAATAATTTACGCAAAGTATTGTTGAAGTGTCAATATTGAAAACATCATCATCATCCCCCGCCCTTATCCCAATTTATTTGTGGTCATCGCAGCATGTATTCTTCTTCCATGCATCTCTATCAGCCGTCATATCGTCAGTCACTCCTTATCTAGCCATAACATCTTTAACACAATCCATCTATCGCTTCCTCGGTGTTCCTCTACTCTTATAGCCATCTACATTCATACTCACAAGTTTCCTCGTCACATAACCCAAAATATTTATTTTTTTAATTTATTTAATTTAAAGAAGGCTTACATACTAATACAACATCATAGTTAACAATATCGCTAATAACAAGCCCCCACAGATAATATACACACATGTAGATATAATTAAGATGTATAGTTAAAAAAATATAATAAGTGCTGCATTCCACAATAAGATTAAAATAAAATCAAATACAGTGCTATTAAACCTAAATAAATATGAAGTACTGATTCAATTGGTCGTTATAACTCAGATAAACGTAGGTACTAATCACACAAAAAAAATGATTTGGCCAAAAGTCGTCTTGCTGTGTTTGCTTTAGTACAGAATAAGTCAATATCAAATTGTATATTAAACACGATGCAAGTATCATCCACGTTTTCATATATATGTCAATTTACAAATTAATAGAATTAAATTGTCTGTGTGATTTCACAATAAATGCCTAATCATGAGTGAGCTTGCCTCGTTGGTCTAGTGGTTCCAAGCGCTACTGCTGAGCATGCGGTCGTGGGTTCGATTCCCAGGTCGGGCAAAGTGGAATTTAGGATTTCTGTTAGAAAATTTTCAGCAGCAACCCGGAGTTTGGATTCGTGCCCGGTAGATGGCAATAAGCTCACCATCTACCCAGTGGCGGATTTACACATTTGCCGCCAGGAGGCTATTCATATTTTGCCGCCCCTACTAACCCTACCCTACTTCACAATCATATTAATTCCATGTGTTTTGTCAATGAAATTTTTCTTAGTGCACTATCGTCCTCATCACATCAGCTTTTTTCATTATTAGTGTATGTAGTTATGACCTAAAGGATCGAAGTGTCAGTTCCTAGATAATTTTTACAACCCTCGATGTAGTGAAGATACAAGAAATAGTTTTTGGGTATATTTCAGAGCTAAGAAAAGCTCAATCATGTACTACTTATAAGGTGAGGTAAGCCAAATTTGCCGCCCCCTAAAATACGCCGCCCTAGGCTCCAGCCTACTCAGCCTGCTGGTAAATCCGCCACTGCATCTACCGAAGGTTAGCCGGAACAAACAGACAGAAAGTATCGTGGAAATAACTGTATGAGCTTAAAAAAAACAATTATTTTGATATTACAAACAGACACATCTATTTTATTTATTTGTATTAATGATGTGAAAAGTCTTGATATTTGTGATATCTGGAATTTGGATGTTTGTTAATCACTCACGGAAAAACTACTTAACCGATTAGAATACAATTTGGTATATAGTGTTAGATGGTGAAATCTAAACAGGTTTATGTTCTGTAAATATATTACATTTATTATAATAATAAAAATCAATTCAATTAGTTCACAACGTTTTCGCGCGAAACGCTATTGTCAGAATGAAAACAAGTAGTGCGGGGAGCAACAACGCCACGAAGCACCATAGACTATAGCTGCACTTTAGAATCGACTATGTCTTCATTTGTCGCCTCAAAATAGTTATTTCAAGTCTTGGAATAGGACATACGATATTTATTACCTCAAATATATGCAGAGATCCGTCATGAAAAGTGGATTCGTGAAGTGATATTACGGAGAGCAGCTAGTCATCTATCATTCGTTGCAATTCCGAAAAACTGGCTTTAGGGGAAGCAGAGACAGAGAGTTGGACCTCTCCCAAAATGTTGTAACGACGGGATAACCAATATTTTGGCAGGGTTCAGCGTCCACCAGTAGACTAAAGGTACTCCTTTCGATAATTCACTTTAAAAAGTAGTAACGTACTTAAAGCATGGTCCTATGAGGGTGACATGTTCATATTGATCAAACCGTCAATAAACAAATTCAGTACTAGCTGTGCCAGCGACTCCGTCCGCGTGGATGTCGTAAATTGACACAATGTCGTGTATGAACACAAATTCATAATAATTAACAAACGTTGCCACTCAATGTAATGATCATTTAAACATTACATTATGACCGCAGTTTATTTGCATACTAGGAGTAAATATTCTGTCTGTTCGTAAGAAAGGTTTTGCAAATATTGACCTATAACTTTTAAACAACTAAAATTAGAAACCTATAAATACTTAATAATCTATTGTACAAAAATGGGCCTAACAAGGTAAAGAATCTCTTTATAAACACATATTTTGAGGTTGAATTTGACGTGCAGACTATATCATTCCATTCCAAGAATGGCAGAGAACAACATATTGTGCTGAGCCCTTGGGACCAGGGCAGCAGGAAGAAAAAGAAGCGTGAACGCAAACGCAATGATTGCGGTGTGACTGTCCTCCAATATCAAATCACCGAAGATAACTTGAAATAATCTATCTGAACTTATATAGACGGCGCGGTTGGCGCAGTGGTCGAGAGACCTGTTACTACGTCGCGTGTCGCAGGTTCGATTCCTGCACGGAGCAAATATTTGCGTGCATGTGAGATTATACGTGTGTAAACGCACTCACGATACAGGAAGAAATTCCTAGTGTAGGATAACGTTTAAAAAAAAACTTATTTAATGTTGGGATCAGCTTCCCGACTAACCGGAAAGCTGCACGGGAGTGTGACACCACCAATTTCCTAACTCCGGGATGCTACTGTGAATTTTATAACAGAATAACGCTTTGTTCGACTCGAGAATCGACCCCACTAAACTAATGAGGCAGTTTTCTTTGTGTATAGGAAATGATGTGTAGGGTACATTACATAATGATGTGTAGGGTACATTACGTAATTTACGAAAGTGACCTACATTAACTGTCATTACCTCATGCTCGGAATCTATTTACCTAAACCCACCAGTAACGACATAAAACTAAATCACGCTCCTCCCCACAGTCAGGCGCGCGCGCACCTGTGTGTTCCCACGGTATTATTCATCGGCGAACATAAATATGACGGAGAATGGTTAGAAGACTAGGATCAGAGGTCTCTATGTCTGTCAGGATTTCAAAGGTAATCGTCAATAAAACCAATATTAAGGCTCTCCGCCACTGAAAGCACATTTACTTTGGGTTAGTTATTAGTAGTGAGTCACTTCATATTACAATGTACAATGTAGGTATTCAAACATCAAGAAATCAGAGGTCTAGATAAGTTAGGGTGTAGAGGTCTGTTCGCTACGGCGGCTCGCAAGAGAGTGTTCCTTCGCTCGCCATAGTCACCGACTGCCTGCAGCGCTCAGTGCTACCACAACAATAATAGTAAATAGTGTTGCCATCTCCGACAACTAAATATTTCTTAGCACTTGTTTTGGCATTATTCCAGTCAGTGTCGCACAATTGTGAAAATGCTGTTGAGCAGGCGTCTGCTGAGCAGGAGGTCTCGCGTTCGATTCCCGGGTCGGGCAAAGTGTTATTAAGTTTTTCTGTTACGAAATTCTCAGTAGCTGCCCGGAGTTTAGAATTGTGCCCGGTTGATGGCAATAGGCTCACCACCTATTACATGGGACTTAATAACAGCATTGGTGAAATGTGGGTGTACAGTTGTGTACACCTCGGCCTACTGCTTCGGGGAATACAGGCGTGATGCTGTGTATGTATGTATGTATGCTAATGTAAAACAGCGCCAGAAAAGTAGGTAAGGAAGTATATGCCCTCTCTCTCGTTGTGTCGTTGAACAACATAGTGCAAGAGTTTTTTTTTAACATTGGCACACATTACAATTTTTTTCCTGTATCGCGGTTGTGTTTACAGACACATAATCTCACATGCACACACACCCAGACCTGGAACAATTATTTGTAGATCATACAAATATGTGCTCCGTGCAGGAATCGATCCTCAACGCAGCAGCCGGTCTCTCAATTACTGCGCCTACCGCACCGTCTAGTTTAAACCGACCGTAGGCTTCTGAAATGTCTATATATACCATCCAGACCATCTCCAAGGTGTGATGGATAAATTAACGATCACTAAACATAACATAGCATTACGCCTGTATTTCCTGAAGGGGTGGGGTAGGCAGAGGTGATCACTAGACCAACAAGGCAGTACATCAAAAAACAAGACGAAATTAATAAAAAATTAAAAGAATTCAAGATATGTCTTTGAAAAAGCATTAACGCATGCTTAGCGAACTCTAAAGTTACAATATTAAATGGAAAAAGAATACGGTCGCGAACAGGATTCGAACCTGCGCCTCCCGGATGAGATGGCTTAGTGGTCAGAGCGCCTGGAGTATCTATCCGGGAGGCGCAGGTTCGAAACCTGTTCGCGACCGTATCCTTTTTCCATTTAATATTGTAACTTTAAATTAAAAGAAGCACGCCTGCCATTTTTTTTAGCTTGTCTTACCCGGACAATGTAAGGATTCTAACGATACTCCATACATCTAAATCGGTTCAGGCGTTTAGAAGTTATGGTGGAACAATGAAACATACATACATACTTACATATTTATATATGTCGCAGATGGATTGTAGAATCAGCTGTTTTACAAAACTGCTAGCGGATTTACAAAACAGTACTGTTATGAAAAACAACTGAATGACGTGTAGCGGTTTTACAAAATTACTAAACTATAACACGCAGAATTCAATGAACGTTTTGCGTTTATCAATGCAGCGGGTCAACGATCAGAGATTATGTAAAACAGTGTGAAATGAACTGTCAGTTTGTTGATTTTAGTTCGAAAATTTGTCGCATATGGCTGTGTGTCATAACAACAATAATTGCTTTATTAAAAAAAGTCTTAGCAAAAAAAAAATGATGAAAATTTTAAACCACTGTAATTGTCGACAATGGTTATGTCGGGATTATGAAAGAAAATAGATTAAATTGATCCATGAGCGAGCGAAGCGAGCTCGGCAGTTTCGTGTATCCCGACACGGACAGGTTAGGTACCCCCGTCATCCTCTTCGTGTTTAGGTTTTTTCTGACCTTACAGACACAAAAATAGGAGCCCCGCCGAGCGGGGCTCCGTCGACCCAGCCACGGAAAGACAAATCAGAATACAGAATCTTTTTTTGTACTTGAGTGGTGAATATCAATTTAATATACCTATACAATACAAATCTGTCCCACAGTAGATATGTCATTCTGCATTACGTCTAAACGTGGGTAGCAGTTTTGTTAAACGTATCGCAATGGCAATCCAGCTGAACGTCGTTCAGCTGTTTTATAAAATAGTACTGTTTTGTAAATCAGCTACCAGTTTTGTAAAACAGCGGATTCTACAATCCATCTGCGTAACATAACACTCTTGTTTTTGGGCAGCCGTGTAGAAAGTCCAGGGTGCCATATGCCTATCTCTTATACATACGCCATAATAAGTAGTTATGGGTAAAAACAATATTGAAAATTAAGAAGTAATTTATGAGCATTCCATATTAATCTTTTCGAACGAAAGTTTAGGAGATAATATGATGGATATAATAATGGAAAATGAAAATAATTCAACAATCGCGCTAACGAGCCGTGTGAGGCATAACTCCCGCCCGACTAGAACCGAGCATTACCGAGAAGAGATGAACTGTGAATTATTTTCTATTTGTTGATTAGTACTAAGTAGGTAATTTAAATATAATTATACGCGAGTGAAACCAAATGGTTCTTACCACCTTAATTCATGTTATGGAAATGCAATAAATATGTTGAGTATTGAGTGTTTTTAAGTGCGCCCCTGATGTCAATCATTTCTATATTTGAGAACTAATAAATTATTAGGGCCCGCCCCGCCCCGCCCCACCCGTCTCGCTGGCCCTACTTCAAAGGCTTGCCTATTATTATCGTCTATAATCATAAATTCATAACCGATGCTTACTGACTGTTATTTACTTAGTTTTATCATAACATATCATTAGCTGACATTTATCATTTACATTTCCTTGGGCGGTTGAAATTGTTATGATTTTTTTAATGCTTTTGACCTAATAAAGATATGTGTAAAAAAAAAAAACTAAAAGGATAATATTTTAAAACCACGCCTTAATTTATTTATTTTTATGGTGTACCACAGCTACTATAAATATATTTTTTAATCTTACTAGCCTGTGTTACCCGAAAAAATCTTGCAAATCTTCTAACGGTACCTCATACATCTAAATCGGTTCAGGCATTTTTAAGTTACATATAATGGAATAAATAAAATCACAAACAAACACACATATTTCCTATTCATGTTTTTGGGCACTCGTGTCATAAGTCTTTTCTACGTTGGCGTGCCCTACAGGGTCCATAGTGTACTGTAATATTATTTTCTACTAGCTGTGCCAGCGACTCCGTCCGCTTGGATGTCGTAAATGAACACCATGTCCTGTATGAACACAAATTCATAATTAACTAATGTTCGACGTGATTCTTTAAATTGGCATAACTTTTTTATTTATGAACAGATTGACATGAAACAAACACTAAATGTTGAGTGAAGCTTACCACAATATACTAGTGAAAACCACATCTAAATCGGATAAGCCGTTTCTGGGGTTAGCGTGCACAAACGCAGAGACAAACAGACACAAATTCTAACAATCATTGTTTTGGGTGCTATTTGTGTTGATAAAGGTCCCAATCATATTTTTTCTCATATATCTTCCATGTACAGACCGTTCCGATCCGTTAGATTTTTATTATATGTATTGATGATGATAACACCTTTGTAACATATGGAGTGCAATATAGTATTGAGTATTTGACATTGTAATAAAATTTAACTTGACATTTTAATTAAAGCATAATATATTTTTACATTTTGAATATAATAATAGAAATTTGTGAATGTGAGCATCATGTAGATTATATATTCCTTTTCTTTTAGATTTGTTTCGGTTTTTCTTCTCCGAGGTAGTCAGATAGGAAATACCGGCCTTCTAGATTAAAAAATGACATGTAAAAGAGTTTGTAAAGACCTATTTACAGCATAAAAAATTTGAATTTGAATTTGAAAAGTATTGAGTAAGTATTTTTACCTGGTTATGATTTCGACCCGTATATATGTATGTATGTTCATCTGTTTGCGCATAATTTTGAGTACCGTACTCACTATACTTAAAATGTATTATGTTACTATAAAATGTACTTATTGTTGTGTAAACAACCTTTAGGATAAGGTGGCACACGACCACTGCTATCCTCTGAAAATTACTATAGGTATATATTACTATAAATCTAACAGGAACTCAGGCAGACTGACTTGAGTCTGCTTGTGACTACAATCTGTGCAACCTGGTCGAAACCTTAAGCGATACAAAGGTATTTATTATGCTTTATTGAATAGATTCAGGCGTTACTTTGCGGAAGTCCATTACAATGGATGCAAATAAATACAATATCTAGCTACTTCCAGAAAATTGAGGGTAGTCATGCATTACCTGTGCACCGCCCGCCCGCCCGCAAATATATGCACATACGCAAGCGGTGAAAATTCCGACTACCACCAACCACTCTACACGTGTTTCGCCCCTCCACGGGGCATCATCAGGAGCTGTTAGACCGTGCAGTGTCCGCCACCTGACTGTTGACCTGGTGATGCCCCGTGGAGGGCATGACATGGCAAAGACTATAAAACCACAGATGCTAGCTGGTGGTAGGTGATGGTACATGATGGTACATTTTTAACTTTTAATGTTTATGATTTTTCAAACATCATATGTATAGCATCACGCCTTTATTCCCCGAACGGGTGAGCAGAGGTGTACTGGTAGCTATACCAACATTCCGTGGATGCAATTTATGTTCTTTATTGCGCTGGTGGTGAGCTTATTTCCAACAACCGAGCACAATTCCAAACCCCGTGCTGCTATTAAGAATTTTTTGTACGAAAATCCCAATAACACTTTGTTCGACCCGGGAATTGAACCTAGGATCTCGCCCTCAGCAGCCGTGCTTAGGACCACTAGACTAACGACACAGAATTATACTTATTACAAATAAATACATATCAGACGATACCCCTATAAATCGTGCGTCTACAAATCACTCGTGACGTGGCGCGACCACCCGTCACTCGTGTGGAGAGCCCTCGACTGCCGGAGGGCCACCCATCATGCTGTCAGTTGACACGAGACTGGGTCGATCTGCCTATGAGCGGATATTGCTTATGCTGGAAAATTCCATCGATTTTGTAAGAGAAGAATTATGATACAGATAGATCTTCGAAAAGCATTAACGCATGCTTCGCGAAAGGTCGAGATGGCTTAGCGATCAGAGCGCCTGGAATATTTATCCGCGAGGCACAGGTTCGAAACCCGCTCACGACCATATTTTTCTTTCTACAAAAGTTTATAACTTAAGAATTATGATCTGAATGATTGCTCATTGGTCTAACACTTGCAAGTGCGACTGCAGACCATGGAAGTCCTGGGTTCAATTGCCAGGTCGGGTAAAGTGAGTCTCTCAGTAGCAGTCCAAATTTTGGAATGGGTGAATGGCAATATGTTCACCGCCTATTATATGGGACTTAATAACAGCATTGGTAAAATGTGTGTAGGTATACATTTGTACGGCAGTTTACTTCTACTGACTTACCCGGGAAATACAAGCGCGTTGCTATGTTATGTAGAAAGTATAGGTATATATATTACTTATACCTATTTTCAAATTATTAATATACTTGTTTATTTCAAAGTTATACATTTTTGCGGTAAAAAAATACGGTCAAGAGCTGGATTCGAACCTGCGCCTCCCTACGCTTAATCCAGGCGCTCTGACCGCTAAGCCATCTTGACCTCTGCTCACCATCGCAAATTCTACTTCCACATTTTAATATGTCTTTTGGTGAAGTCATTGCCATCTGTTCAGTCCCTTTACGAGACCCACAAAAATGTGTAACTTTAGAGTCCGCTAAGCATGCCTTAACGCTTTTTAAAGACTTATCTGTATTTAGTTTCAGTTACACTCATAAAGATAATATAATAAAATTCTGTTGACATAATTGTCGGGACATTGATATAATTGTCGGGACATTGATATAATTGTCGGGACATTGATATAATTGGCGCACAGACTTGATCTTTGACTAACATTACATATTACATTTAACACCAAGTATACTGCGTTCTACCGCTAAAGAGCTAGAGAGTGGAACAGTATACTTGGTGTTAAATTAACACGATGCTTTGTTCCAAAACTTTTTACCGTGGGTGAGCCATGCTTCGGCACGAATGGGCCGGCTCAACCACGGCTTCACAGAAAACTGGCGTGAAACAACGCTTGCGTTTCACTTGTGAGTGAGGGTACCGGAGGCCCAAACCCTTTAAAAGACCGGCAACGCACTTGCGACTCCTCCGGGGTTGCGGCTGTCCATGGGAGGCGGTTAACGCTTACCATGAGCTATCCCATAAAATAAAATAAATCGCTGACGTGGCCATAAAAGCCACCCAGCGGAAGTGGGACTGGGCGGGTCATGTCTGCCGTATGCCTCATGAGCTGTGGTTCCGCCAGCAAAGGACTGGGGCCCCGACACAGCGACACGGGGCCGCGGCAGACCCCAAAGGAGATAGCGGGACGAACTGGATGACTTTCTTGCTAATTGGCAAGACGCACAAAACCGGGATAGATGGAAGAAATAGAGAGAGACCTTTGCCAAGCCGTAGGTCAAAATAGGCTAGTCTTCTTATCGTGTGGTTGATGAACAGCCTAGTGTCAGAGTTTAAACCACCCGTAGGCCTCTGACATGGCTTTACATAACATCGAGAACATCTCTCTGGTGTGCTGGTTTCCTCACGATGGTTTCCTTCACCGTTATAAGCAAGAGATAATTAATTTATAATACGTACATGACTTCGAAAATCAGTGGTGCGTGCCTTAGATTCGAACTTGCGACCTTTAACTTATCAGTCCAACGGTCATACCACTAGGCTATCACTGCTACCTAATAGGCTAGTAATAATAATAATTTCACCGTGGGAGAGCCATGCTTCGGCACGAATGGGCCGGCTCGACCGGAGTGATAACACGGCCTCACCGAAAACCGGCGTGAAACAACGTTTGTGTTGTGTTTCGATGAGTGAGTGAGAACAACCCTTTAAAAGGCCGGCAACGCACTTGCGACTCCTCTGGGGTTGCGGGTGTCCATGGGCGGCGACAATCGCTTACCATCAGGCGATCCGCCTGCTCGTCTGCCCCCTATGCCATAACAAATAAATAAATAAAAGTTGTCGGGAGAAGGCTCTGGCTCCTGTAACACAGGTGCTATACCTAGCACCTGTGCTAGGCCAAGGGTGTAGGTGAGCAGGGTGCCAAAATAAAATAAAAAAATTGTATTAAGATATTATATAAATCACAGTCACCTATAATAATATATTCTGAATTTACAACCTGGTGCCCAAAAAGTTGCCACACCAATCCTCCAGGCCACATCAGGTGTTCAGTTATTATCCTTAAATATATAACAGTATCTATAGTGATATAATATTTCTGGTGGCATCAGGTGCCACCTAGATATCGACGCAACCCAGCGCGGCCATTAAGCGAGCGATTATTATTATAAGCTGATTAAGGGACCCGTCCCACTGCCAGCGAGTAAACAAGTGTTTATTGCGATTTTCTCGCTCAAGAAACAAAATTGCTTGTAACTAAAAGAACCACTTAAGGGGAAGGAAGAGGACTTCTTTTCATACAGAGAATGCCCGAACGTTATTTACTATAATATCACGCTAACTCACTGCGGGTTTGCAATTTCAGGCCATCAAGTCCAGCTTTCCTTACAATGGTTTTTTTAACCGTAAGTATGTCTGTGGTGTCTAAGATTAACTCAGAAATTACTTATGACATCAAAAAAGTCATGTTTGTACCTGCCAAATTTGGACCTATACCCTGTGGCTAAAGATGCGAGCCCATACTAACATATATTATAAATGAGATACGTATAATACAATGTTAAAATTGACTGTTTGAAAAAAATAAAATTGACCGTCGAGTGAAAACTCTGGCTCGCTTATTGGTCGCAGTGATAGCTAAAACTCAGTCAGCGATCTCTTTTGGAAGTCACACTCGTTCCGTACAATAGTCAACTGGCTCAAAGCCCAATGACAAAATTATTTTTTCTTAGCTCGCCATCTTGTTTCGCTACCTTTCTTAACTCGCTACTCGCTACTCGCTGTTTGCTAGCGGTGGGACAGATACTTCTGCCTGGGTTGGTTGGTGGTTCACGGAAAAAGTAGGTCACTCAGAAGTTATTGTCGAATGTGATTTGAACATATATCAAGGATATTGGCAGGATACCCACCAAAATATTGACTAGAGTTTTGTTTTAATTCTACGATATATTGAAATAAATATAATTTGACTTTGATAACCTCGTTAATCGCAAACAAGGCGGCTAGGCGTGAAGTCCTATTTTCTATCCCGGGTCAGGCTAAATGTTAAATGTTCTCTCATAAATTCTCAGTTGGAGATCCGGAGTTTGGAATTGTGGTCAGTTGATGGCAATAGGCTCTGCACCTAAAACATGGATCTTTTTAACGTTATCAGTGAATGATGCGTGTATTTTTTTTAATTCTTAATGGCCTTGCGTGACCACTCCCTCACCTGATATTAAGCAATGGTGCGGTCGAAGATGGAACACGCTTGCCCGGCAGAAACCTATTCACACGAGCCTTAAAGGCCACCAGATTGTGCAAACAAGGGATTCCAATTCCTTAGCGTTACGCATTAAGAGTAGACCGCTGTCTAAATATCCTCGATACAAGCGTGAAGCAATATTCCTTCAAGGTTCCCAGGACTCAAGAACTGCCTCATTGATTTAGTGGTTCCAATCGCGACTGCTGAGCATGAGGTCTAGGGTTCGATTCCTGGGTCGGCCAAAATGTTATTAAGTTTTTCTGTTATGAAATTGTCGCTAGCAGCCCGGAGTTTGGAATGGTGCCCGGTAGATTAATTAGTCCATGCAATAGGCTCACCACCTATTACATGGGACTTAATAACAGGATTGGTGAAATTTGGGTGTATGCCTGTGGTACAACTCTGCCTATCCCTTCGGGGAACAGGCGTGATGCTATGTTATGTTCCATCCGATATCCTACATTTCCGTGCATACCCCAATTAATCAGTATCAATTCTCTCGCAGATGCTCTGTGTTTAAGGGGTAGGACTCAGGTGCAGGTATCTCTCACCGTGGCTCGCCTCCTCCGTAATACTGTAGCGGGAAGCCATTACCGACGATTAATATAAAACCTAATACGTAACTAATTGTATCGCCTTAGGCACAACAATTTTGATTAAAAAAATGTACAATTCAAAAGTGCCTGTAAATGGTCTAATTAAAATAAATGCTTTGACTTTGACTTTATTAGGAAAAAGTAAAGCTGATTTGAGAAAATAATATAACAATAATAATTAACATAACATAACATAGCATCACGCCTATATTCCCCAAAGGGGTAGGCAGAGTGTGAGTGTACACACACATTTTATCAATGCTGATATTAAGTCCCATGTAATAGGTCGTGAGCCTCCGGGTTACTACTGAGAATGTTCTAACAGAAAACCCAATAAGACTGCCCGACCTGAGAATAGAATCCGAGACCTCATGCTCAGCAGTCGCGCTTGGGACCACTAGACCAATGAGGCAGATTTCAGAAAATGGGCTAATAAATCTAAAAATAATTATTTTCGTATATTTTCCTGTAGTCAATCGAAATTCGTAGAAGCTGCCTAGGTATAAGATAAAAGAATTATTTTTCTTTTCTTTATTAAAACGTTGCCCCACACTAGGAATTTCTTCCTGTATCGTGGGTGCGTTTACAGACATATAATCTCACAAGCACACACACACCCAGACCCGGAACAAATATCTATAGATCGTACAAATATTTGCTCCGTGCAGGAATCGAACCTGCGACACGCAGCGCAGCAGTCGGTCTCTCGACCACTGCGCCAACCGCCCTATCAAAAGAATGTATGAAGGTTAAGGAGCAGACCTAAGAAGAAGTAATAAAAAAAACAATTGAAATAAAAAGAAGACTGCCGCTTTCATTTTTCAATCACGATCAAGAAGAATTCGGAATAGTAATCAGAGGTCGGGCTGCATAGCTTTCTTGATAGATTACATGGAGTTCCATGTCCCGGTTTTTACACGACTACCCAAAAAAAAGAGTGTTATGTTGTAAGGGTTCATGTATATAAGGTCCTAATTTATTAGGTAATTTCCTTTGAAAGGGTTAATGTATATATAAGTCAAATATATTCAATATACTAAGAATTAAATGGATATAATAACAAATTATTTGTAAAGTTACAATATTAAATGGAAAAAGAATACGGTCGCGAACAGGATTCGAACCTGCGCCTCCCGGATAGACACTCCAGGCGCTCTGACCACTAAGCCATCTCGACCTCTGCTCACCACCGCGCAAATATGGAAGAAGAATTCTGTTCGCGACCCTATTCTTTTTCCATTTAATATTGTAACTTTAGAGTTCGCTAAGCATGCGTTAATGCTTTTTCAAAGACATATCTTGAAATTATTTGTAATTAACATAGTAATAGCAAGATGAAAACTGCTCCTTGAACGGTGAACGTTAAGAAAAAAAAAACATTGTTGTTAAAATTTGAATTAAGGCTTAAATTAATCCTTATCACTTACACATTGACCCCTTCAAAGGAAATTACCTAATAAATTAGGACCTTATATATGTGAGTTTATTTAATGCATCATTACTTCTAAACGCCTGAACCGATTGAGATGTATCGGGTAACGTTAGAATCCTCAGATTAACCCGGGTAACACAGGCCAGTAAGATAAAATAATAAGTACCTATGTAATATAGTGGGTATGGAACACAAAAAAGTGTGTCATTAAAAACCACAACCGCGCAGGCGTGCCTTTTATTTTTTTTAATTATTAAAAAAATTTTTGATTCATTAATTCTACAAAAATGTATAAATTTAGACCATAATCGGTTAGGCTTCGCTAAGTTTCTCATAATATATTAAAGTAAAATTGCCTCGTTCGTCTAGTGGTCCCAAGTGCGACTGCTGAGCAGGAGGTCTCGGGTTCGATTCCCGGGTCGGGCAGTGTTATTGAGATTTTCTGTTTTTAGTTTATAATTTTAATTCTCAGTAGCAGCCCGGAGTTTGGAATTGTACCCGGTTGATGGCAATAGGCTCACCACCTATTACATGGGACTTAATACTAGCATTAGTGAAATATGGATGTACAATTTTGTACACCTCTGCCTACCCCTTCAAGGAATACAGGCGTGATGCTATGTTATGTTAAAGTTACTCTTAGTTTCGCGAACCCTAACTCAACTGTGCTATAATGAGCCACAATGTAATAGTTATAATGTCGCATCAGCATCAGATATTACTGGTAATTGCGTGGCAGCGGCGAGATGAAAGCCGCGCCCGGGGCGAGGTGTCGCCTGTCACGGACAACACTAGGAGCTAGGGATGTAGCAGTGTCGATAGATTAACGGTGTAATGTGTCGACGTTTAAAAGAAATAACGGTTTCCGAACAATTATTATTGATAGACACGGTGTACATTTTCATTCTATCTATCTAGACTATAGGTTCCCAACGGGGGCGGTACCAAAGATCCCAAATGGGGGGCATAATTAGTGATTATTAATAGATAATAGACAGACATATAAAATTTGTATAATTAAAGCCGTTGGCTTGCTAATTAGCAGACACAATAGTTGTTACAAAGTATAATTTTATACGTGGCTGATCGGAAGTAGTATGTAAAGGGGGCATTGGATTTTTGGTAGTACCATAAAAGGTTGGGATCCTATGATCTACACCATTAAGTGTGATAATCAATATGCTACATTGCGTTGTACTTAGCTAAACTAACTTGGTCGTGGTAAATGTTTTCACCAAACAACTTTGAGCTGCGCTGGTTGATGTCAGGCAGGCGGCGGGTCATAACACATTGCCAAAACTACAGCAGCATACAATTAGAAAGTGGAAGAAGAATATATGTTCCGCCTACCCCAAATAAATTGGGATAAGGGCAGGGGGATGATAATGGACTTTGAGCTGAGCTGCGCTGACATGCATACAAGTGCTCGCACTCACTTTTGCAAGTAGATGGAATACTTAGCGGATTCACAGAGGTGTGAGGAGCGAGTCAGCTTCGCAGTATTTTAGGGCAGAGGAGTACACTCACATGTTATAGATGGTAATAGGCTCACTACCTTAAAGTGGTGAGCCTGGCGTCAACCAGGCACAATTTGTATCTCCAGATTGCTATCGAGAATTTTCCTTATAAATTTTTTCCGTCTCTTTTACTAGTCACGAATTAATTAACATAGCATAGCATCACGCCTGTATTTCCCGAAGGGGTAGGCAGAGGTGTACACAATTGTACACTCATATTTCACCAATGCTGTTATTAAGTCCCATGTAATAGGTGGTGAGCCTATTGCCATCAACCGGGCACATTTCCAAACTCCGGGCTGCTACTTAGAATTTCCCAACAGAAAAACTCAATAACACTTCGCCCGACCCGGGAATCGCACCCGAGACCTGCAAACTCAGCAGTCGCGCTTAGGACCACTAGACCAACGACGTAGAATTAATTAAATTTATTACTTAAATCACTGAACCTCAAAAGATATAACAATCGATATAATCAATGTCGCATCCCTAGCGGGTACTCGGAGAGCGCGTGTCTGTGGCACGCGGGCCGCACTTGGCACGCCACTAGCTTTTCACTAAACTTTTATTTATTCTGTCACTCGCATACACCCAACGTTTTTATATTTCTATAAGTTACGGCTATTCGTTTATAGAAATAACGAAGTATTTTTATTTTTTTGTTTATAATTATAGTGAGATTCCGAACTTGAGAAACGATAATTGAGGTTAAGTGATGTTTGTCACGGTCATTTTACGCACGAAAATGACAGAAAACTAAAACACATCAAAGGATAAGTATCTAAATAAATAGTTAGATGAATCGGATGATCAATACAGGAGTTAAAACAAAAATATATACCTAATAAATAAATAAATAGGTATAAAAAACAGTTTATGGAAGAAAATTTGAATTACACGCATTTATATTATGATGAATGCTAGAAAAACTTCCACGTAAATATACACACTCAAAAGTATATTAGTTGATAGGGTCCATTTTCGCTTGTCAATAGGTACGTGGCCACACGCACCCAAATACATAAAGATTCGCAAATCAGCGACCGTACCAACGCGTTGCCGGCGCGCAAAAACACGCACATACTCGTACATAAACCTAAAGGGCAGCCATCCATTTACAATTTTCACCCATAATCCGTACCGTGGGAGAGCCATGCTTCATGTGGCTCGACCGGAGTGATACCACGGCCTCACAGTAAACCGGCGTGAAACAACGCTTGCGTTGTGTTTCGCCGAGTGAGTGAGGGTACCGGAGGCCCAAACCCTTTAAAAGGCTGGCAACGAACTTGCGACTCCTCTAGGATTGCGGGTGTCGATTGGGCGGCGGTAATCGCTTACCATCAGGCGATCCGCCAGCTCGTTTGCCCCCTATTCCATAAAAAAAGGAGACGAGGTTACATCTCTAGTTTATAGGTTCGTATCTTTTTATCTATTAAACTAATTATAGATGTTAATTGAAGATATCGTAAAGATATATTCGTTGAGTAAGACGATACATAAAGATCTCTTCTCGTTTAAAGTCTAAAGCAATGTTTCCACTATGGGGTAATGGACTACATTTTGGCCCTTATTTAAAACATCGATAGTGTGTGGCCATTAAAACTACGGCTTGAAAGCCTTTTAGTTTATTTATTTATCAAGTTTATAATCGTGTTAACTTTCGTGAGACACATTCATATTAATTTTATTGTTCAACGATTATTACTCACGTGCATTCGGGATTGCTCGACGAGCTGAGACCGGTCTCAGCTCATAACTAAGGGCTCCGTTCGAGTACGAAATTTGTCGGGAAATACCGAAGAATGCACGTGAGTAATAACCGTTGAACAATAACTGACATAATTATTAGTAACGAGATTATCATCCCTTTCTTATTAACCTTAGCTCATACTCCTTTAATAAAAGTTTTATATATATTTATCATATTTATTTATTCTCATCCTCAGGATGTGCTTAATAGATTTCACTACTACAAATGCCGGTCAACTCAATTCTTTACTACAGTTTAGAAACCGTCACAGTGTCTTTTTCAACCTTGATATTGGCAAAATCATCGAGTAATGATGGAGCCATAAACTATAAATTGGAATTGAAAAAATTCATACATTCTATTAATTTAATAGTAGGTACTTAAAGTATATAAATAATTTTAAAAGCCTTTACTGGCAATATTGCAATTTATCAAGAAAAAACTTATAATGCTAAACGGGCTATTGGGCAATTACTAGGTGCAGTTGTATAGCCGTCAAGTTGTCGTCTTAAGGGCGCACACTTGCTGCAAGGTATTGTGCACTAGCACAGCACAAGATTGCCCATGAGTTGCTTTCAAAGCCCGTTTAGAAGTCCTGTTAGGAGTTTAGAACAGGCCGACTAGTGGTGCGACGAAAGTAGCTGTGATGTGATGTGCCTAGGGTAAACCGGGTTTTATTCGGTTGGAGATTGGCAAACGACCGGGACGATAAAAACCAGGAAAATTATTTGGAAGATGACTTAAAACTAAAGTTTCCGCGAGTAACTTGTAAATGCGGTGTTAAAGACTATCGTTTGGTGCATTAATTTATTTCCCGATACTTTACAAAATTATTGTGCACACATTTCCCGCCGGAATTATGGCGCGAACCGTCCGCCATGTTGGTGGCCGCGCACTTACCATAGAGTATTGGGGCCTGTGCAAACTCTATGATGAGTTACGTGCGCGGGCATAGAGCAGAGCTGTTTATTCCGATATTGGATGTAAAATTGAATTAAGGTTAGTTGGCTGAAGTGACACCTGGAATATACTTTATAGGGTCAACAGATTATAAATTGCTGGTGGAATTTATCCGTATCGTTTTTTTTTTTCAAGAAAATATATATAATTTCAATAAATAAAACAGTAGTGTACGTAATAAAAAGCCATTTAATTTAATAAGGTTTTTAATTTTTGTCTTTATTGTTGCCCAGTGTTTACAGTAATAGTCCCTAAATAAACGAACCCATATTTGAAAGAGAGAAAGAAAAAGATTTTATTTGGCACAGCAGGGGAACCAGAACTTTGTCGCCTTAAGATTAAATTTAAAATTAAATTATTCTAAAATTAAGCAGCTAATGTTAGGACAATGTACCCTGCGGCCGCACCAAAAAGGCTCATGTTCAGCATTAATGCCAGGCAACTAGTGCCTGGCGCTGGTTTTCAACTGAGCCTTGATGTTGTTATTTCGTACACAGTTTAAGAGTAAGCGCGCTACACGGTGCGTTTCCTTTCCATAAATGTAAATATAAGCGAGAGATCTATAATGTAATGTTAATATTATAGGGATCCATTCAAGCATGTTCGCTTTCTTACTTTAAAATTCACGTATTTTTTTTTTCAAAATATTGCCGAGAAAAAATACTAGATATTCGCATATCGATTCACGCGCTACCATTTTAATACATACTTTAAAGACTTTGCGAAAAATAATCGCACCGAATTTTATCGCATTGCACGTTAAAGCTTTGCTGTAGTCGTGTCGCTGTCGTCTCCACAGCTATCGTATCAACTTGCTGTCCCCCGATCAGCTATAAACTGCGCAACTGTTCAAACTGGCCGCGGGGCGGCGTGACGACGCATATGATTAAATTTATGTTACTATATGCATATTTTGTAGTAAGTATGTATGATGAAATGGCGACAAGCCACAGGACTTTTGACCCACGAATACCCTTCAAGTTGAAGGGCAAAATTACAAATGACTGTATTATTTTGATAAAACATCTTTTCATCGGTTTAATCGCGTGTATTATTGGTTTTTGTTTTTCCTTACGTTACGAACACTTTGCAGCGTTCGTGGTCGCAGGATGACTAAGGCATGCAGGATGTCAGGCGTCATAACAGTTTATTTATAATATATCAGCCTATAGTACATTCATTTGATAAATTCATAGAATTATTTTTGTCTCTGATACATTTTTAAAACTAAATCGCTATAGTATTACATAAGACACCTTGAGGAGAAATTGATTGATAAAATCACCAGGAAAAACAAAAACCAATAAAACACGCGTTTAATCCGGTTAAAAGTTGTTTTAATAAAATGTGTAGTGATCGCAAAAACCTGAGATCACTTCTGTATTATTACCATTATAACTTTGAATATAAAAAATTGCTGTTTTTTATGAATAATTAAAATATGTGTTAATGCCGTATATATATATATTTTTTTATACACTTTGAGGCCATGTAATATGCCTATTTTAATTACTATTTTTCAAAGAAACATTGAAAAAATAATAGACAAGAACGGGGCTTGAACCCGCGACCCCATGACGTTCCGTGTCATCACACACTACCAGTTCTTTAGATCTGTAAATGATTGCTCGATAAATATCACCAGGCGTCTCCTTTAGACGAATACAAAGAGGATTGAATATTCAATAGATTTGAAGACGACAATGTAGCTCAGTTGGTAGGAGTGATGACACGGAACTTCAAGGCTCGCGGGTTCAAGCCCCGTTCTTGTCTATAATTTTTTCAATGTTTCCTTGAAAAATAGTAATTAATAAATTTTGGACGAGAAAACACTACGCAGTTTTCCGAACGCTGCCCTATACCTACCTCAGTGGCTCAAGTCGAAAGTCTTCGACCAGTGTGTGTTACCAGTGATGACGTGACCACTGAAACGTGATCTCTCACTGTGGGCCTTATCGGTAAGCTCAAAATAGCCCAACGAGCTATGGAGAGTAGCCCTCTCGGAGTATCTCAGCGAGATAGAATCAGGAATGACGAAATCCGTAGACCAACCGAAGTAACCGACAGCCCAGTGGATTAGCAAGTTGAAGTGCCAGTGGGTAGAACTGATGGCCGATGTGGCTGTAAGATTCCAGAGTGGAGACCACGCACCGGCAAGCGCAGCGTAGGACGTCCACCTACCAGGTGGACAGACCATCTGATTGGGACCGCCGGATCGCGCTGGATGCAAGCTGCTTATAACCGGTCCTATTAGAAATCTATAGGGGAGGCCTATGTTCAGCAGTGGCTGATATGATGAATAATAAATTCGAATTTAACGGGTTACCGTAGCGCATTCACTTTAAATTACACTGTTGTTAATTTCTAATATGCACATGATTACGAAAATGATGCGTACCTTTATTCCGAGTATTTTCGAGCCTGCTGGAGAATACGTGAACAACTTGCATCACAGTAAATACCATCAAGAAAAGAAGAACCGACTTTATTGCGACGGGGTATGGGCACTTTTACGGTAAACAGTTACGGGTGAAATTTTCAACAGAATAAACCCGAAGGGGTAGGCAGAGGTTTACACGATTATTGTACATTCACATTTCACTAATGCTGTTATTAAAAAAAAAAAAAAAAAGAATTCGGAATAGCGAACAGACCTCGGGATAGTTTAAATAAATGTTACGTTTTTAAGCGCAATTAAGTCCCGTCATATTTCAGAGAGCCATGTCAGAGACATACGGGCAATCCTACGGGTGCTTTAAACTCTGACACTAGGTTGGTCATCACCACACGATGAGAGAGAGAGATTTAACTATTGTATGTCTCTTGTTGCAGCCACGACAACGGCCAAAGAACATCGGTCCCCGGAGCTGGAGGAGCAGCGCTCGTCTCCCACTCCTGGACCACCCAGCCCCCTCAATAATGGAACTGCTGGTAAGGTGGTGGTATTGACACCTATGTTTTTAAAACATGCATGCCTCGTTAGTCTTCTGATCGCAAGATCGGCTGCTGAGCGTGAGGTCCTAAGGATCCTGGGTTCGATTCCCGGGTTGGGCAAAGGGTTGTAGTGCTCATGGCAATGACCCTATTGCCATGAACACTACAACCGTGGGACTAATTAATAACTGCATCGTTGAAATGTGGTTATGCATCAGTACTCCTCTGTCGGTGCGGGTTCAAACCCCGCTCATGATAATATATTTGTACCTAAAAAATTATAACCTCAGAAAGTTCTTCTTTAATTCACCAAAAGAAGTGTTAAAATGTGGAAGAAGAATTCGCGGTAGTGAGCAGAGGTCGAGTGGCTGAGTGTTCAGAGCGCCTGAGTATTTATCCAGGAGGCGCAGGCTCGAATCCTGCTCGCGACCGTATTCTTTTTCAATTTACTATTACAAAAAAGTTTATTCATAACAATTAAAATTATTATCCATATTTCTGAGTAACTTTATAAAAAACTGTTGAGTTTAAAGCTTCGAGATCCGGGTTTATATGCTTATAAAGCCGGACATATCGTTTTTCTACAATTTTTTCTTAGTATTATTTTAAACAAAATTTACTAATAAAGTTGTAAGAAATTATTAGCAAACTTGTACTTTAGACGTTATTTCGGCCGCGTATTTTCGGTATATCTGCCATCAACCTTAAACCCGTACGGGCGTCCGGTTTTCATATGTAATGAAACCTGGACGCTCCCCGGACGAAATATGGACGTATGGCATTTCTATCGATAATTAATCTTTTTTTTACACCCAGCAGCTCTATCATCAACGGAATCGCTGTCCCCCCCTCTGGCTGAAGGTTCCCGCTCGGCTCCAGCGCTACAACGCTTGAGAAAGTTCCTGTCAGCGCTGCAGCAATTCGCTACAGATGTAGGAACAGATACGGGTGACAGAGTGAGGCAACTAATTCACAACCTTGTGGTAAGTAGCTGAGAGTACATTCTCTTTTGTAAAGGTTCGTGGTCATAAGGGGGTGCTCCAGTGGTGAAAAAAAAAAACTGCCGGTACAGTTTATCTCAGTAACTTTATTGGCAACGTTTTCACGCCTAAACAACTGAACCAATTTTGATGATTTCGATATAGAGATAGATTGGTTCATAGAGAAGGACATAGGCGATTAGTTGTCGTGCAGATGAAGTCGCAGGGACCAGGTAGTAACCTATACGGCTTGAGGGGGTCCACTCCCATTCAACGGTGCACGAAGATTCATCGCGTCCAATACGTAGACGATAAACGTTGAGTGTCCCTACTCCGATACATTTTTCTGTTTGTCTGACAGTTAGGTACGAGTATGTTTTAGTAAAATTCAGTGTCAAATTGAAAGGGTTGAAACAATAGGTGCCAAAGTGTAGAACTACTCTTTATCATAGAAATAGTATATTTATGTGTGTGTAAAATAAACACAAACAAAAAATTTTGTTACACACGATTATATTCGTGTACTATCATTGTAACCATACAGGTAAAAGGTAACTTTATATTATTTTTTTTACGTTGACCCACTTTAGAAATTTCTTCCTGTGTCGTGGGTGCAAGCACAACAACAAGCACACACACACCCAGACCCGGAGCAATTATCTATAGATCGTACAAATATTTGCTCCGTGCAGGAATCGAACCTGCGACACGCAGCGCAGCAGTCGGTCTCTCGACCACTGCGCCAACCGCGCTGTCAAATGATTGGGAATCATATTACAATGGAGAGAGTTTGAAAAAAAAAACAATTAGGTTGTGTTTATTTGAACGGGAGTAGACCGTCTGGAGTCTTGACGTGGTATGTGTGAAATTGTGATAAAAGCATGTAATGCTTTTGGCATTTTTGCGGGTAATTGGAACACTCACTCGAGGGCACTGAGTTTATGAATTTAAATCTGATTTTGTGCAAATTGTATATAGTATATATATGACCTGTTGAGTGTAAGTAGCATTTTGCAGCGGTTTCGGTTTTTTCAACAGTGCGTAGAACAACAAAGTGTAGATGTATGAACGTGGACAAAGCAAAAGGCATATGTAAGGATCGTAGCAGGTGGTGTTCTGTAGTTTCTGCCTAACCCCAGGGGAGAAAGGCTAGAGTTTGTGTTAAAAGGTACGTTAAAAGGTACTTTTGAAAGTCAAGAAATGCCACGTTCCAAAATGTAGATTCCTATGGAGAAGAACGGACTAGAAACTCCATGTTACCCTTTTAAAATGTTGTGTTACAATAATTTTGGTACATTTATGAAGATAAAAAGACATTTATATATTATGTGATAACGATGCAGATATAGTTGTATACGTAGGTACAATAAAGGATACAAAATTGTAATAGTAGTCCAGTCTTGGTAGTTTAGAGCTGACCCGTCCCAACTTGTGACACCCGTCCGACGAGTATCACGCATCGCTCAGCTCAAACAAATTTTAGGGAACAGAATGATTGAACACACACACCACCACAGTAAGACATATAAGTGAGTATGACACCTCGAACTACCAGACCTCAAGTCACTAATGTTTTTTAAATACCCGATACACTTTTTGGAACGAAGTTCCATAACGCGCGTTGCGAAAGGGGGCTAGACGGAAAAAATTAAGACGAAAAGTTGTAACGACACTTTTTGCTATAGTAAGCTATTGTAAGCCGTGCGGCGTGCTCATGTTTCTCTGTCTGTCTCTCTCTCTCTCTCTCTCTTATGGAAAGAAGCCAGATATATATTTTTTTCTCTATAACTTCGTTCCATCCGGGTGTCCCTTGACACCTCTCAAGTTTTTCTACATCACATGTTTCCCAATGCTTCAACTGATTATCGATAGTCCGGCAAAAGGATGATTTTAGTCATTTAGTATTCTGCTAATTAATGAGAATAGTGATCTTCTTATGACTTTCCACTGAACCACCATTCAACTAATAATAATTGCTGACAAATAACAATTCTCCTCGATGGAGATGTCATTGAAGGTTTTGCAGATTACCATTCAGTGACAAATAGGTATGTCATATAATGACTATTTTCCAAGGTATTGAAAAATTATAGATACGAATGGGGTTTGAACACTTGACCCTTGACATTCCGTGTTATCACTCTATCGGCTGAGCTATTATTGTCCGAATCTATTGAATTATTACGTGTATTCGTCATAAGGAGACGCCTGGCGATATTTATTTAGCTATCATTTACAGAGCAAAGGTATGACATGGCCTTAACATGTATAAAAAAATATCATTATATATGAGGTATGTCATTTTATTTAAATGAGCAATCGGGGGCCCTTGATTGCATGTAACACGCTCAGTACATAATATCTCCCTTCTCTCCGCAGTCTGGCACGCTGAACATCGAGGAGTTCCAGGCAGGAGTCCAAGAGTGCACCAACTACCCACTGCGCGCCTCAGTACCGGGGTTCCTCAGGGCGTTACTGCCTCTCGCGCAGAGGGACCTGCATGCTAGAGCCAGGAGGGCTAAACAAGTGAGGATAAACACTTTTATTACATAGCATCACGCTTGTAAACTCTGATTCCCTGTCTAGTGATCGTAACGCAACTGCTGAGCGTGAGCTTCTTGGTTCGATTTCCAGATCGAGCGAAATCTTACTGGGTGCTTCTGGTAGAAATTCTAAGCTGCACCTGGTCAGACTGGAAGGAAGGATTGTGTAATAGGCCACACAGGACTTAGACATAATATGAATATTATAACATCATCAGGAAACGCACACGTTTGATATGCTTTGTTAGGGCTTAAGTACATACATAGATAAATACATAGCATCACACCTGTTTTCCCCGAAGGAGTAGGCAGAGGTGTACACAGTGGTATTCTTTTTCCATTTAATATAACTTTAGAGTTCTGTAAGTATGCGTTGATGCTTTTCAAAGATTTATCTTTAATTGTTAAGGTAACTGCATCTTTACAACATTGTATTAACTGCAAAGTTAGTCGTGTCGGTTCGGTCACCTGATTAGGGACTGAAAAGATAGCAATGACGTCACCAAACCACGTGTTAAAATATGGATGAAGAATTCGCGGTGATGAGCAGAGGTCGAGATGGCTTAGTGGTCAGAGCGCCTGGAGTATTTATCCGGGAGGCGCAGGTTCGAATCCTGCTCACGACCGTATTCTTTTTCTGCGTGGTGCAGTCCAGTAATTACGTGTCGTTTTATTTTCTCCTTTTTGTAGGTATTTACGAAATTAATACATCATTGATTTGTTTATTAACATTACAAACTATGGGGTCAGTAATTTTGTGTTTTTTATAACATACTGCCTGAGTTTTGTTTTAAATATATTATAGGGAGATGTGTTCCTGATCTCTGCCGGTAGGTAGATATAAAGTTGCACACTTTAATTTTATTTAACTGCCTCGTTAGTCTTGTGGTCCCAAGCGCGACTGCTGAGCATGGGGTCTCGGGTTCGATTCCCGGGTCGGGCAAAGTGTTATTGAGTTTTTCTATTAAGAATTTCTCAGTAGCAGCCCGGAGTTTGGAATTGTGCCCGGTAGATGGCAATAGGCTCACCACCTATTACATGGGACTTAATAACAGCATTGGTGAAATGTGGGTGTACAATTGTGTACACCTCTGCCTACCCCCTCGGGGAATACAGGCGTGATGCTATGTTATGTAATTTTATTTTTGCCGCATTGCGTTCGTTATGTGGTCATCAGGCCGACGTAGAGAAGGGAAGTAGAAGACAAGTGGTTTAACCCAATTAAACCATTTTTTCCGTCCGCAGACACCCCTACAATACATCAGGTCACACGAGCATCTAATCCTGGAGTCTGGTGGGGACAGCAGTGACATCTTCGCGCCGCACCCACCCGCGGCCGAGACTGGCGTCAAGAGACGAGCTAGCGACCCGTGAGTACACTACATTACTGTTCCTGTATATACGAACATTTATACATATATGATTACTGCCTCGTTGGTCCAGTGGTTCAATGTGCGACTGATGAGCATGAGGTCTTGAGTTCGATTCCCGGTTCGGGCAGTGTGATTGGGTTTTTCTATTAGAAAATTCTCGATAGCAGCCCGGAGGCTCAACACCTATTATACGGGACTTATAACTGCATCGGTGAGCTGTGTGTACAACTGCACTTCTCTTCTGCCTACCCCTTTAGGGAGACAGGCGCGATGCTAAAATTGTATAGATACATTAGGTACATATAATTCTCCTCCCTTCTGAACATTCCCACTATTATAAACCATCGTTTATAATTATTATGATAATAATACTCCCAGCCGTTTTTCGATCACGGTGGTCTATCTCCACGGAGATTACCCAAGTACGCAGGAGATATTATAGTGCACAAGTGTATGCGTAAACACAGGTGCACTCCCTCTTCCTTCACTCTCATAGTCCGATGGGACGGCAATCCGACACGACCGGAGAGAGATCAGGCGCAGGATCGACGGCTTTACGTGCTCTCCGAAGCACGGGGGTGTCACACCACCAAGTTCCTAACTCCGGGCTGCTACTGAGAATTTCCTAACAGTAAAATCCAATAACACATTGCCTGTCCCGGGAATCGAACCTCACGGTCAGCAGCCGCGCTTTCAACCACTAGACCAACGAGGCACTCAATAGGTACATAATTATAATGTACTTATAAAGAAATTTTGATTTTGACCATTAAGCAACGAATCACTTATTAAAGTTATAATTTTTTGGGGAATATTTAGATAAATACTCCTGGAGTATTTATCCGGGAGGCGCAGGATCGAATACTGCTCACGACCGTATTATGTATCCACAAAAAAATATAACTTTAGAGTAATATCTTAGGTTTTTGCGAACACTACACATTAAAGAAGAAAGAAAGAAAGAAAGGAAAGAAAGTTTTATTTAACACAGACACAAGACACACAAAAATAAAGAGCGAACCACGAACGCTGCAAAGTGTTCGAAACGTCAGGAAAAACAAAAACCAATAATACACGCGATTAATCCGGTTAAAAATTGTTATATTATAACATGCGTAAATACTTTTCAAAGATATATATGAACCACATTTTTCTCGAATTTCCAAGTAAGTACGACCGGTCGCGCTGTTTAATTAAGTTATATCCCAAAAATAAATAATTTCATTAACCACCTATCAATTTGTGAACAGCCAAACAATTTCACCAAACATTACCTGTCATCGAAAAATCAAACTTTAATTTCACACAAATTGAATGGCTACAAGAATCTATACAGGGTGTAAATTACTTACTTTTTTAATCAAAAATGAATCTACATTTGGCCACCTACTCACTCTTAAGTGGAGTGGATAGATTTCGGGAGAACGATAATTGGGGAGTTGATTCAACTGCCCAGACCGGTTTCTCACAACTGTTGCGCCGGACTATCCCGAAACACGACTAGGTCGCTTCACGGCATGGCTTCGTCCGGTGGGTGGTCGCCGCGGCCTAAGCCTAGAAGAAGCAGAGTTGTGTCGCATGTTTTGCACCACCCAGGGGCCACGTGTAGGGATTCTATTCTAAGAAGGCACTCCTACGGACGCGGGCAACTCAGCCCCCAAATTTTGTTTAAATATTCCAGGAGGCGCAGGTTCGAATACTGCTTATGACTGTATTCTATTTCTATAAAAAATTATAACTTTAGAGTTCGCTAAGCATACGTTGATGCTTTTCAAAGATTAATTCATTTAATATATGATGAACTAGAATGAGAATGTTGAGATGGATGTGAGGAGTGACAAGAATGGATAAGGTAAGAAATTAATTTATTAGAGGAAGTTTGAAAGTAGCGCCAGTGCCAGAAAAATTAAAAGGAAACCGTTTGTCTTGATACGGACACGTGATGAGGAGGGATGAGACAAATGTGACTAAGAGAGTAATGAATATGAATGTGGATGGATGGAGGGGGAGAGGGAGACGAAAGAAAAGATGGATGGATTGTGTGAGGGATATGAATGAAAAGGGAGTAAACGATAACTTAACGACTGATAGAGGAGAATGGAAGAGAAAAACATATTGCGCTGACCCCAAATAACTTGGGACCAGGGCAGGAAGAAAAAGAAGATATGAACTATTTATCCGGGAGGCGCAGGTTCAAATTCTTCGCACGCCACAGAAATGTATGTTTTGCAAGGGTTGTTTAAGCAGCAATAAATTATTATATTACAGTACATTATAATAGTAGTACCTAAGCGTGTGCGAGATGGCATACTATCCACTACGGCTATACTCAGAACGTCACTATGTCTATGCATTTAATTATAATATATAATGTATCTGCCTAGCCTTTTTCCCAATTACATTGGGGTCGACTTCCAGTCAAACCGGATGCAGCTTAATACCAGTATTTTACACAGCGACTGCCTATCTGATCTCCACAACCCAGTAACTGGGTAACACGATATCTCGTGGTATGACTGGTTGTCAGACTTTCAGGCCTCTGACTACCCGTAACGGCTGTCATAGATCTTAATTTGACAACCGGGACCGACGGCTTAACGTGCTCTCCGAGGCACGGAGGGTTCTCGGTATGAAATGATGGTCACCCATCCACAGACCGACCGCGGCAAGCGCAGCTTAACCTCGATCGATCGATCTGTGCGGCTGTTACTTAGCCACGAGCCCTTCTGTTTATATAATTATAATATATGATATGTAATGCTATAAATGTTTGTGAAAAGAAAAATAGTCGTCGAGAAAAATAGGCGCGCTGACCACTAAGCCGGATTCTTCCACATTTTTAATACGTCTTCTGGTGACGTTTCGTTAACTTAAAACAACTTTTAACCGGATTAATCGCGTGTATTATTAGTTTATTGTTTTCTGAAGTTACACACGACTTTACACGCGATTAATCCGGTTAAAAGTTTTTTTATTATAACGTATACACCCTGTATTAACTAAAATTTGATCAGTGGTAACGGAAACAATGTATGTTCCTGAGTATAGCACAACTATCAATAATGTCCGTCATGTCCAGGTGAGTGGACCGGACAGGTAATTTGTAGCGAAGCCCCCCTCCTCCCTCCTGACGTAGGGTTGCTACTTGATAGTGTTGTTACGTGTTAATTGTGATCCGAAATTCGGTGGTTAGGGATGTGGCGCGTGTGTGTATTTTGGCGAGGGATTTCTGATTTCATTTTGTATGTAGTATTGATTCATTACACGATTGCCTAGAAAAGGAGTGTTATGATTTTAGGGTCCGCGTTTTTTTTTCAAAAATTACTGTGCCGATTTAGATGGGATTTTCGTTATTTAAATACATATTTTTGAGGAAAGGTTGAGTATATTTATAATATATTAGGATCTGATTAAGATCTTTTTACAGCTAATGACCTGCGATGGCTGCGATCGTATGTCTATGTATTAATTATTTTTACCATGCTAATGAAGTCGGTTCTCTTTTCTATCAAAATAAAAAATATTTAGTATCATCTCCGTATTTCTAAAACATTGTATCACGCCTGCATTGCCCGAGGGGGTATGCAGAGGTTTTCACAGTTGTACACCCACATTCACCAGTGCTGTTATTAAGTCCCATGTAATATTAATTTATTTATTATTATTATGAAAAACGTTGCCCCACACTAGGTATTTCTTCCTGTATCGTAGGTGCGTTTACAGACATATAATCTCATATACACACACAATAGGTGGTGAGCCTATTTGAAGGCCACGTTAAACCGCACGGACCTGAAAAGAATACTGATATAACCTTGCCTTGTCATAAGTACAGCATAAATTACGCACACACATACGCCTACTGCAGCGTACTGGCGCCTAGTGGATGAGTTTTAAGTATTTGTATGCGTCTAGCTCGTGTATGACAAACGAAATTGGATGACTAGGCATGCTTCTCACATGTCGTACGCAACGCGCCGTCCGTTTTTTTTTAAGGTCCATACAAGAACTCCATTGGCGTTGGCTATACGCGAAAGAAGAATGGAAGACCTCACTCAGTCCTCAGCAATTTAGCCGCCAACGTAAAAAGTCCCCCAAATTACTTGGCTAAAATTTTGGTCAGCCATAAATAACCCGAGCGAATTTAACAAAAACATAATTTAAAAAACAACACAGAAAACCGCGCGTCTCCCAAACCACGGTTGTCATGGTTTCGCTAAAATATTATTATTGGACAATTTGGCAGGCTCTGCGACCACCAGCTTTAAATACTGCCTACCCCAATTCGTTAGAGCCACTTATGAGGGATTATTTATGACAACACGCCGCGGCCTGTGCGTTGCCAAGTTGTGAAGTAAATTTTTAGCATATGGCATTGTTTATTAAGCTTGCAGCTTAGGCTGTGCCGCTGGCATAACTTGGCTTAGCTAGAAGCCAGGATATTATTTAGAGATTACAAGCTGTTTCTTGTAAGTTAAACAGAAGATTAATGAGTTAACAAGTTGTTTAGTTACTCTGTTAAACTAAAATCTACATTTGATTAACATTTAAGATTAAACAAGTCTTTAATTATCGTTAAAAATAAAATATAATTGCCACAGATCCTAAAAATAACATTCTTTATTTTTATATACTCTCATTAACCTAAAAGAACACGTAAGAATCACAATTACGGTAACGAGGTGAAACGCCTGCCAGATTAGTGTTAGCAATTAGTGTGATTAGGAGTTTGCTATAACGTTACCAGCAGGCGCCTCGGCGGTTAATAGCGCGCGCAGATGTCTCTGATCGGCTGTTTCATTATCACAGGTTGCGTGTAATACGAAACGGTATTGCTAAAGAGATTTAAGAACTGTTAGTAAATGAGTTAGCAGCAGTGATGGAAAATGTAAGGATTTGCAATTAGGTTTTCATTAGAAGTTTTTATTTCGTTGCATCTTTACAAGACTGACAATTATTGGCAATATGTCTAATGATATTCATTTCACTGTTTTTTTTTTTTTATTATAAATCGATATACATTTGGCCATCAACTCGCGTGATGGCGAGCTACGGTTGAGGATGGAGCACGTATATCCAGAATAAATCTATTCACTCTTAAGTACAGTGGATAGATTTTGGGAGAACGATAGTTGGGGAGTTGATGCAACTGCCCAGATCTTAATCCCACAACGGTTGCACCGGACAACATTCCGAAACACGACTAGGTCGTTTCACGGCATGGCTTCGTCCGGTAGGTGGTAACCAGCCGTAGCCGAAACCTCCCACCAGAGTTGTGTTGCCTGTTTTGCACCACCCAGGGGCCATGTGTAGGGATTCCATTTTAAGGGTGCACTCCTACAGACGCGGGCAAGTCAGCCCCCAAATTTAATAAAATTTATTAAGCTATACAAGAAAAGATTATAAAAAACATAGATATATTTGGAA